>CADCXT010004901.1:612500-1172500 GCA_902806775.1 Microtus agrestis | reverse complement strand
ATTTGAATGTTTAATAAAAACAATAAAACCTTGCATGGGTAAAAAGACAGCATGCCTAAAAGCCAAAAGGTTATTAAACAAACTTCACTGTCATGCCATGGATGAGTTATCTCCCTATGAATTCTTAACTAAAGAAGCCACTGTGCTCACAAACCCTTAGAGGCAATAATTTTTGTTGATTGCACACCAGAAGTAGATGGTAAGACTCTATTTCAGAAGACGTTGCATACTTTGATTAGAGAATATGGAGAAAGCAAACTTGGAATAGCTGGAATTTCCAGCTCTGCTGGCTGGCATTTACAGTGCTGGCTGAAGAGAATTATCACCAAGAACTCCTATTATCTTTGTGTTAGACAATATGTGTCTGCTTGTATAACAGTGACATATTGTTATTGGAGTAACCAACTATTGAAAGTCTACTCCACAAGGGGATACACATATTTGTTATTGTAATCAAGACAAAAACTTGTGGCTATTAGGATTAGGGGTCTATTTACCTACTGTGGAAACTATTGCTGTTATTTTGCTAAATGGATAAAATGTCAAATTGTTTTCTGGATATTTGTTTATGTTTATGCGAGTGATGCTCATGGTCATGACCAGCTAGGCTTCTTTTTGCAATTAGTGAAAGTTTCTGTGTACCTCCACCCATAAAAGTGCTGAGAATAAGTGAGAGTTTCTGTGGCATAATGGTCCAATGCTCTGCCTTAAATGGGAGAAAACAATAGATGTATCATCATCTCTGATGTTCAGGGAGCATCAGGGAAGTAGTGGTGAAAAGAAGCCAAAAGCCAGAAGAAGAGATAAAGTAATTTTGCCCTTCAAGTATGACATTGTCATTGCTATGTTGAAAACAAAATATCTATGATCACACATATGAGATCTTCACAAGATTGGGCCCAAAAGACTCTCTCACAGAACAGGTGGGGTACTTAATGTTCACAGAGATAAATATCATTAACAATTGCTGGCTGGAGTGTTGGAAGGTGCACTTCTTCACTGGTGTAGCTACTTCTGTAAGCAACCCCAGTGGAGTGGAAAGATTGACCAAGCTAGACTTGGGTGGAACTACTCTTTCACTCTGTCATTGCCTTGTCTGTCTTTCTTGCATCACTATAAACAGAACTGATAGGAGAATACACACAACACAATTTTAGTTCAAAAATTTAAATATTCACAAAGCAAAAATCTTATAACAAGCCAAGATTTAACTTGTTCTTGAAAACTGAATGTTGTCTTTTATTTAATTTCTTACATATATTCTTACACTTAAAATAATATATATATATAGAGAGAGTTGTAAAACAACTACCTAGTTTCAGGCATTTTGCAGATCTCAAAATTTTCCCTCATATTAGAGAGAATCTAATAATACTATTCTGCTAAATGAACATAGGGTTAAATTGCCCCTAAATACTTACCTTTCTACCCTTAGATTAGTATATATCTCAACCCTCAATGATAGAAAAGGATTATATCAGAGTTTGGAAAACCATCTTCTTAAATATATTAAACATATATTTCTGTACAGGGTCTCCCCAGTTAATTTTTGTTTAGGCACAGAGAAGATGTCACACTAAAAACTGTGTGGAAACTAGCTTGAGACTCACCATCAATTCTTCATCATGTGTCTGCAAAAGTGTGCCCTACCGCCTGATACTTTAGCACTTTTAAGGAAAATGCACCTCTGCTTCTGGAAAGGTGTCCAAATATGCTAACAAAGTAAAGAATATGTTTCCATAACATTGACAGTTTTACAGTGTTACAAAATTCCCTTAGATGGGTGCCTCCCTGAATCTCTCTTTGGAAGACCAAAGATACAAAACTGTGATGTCAAACTATATTAAAATAGCATAAACATTTTTTAACAAAGTCAACAAGAGCTTTAAAAAGATGACTGCAGAGTTTCTGACAGTGCCTTCATTTTTCCAGATGGCAAATGTCTTCAGGAGATAAAACTTGGGATTATTCTTGCAAATGATTTTTCCTAGCGCTTCATAAAACTTGGTTTTGTGGAAGAGATCAGAGCTAGCTAATCCACATTGTGGACATATGGAAAATTGAAACTGTCTGAAGCTGGCTGGGTTTTAATGGAGGAGTTGCTTATTCTGCATAAAGAGATAAAATTTATCAAGAGTTATTCCATGAGCGCAGGAACCATCCCACAAAACTTACTTACAAAGCTCTGTATTCTTTCATAGGTTTTTAAAATGCATAGCACTAAAAGACCCAATTTCATAAAATTATGTCATATCTTTAGGACTTAAATGAAAATTTCTATGAATTTTGGAGCAGTCATGTGCAATAGAGAAACGAGATCAACACAGACTATGTAGGAGGTGAACCCCAACCTCCACTCTTTTATTGTTTTTCTCTGGGCCTGAGAATCCTATACAATAAAAGTACTTCCAGAGGCATTACCATCCCTGACTTCAAGCTCTATTACAGAGCTACAGTATGAAAACTGCTTGGTATTGGCACAAAAACAGAGATGTTGACCAATGGAATCGAATCAAACACCCAGATATTAATCCACAAACCTATGAACACCTGATTTTCTATAAAGGAGCTAAAAGTATACAATGGAAGAAAGCATATTTAACAAATGCTGCTGGCATAAGTGGATGTCAACCTGTAGAAGAATGAAAATAGATCCATATCTATCACTATGCACAAAACTCAAGTCAAGATGGATTAAAGACCTCAATATTAATCTGACCACACTGAAACTGATAGAAGAGAAAGTGGGATGTACTCTACAACACATGGGCACAGGAGACCACTTCCTATGTAGAACCCCAGTAGCAAAGACAATAAAATCTCAGTATTTCTGCTGAGTTCTGCCTTTATCCCAAGATGTAAATACTATCTGGCTTTTTTTCTCCAGGCAAATCTATGGGGATATATATATATATATATATATATATATATATATATATATATATATGTGTGTGTACACACATATATGTGTATATGTTATATGTTCATATATGTACACATACACACTCACATGTACATATGTATGTGTATGCATGTATGTGTCTACATGTAACATATGTGTACATTAATAGTACGTATAGCAATAGAAAGATACAAAGACTATATATGCTAATCTCCTGTTTCTCTTAATTTTTCTAAAATATAAACTTCTTGAAACCTATATAAAAGTACATATATTTTAAGGTTTTACATAATACATTAAATTTACTAGCAAGATTGGGGGAAGGTAAAACAGACTATCATTAAGCCAACATATATATATATATATATATATATATATATATATATATATATATATATATATATATATATATATCCATTAAGCAAATGCAAATTAAAACAACTTCTCCCCAGTCAGAATGGCTCTCATCAACAAAGATGACAACAAACGATGGAGAGGATGGGAGAAAAGGAAACATTTCTTCACTTTTGTGAGGGATGCCAACTAATGCAGGCATGGTGAAAATCAATTTGGAGATTTTTAAAAGTGTTGAAAATAAATTTACCATATGTCCCAGTTATTTCACTCCTAGTATATATGCCCAGAAAACTCCATACCCTACTGTAGAGATATGTGCATCATGATACTAGTGAATTATTTACTACAGTAATGAATTGGAATAAACTTAGCTGTCCATCAAACAGGTGAATGGATAACAAAAATTTGGTATATGCATAAAATGGAATACTACTCAACTATAAAGAAAAATGAAGTTAAAATTTTGCAGAAAAGTAGATAGACTTAGAATATATAATATTAAGTAAGGTCACAAAATTTAAGAAATAAAGAACATATATTCTCTTTTGTATGTAGAACCTAGCCAGTAATAAATGTATATATGTAATATATGTAATCAAATGTTCATGTGGATTGAGTATAACATGGAAGAGAACAAGGCATGCTAACTATAAGAGATGTGGGGAGACAACTAAGGATTCGGAGTACTTGCTGTTCTAGCAGAGGAGCCATGTAAATTACCAGCATGCACATACTGGTTCTCAACCATTTTAACTTCAGTTCCTGGAGATCCAGTGCCCTTCTTTGACATTTGCAGGCACCAAGCACACATTTGTTACATATGCATGCCTGAAGGCAAAATACAAACATAAAATCAAATGAATAAATCTAACTTCCAAATTTAAAAATATATACCAGACTGAGGAAGGATTCAATTCAAATAATAGACGCCGTTTATAAAAGAGGATATGAAGAAAATTTGTTGTCTAGTTCTAACCTGCTATGTCTTTTGAGGGTGGTAGATAAGTGCATAAAATATATTCAACAATGAAAATATGAACTTTAACATGAAGCTTCATTTTGAATACCTATTCTAACTATGTAGACATCCATTGAGTTGCATGGATATGGGGTTCTGTTTAATTTCCGTGTGTGATGTTTTTATTCATTTGAGGGTTTTTAAATGGTGAAGCTTATAAAATTAAAAAAATAAACATTAAGATGTGACAAAACTCACAGTAAATTCATCCTGATAGCAAAGGCATACCATTTCAATAAAAAGGAGAAGCTGTATTTCTAGCTCATGAATGTAGATGAAAACAATCCTAAGATGACTCCACGAGACTCTCTTATTGTTCTTTGCCATGATGCTCCACAGTACACATGGGCACTGTTTCTTAGCACATTTCTTAGCTTATGTTTGAAAACTATTGCTCAGTAAATGTGCTCTTCAGCTATCATGGGTCCCAGAGGTATACAGGAATTGTCCAAACGTGATACCAAGGAGGAAATGCTTACATACACATTTGGGAGGGTATGAATGTTGACTGACCGTCAATAAATTTCAGCTGGTTGGCACTGACCGCTTTTGTAAATATATATTAAGAATAGGAATCAAGTGAGTCTATTCCTATATGCTACTGGAATTTGGGCCTGGGGACTCTACGATTTTTAAGATTACTTTGAGAAGTTAAAAGGAAAGACATTTTCTAAAAAATTTCAGTGTTAAAATACTTAAAAAGAAAATTGGGTTAAATCTGTTGAGGGTAAACCTTATTTGGAAGCTTAAATATGAAACATAGAACAAACATGAACAATGAAGGTAAAACAGAGGCACAAACCCTTATGAGGAAGGTCATTATAAAGGACAATTTACGTAGATAACAGATAACTTTTAAACCTCGTGCAAAGATGACAAGACAACATAGAACTGGCTCTAGATTAGAATTCTTTCAGTATCCATGATGTAAACAAATAATAAGCCAGTACTGAGGGCTTTGGGGTGTAGAAATGTATTTCTATATGAACATAAATGTGAGTATACATATATATATATATATATATATGTACTATGTGACTAAATATCTTATGTATATATAAGATATACAAATATATGGCTACATACATGATATATATGCTGATATATTCTTTTTTAACAAAGGAATAAGAAATACTTCCACATGCCCTGTTTTAAATAATTAAGTGGAATAAAGGATTAACTTGAAAAAGCCATAAAAAGTGTTTTGAGTACTTCCCACTTTCTCTTCTATCAGGTTCAGTGTGTTCAGACTGATATTGAGTTCTTTTATCCATTTGAACTTGAGTTTTTTTAAAATTATTATTTATTTATTTATTTATTTATTATGTATACAATATTCTGTCTGTATGCCTGAAGAGGGCACCAGACCTCCCTACAGATGGTTGTGAGCCACCATGTGGTTGCTGGGGATTGAACCTTTGGAAGAGCAGGCAGTGCTCTTAACCACTGAGCCATCTCTCCAGCCCCCTGGACTTGAGTTTTGTACATGGTGATAGATATGGATCTATTTTCATTCTTCTACAGGCTGACAACCAGTTCTGCCAGCACCATTTGTTGAAGATGCTCTCTTTCTTCCATTGTATACATTTAGCTCCTTTATCAAGAATGAGGTGTTCATAGGTTTGTGGGTTAAAATCCGGGTCTTCTACTCGATTCCATTGATCTACTTATCTGTTTTTATGCCAGTACCAAGCTGTTTTCTATACTGAAGCTTTGTAATAGAGTTTGAAGTCAGGGATGGTAATGCCTCCAGACATTCCTTTATTGTATAAGATTGTTTTGGCTATCCTGTTTTTTTTTCCATATAAAGTTATTGTCCTCTCAAGGTCTGTGAAGAATTTTGATGGGATTTTGATGGGGATTGCATTGAATCTATAGATTGCTTTTGGGAGAATTGCCATTTTTACTATGTTGATCCTCCCAATCCAAGAGCAAGGGAGATCCTTCCATTTTCTGGTATCCTCTTCGATTTCTTTCTTCAAAGACTTAAAATTCTTGTCAAAAAGATCTTTCACTTCCTTGGTCAGAGTTACCCCAAGATATTTTATGCTATTTGTGGCTATCGTGAAAGGTGATGCTTCTCTGAATTCCCAACCTAGACGCCCGTCCACGGAAGAATGGATGAAGAAAGTGTGGAATATATACACATTAGAGTACTACTCAGCAGTAAAAAACAATGACATCTTGAATTTTGCATGCAAATAGATGGAAATAGAAAATATTATCCTGAGTGAGGTAACCCAGACCCAAAAAGATGAAGTAGGTCCTTTGGCAGCTGAGGAGAGATAGCCTGAAATGGCCCGATCCTATAGCCATACTAACGAATATCTTGCATATCACCATAGAACCTTTATCTAGCGATGGATGGAGATAGAGACAGAGACCCACATTGGAACAATGGACTGAGCACCCAAGGTCCAAATGAGGAACAGAAGGAGGGAGAACATGAACAAGGAATTCAAGACCGCAAGGGGGGCACCCACCCACTGAGATGGTGGGGCTAATTATTAGAAGTTTTCCAAGGCCAGCTGGACTGGGACTGAAAAACCGTACTCACTGAATATGGTGGACAATGAGGGCTGCTGAGAAGCCAAGGACAATGGCACTGAGTTTTGACCCTACTGCATGTACTGGCTTTGTGAAAGCCTAGCTGGTTTGGATGCTCACCTTCCTAGACCTGGATGGAGGGGGGAGGACCGTGGACTTCCCACAGGGCAGGGAACCCTGACTGCTCTTTGGACTGGAGAGGGAGGGGGAGGGGAGTGGGGAGTGGGGGGAGGGGGAGGGAAAAGGGAGGTGGGGAGGAGGCAGAAATTTTTAATTTAAAAAAATTTAATAGTAATAAAAAGTGTTTTGATTCTTTCTTAAGATGTAGAGACAATTAATTGCATGTGAAGATTTCAGATGCAAACAATTGGGAGCATAAATCAGCTCAAGATTCAAAGGTAAAGAGCAAGCTAAAACCAACAGTTGTCAGCCTCAGAAACTGCTGCAGAGATTTTAAACGTTGATGTCATGTTTACTGAGAGGTGACTGTGGACTTTAAGAATCTCCAAAATTTTAATTACCAAACATTAATATACAATTTGTTTGGTAATCTATGCCTGAATCCAGAAACAGGATCCTTTAGAAATATTTTAGGGCTCACACCTTTAATCCCAGCACTTGGGAGGCAGAGGCAGGTGGATCTCTGTGAGTTCGAATCTAGCCTGGTCTACAAGCGCTAGTTCCAGAACAGGTTCCAAAGCTATAGAGAAACCCTGTCAAAGAAAAAAAAAAGAAAGGAAGGAAGGAAGGAAGAAGTGAAGGAAGAAAGAAAGAAAGAAAAACAAGAAATGTCTTAGGATGTTGAACAAAGGGAATAATACCATGTCCTGGGTCTACCACACACAGAGAAGCTGTTGGCTGGCCATATGTGTCTCTAGATCTACCTATCTCAGTCTTGGCCTGTATTTTCTGAGGCACCACAGTCTTCTATCACAAAACCAGTTCACAGGTCTCAAAGACCCACTTGATACCATGCAAGCTTTCACCTGGCCTTCATCTATATTTTTCCTTACAGAATATCCTATGGTCGAAAGGTTTTGTATCTAAGTTGTGAGCTGAACACTTCCAAATTTGTATCTTTAATACTAACTTTTTAATTTCAGAATAATATTGTCACCTGCTATTTTAGTAAGTAAATTAATGCATTATTTCTATCTTTAATGTCATTTCTAAAATAAAATATTTTCCTCTTCATATTTCCATATGCCTAAAACATCAGTAAATCAAACAGTGGTCCATTTTAATTTCTAAAGCAGAAACCTGTAGGTCATTCCTTTCTTTTATTCATCACTCCGAATTCAGTGTCAGTAAAACCTACTTCTTTAAACTCCGGTGCAATGCCCAACTTTTATTTTTAGAGCCATTTGTTCATCTGCTGTTTCTGTCGCCAACCTTGTTCAAACAACCGCTGTTTCCCCATAGACTGCTGTAGTTACTTCCCTTCTCACCCCTTGAGTTCTGAATCTGACCTGCATAAAGGATTCGTTAGATAACATCCTCTAAAAGCACTGTATGGGCTTAACATTGCATTTGTAATGGAAAGCAAATGCATCGGTATATGTTACTGGACAATGTAAATCATGTATGATTCCAGGGCTCCACTTCTACCACTCTCCCCCTGTTTTGTTTCCTATTCACACTGCTGATTTTCTAAGAATGCAGTCCTTCCAGGGGCTGGTTCATAATTTTCACATACCTGATTCCATTCTAGTCTTGGGATCTCTGCTCTGATGTCATGCCAGAGGTTTCCTTGAATGTGCTGTTCAAGGAGTTTATATGAGTGAATGACTTTCACTATCCTTCTTATTTCCCTATTTCCATTACAGAGTTTACCCCAATATAAAAGGATATAAGAATTTGCATTTGATATTTGGTGAAATATCTATCCTTTCTAGAGTGTACATCCTCTGGGTATATGTTCATTTCTACAACCAACTTCTCTACCTTGCAGAGAAGTCCCAGAATACGAGAAACATGGAATAGTACATTAGTCATTCATCACTTTAACCAAAATACCTAGGGAAAAACTTTAAGAAAAGAATGATGGGGGGGGGTGGCTCATGGTTTCAGAGATTTCAGTCTATTTTCCTTTGTTCCATTGTTTCTAGGCCCAGGATGAAGCTCATCATCATCACAACCTTGTCCTGGAAGCATGTGGATGAGTAGCGTGTTCACCCTGTAAACAAGAGGAAGATGACAGAGAGAATAGGGCTAAAGACCAGGTATAACCTTTAATGACACACTCCAATTGACCTAATCCCTCCTACGCACAGCCTCTTGAATTTCTACCATATCTCATAGTATCACCACCAGCTGGAGCATAAGCATCCAACATGAGCCACAGGCTCATTTGAGCAATAATGTGGAAGTATTTACTCAGTCGGTATAGTTGTAATTTAGTCAGCTATCAACAAGAAGCGTCTGTTTTGTAGTGTATCTCAGAAAATTAAGTGACATTGCGTAGATGTTATTATAGGATATGTAACATGTCAAATACTTCAGGGGTATGATAGCCTCAACAACAACCATCCTTTATCAACAACAGATAAATTTAATGTCCACAGATCTTGGAGTTCTTCTATAATGGTGTAATGGCTTGGCAAGCTAGGATATGAATGACTTTGTATTTTAAGCCACTGAAAATCAAAACAAAAGAAATTATCTCATAACACAATTATATGAAATTCAAACTCCAGTATGCACAAATTTTGTGAAATCTAGACACACCCATATAGGCATTTTGTTTACAAACTGTCTATATGGCTATCTTCATGTTACAACAACAATATTGGATAGTTATGACAAAAACCCTCTGATAAAGACTATGTCATCATGTAAGAATGGATTATATCAACTAATGCCTATTTCCACATGGAGTACATTGTCTTAACCTCCCTTTGTTGATACCAAAGCTGACAGCAAATAATATATGATTTTAACTATGAATGCAGTGCTCAATATATCCCTCCATGTTATTTAATTTAATTTTCACCATAATTCTGTGAGATAACATTATCAAAAGGTCTCATAGCTTATAACAGACAGAGCCAGCACCCAGAAGAACTTAATCAATTAGAAGCTTGTATTATAGTCCCCTTTATCACAATTAGATTATTGGGTATGTGCTTATTTAATTTACTTTTCCTATTAATCATATAGATAGATGTTTCTCATCAGCTCATAAACAAACTCTTGATGCACTGACAATTTATCTCAAAATGCTTAAAAATAAAAACAATGGAGAAGACTGCAATACCAGAAATGTACTGAGCGTATAAAGAGAGGTCTAAAAGCATCCTTGGGAGAAGAATCAATGGCTGATACTCACCTTCAGTAAAGAAGCCTTTTCATCAAAGGTATTTTCTGGTGTGACAAATAAAACCCACCACAAATATATTCCATGGGGTAGTGTGGTATTCAGAAATTTGTATGAACAAGGAGTCAAAAATAATTTTTAAAATTCAATATATTTCTTGAAGTGAAGTAATGGAAATATGTAACTTGTGCCTTTTTTCAAACCCAGTTGAATCCATTTGCAGGAAGTTTCCAGATCTTGTCCCCGAATGTTCCAGGGAACCTTTATCTTTACATCTTGGATACTTACAAGGCTCTTTGCAAAGACATAGATCATATCATGTGATCATGTGGAGTTTGCACAGTACCCGTTCCTCTGCTGATTCCCATGGGGATTAAGTCAACTTTTCTTCATGTCCAATTATCATGAATGACAGAACATTTTTTTTCCTCGTCTGTTTGTAAATGAATTATTTCTTCAAGTTTAATCACAACAACAGTTATCTCACAAAGGTTTGGTTTTCATAAAGAAATTGATAAAGCCAGAAATGAATTGAGGAATGCTATAAATGCAGGCTGAAAAGGAACTTCAAATGTTGTCAGGTAGACGTGTTGATTTTTTTTCTTAATTATGGTTTTACATCCCAACCAACGTTTTTCCTTCCTCCACTCTTCCTCATTCTTCCCCTCTCTTTTCCTCTCCTCCCAGAATGTGTTAACTTATAAAAAATAATGGGCTTACTTGTGATATTGTCTAACATGTATGTAACATGCTTGGATTCTATTCACCCCATAATGCCTCCCATAATTCTCCTTTCCCTTAAATCCCTTCCATATCATTAATACATCCCATTCTAGTCTCACATGTATTTTTTCCTACTAGATTCCATATTAGTCAGGGATGCCTAGAGGGGCAGAATTGATAGAATGAATATTTATTAAAAATTGCATTTATTAGATTGGCTTACATAATATAGTCTAAGTAATCCACCAATGCCTTATACTGTAGGGGCTGAGACCACAGTGGCAGCTCAGTCCACGTGGATAGGTGCCAACGCAGTGCCAGTCTTTTATTAAAAGCCTAGAATATGTCTGCAGTTTTCAGTTGAGTTGAAGCCCAAAAAAGGCAGATTCTGTTATCAGGGAGGGAATGCCGCAGGACCATACAGTTGGTGCAGTTAGATGCAAGCGCAAAGGCAAAAAGACTTTGCTCTGGGTTTCTGCTGGGAGATGCTGCTTACATTTAGAATGGGTCCCCCCAGTTCAAATAACATGATAAAATCTCTCACGTCTCAACAATGTACCTTTTAATTTATTATAGAACCCATCAAGTAGACAGAAAAGGAGAACAATTATACTACAAATATAAGAGAAGGAATAATGGTTGTCTTTTTAGGGCTGGCTTACGCTTAACATGAAGATCTCCAGTTCTGTACATTTTTTCATAAAGGGAATGATTTAATTATTTTTCTTGACTACTTCAATATATATAACATTTTACCCACTCATCTGTTGACTCAAAGACTTGTCTATTGTGTATTTTGTTATAATAAACACGGGAATGCCTATGTTATTGACTCCTCTCTTTTATTACTTTGGTTATATATCCAAGACGATCTAGCTTCATCATACTGTTATATTTTTAGGCATAGTTATTTTAGGCTTGGGGGACAGTCTTTACTGATTTCCCCAGTAGCTGCTCTAATTTATATTCCTATTACCCACACATGTGTTCATTCTCTTTCTTACAGGCATTTCTCGGTTTTGTTTGCTTGTGTTTTCTCGATGATACTAATTACACAGGGCCGATAAGGAAGATGAATGGAGGTTTGTATTTCTCTAATGGTGTTGTTTGTTTTCCATCCAGTTGTAGGCCATCTAAACTTCTTTTGAAAAAGTAGGCTCACTACATTGCCCTGCCGCATGTTGGGGTAACAACGTCAGTGGGTCCTCCTGGCTTATCCATCCATGCTCAGAAGGAAGTGTGAAGATTAAGAAAGAGATAGAAAAGAAACAACTAACATTATTGGGATGCCATCTAGTAAATACTGAGATTCACCTGCATTTGCTTTTTATAGGGTTTATATACCCCAATCCAAAGAGGAGGGGAGACGCAAAAGACTTCTGAGACTTATCATGATACAAGGAACAAAGAAAGTATTCCCTTCTTAGTATCCAAAACACCAAGTAACCACACCATAGGTCAAAACATCATGTTAGTAGCCAAACCTTAGGTTAAATCTCTTGTCAGATAACCTTGAAGCAGCAAGAGTTGGTCTGAGCCTTCTGACCTTTAGTCATGGTGGAATGAACATCAAGTGGGTTATTATTATTTGGTGATTTGTTTTATGAGTTATTGGTGTAGGTTTGATATTTATCTTTTCCAGAATGAATAGCTTGCATGAACTTATTAACTCTTACTATCACTTCCCAAACTATTGGGGTCTGATTTAGAAAATTGTTGTTCATTCCTAAGATTCCTTACTAGTGATTTCAAAGTTTTGAGATTTACATTAATGTTGATTCATTTTACACTGATTTTTATACAAGGCCAAACATAAAAATTGGTCTTTAGCCTAGTATTACCAGATATCTGGGTTTATAGCATCATTTGGAGGCTATCCTTCCTACAAAGTACATTGCTGAAAAACCAGATGGCTCTGTCTGCATAGGTTTGTTTTTGAGTTTCCTGTTGTAGATCACTGTCTATTTCTCTATGAGTCAGCATCATGCTGCTGTTGTGGCCATGGTTCTATAGAATGATTTGTGATTAGGCATTGTGTTGTCTTCAGCATCACTGTTTGCCTAGGCTTTATTCTTCAACATCTCTCTTGCTTTCCTTCAGTTTCAGGAATTTGTCCTACCTCTTGGAAGAATGTTATTGAAATTTTGATGATGACTTCATTATGTCTGTAGATGGCTTTCAAGAACATGATCATTTTCTCAATAGTAGTCATGACTGCCTGACTTTGGTGCTGTCAATCAGATTCACCCTGGTCCTCCACAAGGGCAGAACTTATTCATGACCTGAGAACCAACTCTTTAGTCCTGGAACAATCAATTTATTTTATTTTTCACCGCTCAGTTTGTGATACTTTGCTACAGCAGTCATGAGAGAATAATGCAAAGTATATATATATATATATATATATATATATATATATATCTGAGAAAAATAGGGAAACAAAGTCTACAGTGCAGCACACATGTGTGTATGCATTGTGTGTGTGTGTGTGTGTGTTTGAGTCTACTTGTCTGTCTGTCTGTCTGTATGTATGAAATAACCTAGACTGTGGAGGATGCCCACTCTGCTTTACATGCCTTAAATTTTTCAGTGCCACAGTGGTCCATAGAGTTAATACTGCACATACTATAAAGAAAAACCTTAAGAACTAATTCTGTGGACACAGTAGAGGAATATAATTTCTTATTGATTAGTTTAACTCTAACGATGTCATGCTTGTATATAGTTTGTTTTGATTAGCCCCCTCATACTCTTGTCTCCCTTCCATCCCTGTCTCTCCTCTTTCAGTACCAGTCATTTTCTCAGATTTGTGACTTTCATGTTTTGTTTTGTGGCTCACTTAGAATGTGATCATGCATGCATAGAGATACATTTTACTTTTCTATGCAGCACATACGTAAAACTCAGTCTGGCCCGTCCCACAAAGGAAATGAAAAATCACTGCTAAATATTAGCAAATACACATGGATGTACCCAAAACCAGGGAGAATGAGTCCCAGTGGTTCTGGCAGGACTTCACTTCTGCCCCGGATTTTTTCTGCTGCCTTTGCTGGCTTCCTAGAGGCCTGTGGTAACATGCCACTTATACCAAAGAAGATTCCACCTGAGAATGCTGCTCAGAGTGGTGAGGAATCAGAATTTACGAGTCCTCTACTACTACATTCTGTTTCTCAGATTAAAGATGAAAATAATAAAAGAGCACAGAAGATCCCTGCATGTGAATACATGGTTGACTTTTCCAGGGCAGGTGGGACTCATCAGGAAACCCTAAAAAAACCTCACAAATCTTTGAGAGAAAAAGATTGATTTGAAACATTTAGGGTTTAATAGATAGCAGGAACAAATCCTAGGCTTAATAAAATATAAATTTCTAACTTGCTGTGATAGATTAAGATCTCCGAGCTGTCAGTGACAATTAAGGTGAGAAGAGGAACTGTGGTTCTATGTCAAGCGAGAAGGTTAAGTGGGGTTCACAGGCTGTGGAGTTTGCACTGAGAGATCAGATGGCAAAGACCCTGATAGTTCTACGTGATGAGATGACAACAGCCTGATTTGTCTTTTGCAGTAGAAATGGACTAATGCACACGCTGTCTTCTGCAGGAAGGCCCTATGGGGACCTACGAGGGCAAATAGTGGCTGCTGGCACTGGCAGAAATGGCCTTCTGTCCCCCAAAACTCGGAAGAGTTCACTCTAGCCAGATCTTCAATACACGCTCTCACTACGTTTCCCTTCCTTGCCTTCATTCACCTTTGCAAAGCTGAAACGCTCTATTGACTCATCCATCTTGAAATGATTCACTTCTTAAAAATGTCACTCTGTTTATTCTTCTATAATGATGATAAGTATAGATATTTAACAAACCAGAAATTTGGTTTATCTTATTTTGTTCTTATCATAAATGGAACAAAAATATTTTTCTTTTAAATTTTACTAATAGACTACACCATGTCCTCTGAATACCCTCTATATTCATGATGACATTAGTACTATGTGATTTTGAGCATCATGTTTATTATTCATTTTTGAATGGCTGAGCACTGACCCCAGGATTTCACATGCTAGGTGAGCTCTCTGCCATTGAACCACTTCCTATAGGCTATCGATTTTAAAAGTTTGAACTCTGGAATCTAATAGTGTAATCATATTTATCCTATCGTGGTATGCCACCTTTAATAGGAGTGTATTGTTCTTCATTTTCCCATCTATGAGGATACTAAGTATTTATATAATGGGAATTGTAGCTAGGAGAGAGATTACATACAAAACTCATGAACGAATGCCATAAGAGACAGATACATGGAATCATTCCGCCATCATTGCTAAATTTCAAAATAAAAGAAGTCCACATTTTTCCTGATGGCAGATTGCTTACAGTTCGCATTTACTTGGTAAAAAGGGATTTTTTTTTCCTCACTGATTTCCTCTCCATTGCTACAAGAACTTAACACAGTAGTTGAAGAGTCACAAAGAATCAAGTCCCCCAATACAGGAGCCTGAAAGGAGAGCCAGGGAAACCTAGTCACTTGGGGTCCTTGACAGAGCAGTTCACTCTATCCTTCCCCAGTCTTTAAACTGGAAGTAGGATGGCAGAAGCCATTCAGCTCTTCGTATTTCCACAAATAAGCCATTCTGTTGTATTTGGCTAGAGGTATAAAGCAGAGACCTGGCAAACAATATCCGCATATCAGGTAGCAAGGTGTACTTGGGTCACAAAGGAAGAACAGTTAGTCTTTGTCAGACAGGCACGGGTTGCCACCACAGCCTAAGCTGTCAGAAAAGACTCGTGGGTCCGAGGGATTAGTTCATTCAATGTTTAGGTCTGTCTGTGCTTGCCAGAAAAGCACCTGGTAATGGATAGCATTTCTTAAAATGTGAAATGCTTGCTGGCAGGTTTCTTTGTGCATTGATGGGTTGTAGCCCACCCACAAAAACGCATCTCCTGATGCTAAGTAGGTCAAGCTCGGCCTGACTTTGATATAAACCCAATTACCTTTAAATAGAACCTAAGGTTTATTCTTACACAAAAGAGATGGATGTAACCAATAAATGGGGTAGGAGAGAGGACATCCCAAAGCTTCTCTTAACACCAGTGGCCTGTGGCCATCTTCCTTGGTCGTGCCTGCCCAAGCACCTAGATTTATCCCTTTCTGTAAATGTCCTCAGAACCAGCAGCCAGATCTTGCCATAAATGTAGCTGGATTGAGGTAGTCTTTTAGGGAGTCTTGATTTCCATTTTGCTTTTTTTAAAACTCAATGGACTGCTTATTCTATTTTCCTTCTTGGAATTATCCAAATATGATGAACTGTAAATCCTCATTGAGGTTTTGACCAAGGTGTACGTTTGAAATGTTCAGTTCCGCTGCCTACAAAGTTATGATCAACCCATTTCCAAGCCTATCAAAAATGCACATACATTAATAATCATGTTTAGCCTAGGACTGTATGGAAAAGACTGTGCAGGTTGTGGTATATTTTTATCTTCATCTCTCTTTAAGATACTGTTGGAAGAAGGCTGTTTGTTGGTTCCCAGCCACTTAGCCCTAAAATAATCACACAGAAACTGTATTAATGAAATTATTGCTTGGCCCATTAGCTCTAGCTTTTTATTGGCTAACTCTTGCATATTAATTTAACCCATTTCTATTAATCTGTGTATTGCCATGTGGCTGTGGCTTACCAGCTACAGTTCTGGTGACTATCTCTAGCAGAGCTACATGGCATCTCTCTGACTTTGCCCTTCTTTCTCTCAGCATTCAGTTTAGTTTTCTCCACCGATGTAAGTTCTGACCTTTAATAGGTTCAGAGCACTTTCTTTATTCATTGATGGTAATCACAGCATACAGAGGAAAATCCCACATCAAGGTACTTTAAATGTGCTTTGAAAATACACATTTGGGTAAAATAACAGCCTAGATACTGTCTTCAACCGGTCCTTACTCTCAAGCTAAGATATCTTCTGGAGGGTTCTTCTACATGAAATAAGGTTTGTACTCATTTAGGATTTCCAGGAAGGTTCCAGCCTCGTGAGAAAGCTCTCTTGGCTTTCTTGCTCAGTCAATCATGAATGCTTTCATTAGTGAGCAAGATTATCAACCATAAGTATACTTGATTCCAATAAGGTTCTCTGATGGTCATTCTTATTTTTATTAAAATGCTACTTTTCAGGCTGTATGACATTCCTGTGACTAACTATTAGACTAATGGCTTCTCTTCTGACTCACTTACTTTCTAGAAGGCAGCAGTCATGCTGATCTATTGCTCTGCAATCTGCTTAGGTTGTCTGCATAGTACCAGAAATATAAATGATCTAGATTTGAGGTGCTATCACTGACACAAAAGCTCACAACATTAAAAAATATTGTTAGAAAATGAAGATAACAGAGAAATACAATATAGCTTACTGACAGGCAACTTTACTTCTATTCCTTTATTTTGATGCCCAAGATGGCAGTTTAATTATTCAAATATGTGATTTAAAAATTACAAGTCAAGCATGGTCATGCACATGTTTAATCCCTGCAACTTGGGAGAAAATTGGGAGTTTGAAGACAGCCTTGAGTACATATGAGACTCATCTTTAAAAAAAACAAAACAAACAAACAGGAGGAAGAAGGGGAAAAAGGATGAGGAAGAAAAAAAGATCAGGAGAAAATATAATGGTATGTTTTACACAGTGGAGCAATTTAAAGGCAGATATTTTGGGACACATGTCCTAGAAGAGACTTTTTGCTTTGTGGGTGCCGGATAGAATGCAGACAAGGAGAATGCATTGTTTCTGGAGTTTAAATTCATAGCTCTCAAGTATCACTACAGGTTAAATTCACCTGGCAGCTTATAAAACACCTTAGCATCGCCTCCGAATTGCTCCTGTGGAGGTGAACCCCTGCACTTGGTGGGTTCTAAGAAGTCTAGATGTGCTGCAGCAATAGGCAGTTCCTCAGAAGCCTGAGGAACCGCTTCTGGGTTAACGGAACCACGGCCAGAGTTTCCTACCTCTATTGCATTATGCTCTAAGAGGCAATTTCCCAAGTTTACCCAACTCAGTTCTATTGGTAGCTTCAGATGGGAGAGAGGGCAAAGCCAGAGTCAGCGCCCATTAGAGCTTAAAGCTGCCTCGCAAGGAGGCAGAGTAGGAGTGTTACACACCTTCTGAAAACAAAAATTAGGGTTTTAAGATGACAGACACTTCAACATTTAAATGATTAACTACTTGTGACTAGAGAAATTTAAAAAGCCAAAATTCTGTCTGAAACTTTGCCTAGATGAGAATTACTGAGGTTTGAGCCAGAAACTTGTCATTTATACTTTGGTTGTTTTTCCATAGAACCACAGGAAAAGAATTCAATATCCAATGGTACCTTTCTGAATAATGCAGGGGTCTGCTGAATCTGAAAAAAGGATGCTGTCCTCTTACAAAGCAAACAACACCTCATCATGTTAGGACATGATGCCAGGTTACACAAAATCTGTGTATTTATCAGCAACACTTGGAGGAAATTCCCAGTGATACTAAAGACAGGCAAAACCAAAATGATTTCCAAGGTACTAGGGAATATAACAATGCAAAGAAGCCGTGAGAAGAGGTTATTTTCACAGGTTGAAAAATAGAAACCAATAACCAACTAAATAAATAGCTCTGAGGGGCAGCTGTGATGAATTATTCCTGTTCTGCAGCCTCTTTGGGATTTAGAAGATACTGTTTGAAAGTGAGACTAGAGGTGAGAGAGGCAGGACAGTATCTCGACAGATGTGTGGACATTGGTACTGCCATCTCGGATTAAATTATTATAAGATTTTTAAATACAAAGTTTATTCCAGTCTTCTTTAAAAACATTTGTAATTTATTTGAAGCACAGAGATCTATCTATCCATAAATACATATATTAGATATATAAATAGGTAAATAGATAGGTAAGTAGATAGATAGATAGATAGATAGATAGATAGATAGATACTCTCTTAGCATTTTCAATTTAAGGAGTTTAGTTTGACCTCCATTTCTTCCTCAATGAAGCAATCACTGGCCTTTGTACCTTCTAAGTGAGGGAAAGCAACTTTTGTAAAATGAATAGACTCAATGGTCATGCTGTAGACAATTACAAATGTCATGCAAATTATTTAAAGATTGATTGATAACTATTGACTAGAATTTAGAAAAGCCCAGGAAATTAGACTATCATATCAATCAAAAATGTTCAGTTTCCTTGAGAGTGGAGGAAGATGAGAAAGACCAGAAATAGGTTCTGGAAAATAGACAAGAATGGTTTTAGTGCCAAAAAAAAAAAAAAAAAACAAACTTCTCTCGGTCTTCTGTATTGACAGAATGAATTATGATTGCAAGGGGTCAATGAATAGCAGCCGCTGAGACGCCAGAAGAATGTAGGCTGGAGCTGGGACATGGACACTGAACAGCCGCAGTTTGGTTAAACAGCACCAACATCTCTCCCAGAACTCTACAGAGAAATCTGTACCTCAAGAACCTTTTTGTTTTACGGAATTCAAACGATTTCCTTTTCATTCCCAGGGAGTCCACATCCTTATTGTAGTATTAACATTATTTACGTTCATTTCCCCCTCCCGAAGCCTAAGGGGATTTAGTAACTATAAAATAGCCAAAGTTAATAATCTGAAATGTCATCTATGAAGACAGGACAACTCTACCATTACTAGTTCCTAGTTTTCATGAGGAATGAACTTTTTATACCTGGGAGCGAAAGCAGCTATGGAAAATGGAAGGGTCCCATCTGTTCTTCATGATTCTGGTTCTGGAAATGTCCACGCCCCTTTTCTGCAGCTCCCATGAGCACTGAAGATCTGTATCCTAAAGGATGTATAGGCACAGCAATGATTCTCTTGGTGACACAAGATGACAGCCCGTCTCCTTCCATGGGAAAGCTGCTGGAGACAGTGACGATGGTGGCGCTACAGGAAAACAGGACGGGTGAGTAGCGGAAGTAGGAAAAGGAGCTTTCACACAGGAAGTGGTTCTGCCAGGGCAAAGAAACACTGCACTCAGTTACAAAGTGAGGCCACGTGGGTATTGGTAACCAAGGGGCTCACTGTGCGGAAGGTCAAGGGGGAACTCTTCAAAACTCGAATTAACAAAGTTTTTGCTGAAGGCAAGAGAGTGTCAAACATCATGGGAAGGTTGTAGAATCTGACCAGATATTGAGGAGTATCAGATATGGAGCCTAGGGAATTCTCTCCGGATAAATTAGGGGAGTGGGCTCTGGATAAATGTAGGAGAAAAGGGCACAATGAGAAAAATGCTAAGGTCCATGGTTCAGAACTATGTGAAATGAGGTTACAGGGGAGCCAAAATTTGGTCAAGAAAAAGGTCCCAATGCGGGGTAGGAGACAGAAAGGACCAGGGTACTGCATCTTTCTTCAAGTGGGGTCGATGACTCATCAATTCTGTGACTCCAACTCCCTCACTGTTACTTTGTCCATTAGTGAAAGCAAGACAAATATCAGTCAGATTTCCAATGATTTGGATGGATGCTCACAGCAACCAAAGCACTCCCTTGTGTCCTGACTTGCCACCCATGTCTGGCTTCTTCCCATAAAGCTTCTGCAGTTACTGAGGACTTCTCATTTCACCCATTGACTGTTCCCATAGAGCTAAAAGGCAGCAAATTTCACTAGCATACTGTATAGGAATGGGGAGTTTTGTCAAAGGCCATGGGCATTTTGCTTTGACCTTGTTGTCTCAGTGGTCCTTGTGAATTCTGTCCAAAGGATTCAGCTGGGACACACAAACAACAGTGTAGAAGATACGCAGAATTTATCCCAGAGAAAAGTGGAGTGCCCACAAAGAGTGTGGGTGGACAGTGGACCCCATTGGGCTGGTCACATGACAGTGGGCACCATTGTGCTGGTCACATTTTAGGTGCTTTTTTTTATCATGGATAAAATCCTCAGAACAGGCATGTTTCCTCATTTGAACTGACCCCTAGGGGAGGGAGCACCAGTATGCCCTGGTTCTTTATCAGAAAGCTTATTGCTACGTATTAGAACAATCTTATGAATTCCATGCTGGCTAGTTTTATGTCGACTTGACACAAGTTAGAGTCATCAGAGAGGAAGGACCTCAGTTGAGGAAATGCCTCTATAAGACATTTTCTTATCTAGTGTCTGATGAAGGATGGCCCAGACCACTGTGAGTACTGCTATCCTTGGGATGTAGTCCTGGATTCTATAAGAAAGCAGGCTGAACAAACCAAGAGGAGCAAGTCAGTAAGCAGAACCTCTCATGGCCTCTGCATCAGCCCCTGCCTTCAAGTTTCTCCTCTATTTGAGTTCCTGTTCTGACTTCCTTTGACAATAGACAGAGATATGGAAGCATAAGCCAAATAAACCCTTTCCTCCCCGATTTGCTTTTTGGCCACAGTGTTTTGTTGCAGCAACAGAAACCCTAACTAAGACAGGCTCTTAAAACAAACTTAATACAATTGTTATCAATGACCTTTTAGGCAGGTTAGTATGTTACATCTTTAAGAGGCACAGCTATGAGTCCAGGCCCACTCCTCTACCTATTGATTCAAATTCTTCAGTTCCAAGCCGTGGTCTCAGGAGTTGTTCATTATGAAGATAGGGTTCAGTCCCCCGTGTTCCAAGTTTCTGGTATCTAGCAAACTAATGACAAAAAGAAGTAATGGCAAATTTGCTTTGGTCATGGCAATAAATCTTACTCTAATCTAGACCTGCCGTTCTTTCAATCCCAAAGGTCCCGTGAATCTGTCTCAAATTACTCAGAATGAGTAGGGAATACAAAGTATGATGAATAAACACTCCTCCAAACCAAAGCTGACTGGAGACGCTTTGATGAGCTTTTCTTCAGTTTCCCCTCTCCCCGCAAGGACAGAACACACAGCCCTGAATAGTCATTTGCCAGCTCAGGGTGTGAATCTAAAAGGGAGCAGGACATCTACAAAGAGAGAGAAACAATAGCTTCCAAGTACAGCCCCTGCAATGGGCATATCTCCTGGGTGAGTCTGCTCTGCCATCGTCACTTATGGAAAATAACTTGCTGGACACACACAGCGGTCTAGGAAATACTCAGACAACTAAAGCATCTTTTGGAATATAAAGCTGTCTGACAACAGTTCAAAGTTTAATTCTTATTTTTTCATGCTACATGGGGGAATTCAGCCATCATTCACTAGATTAAATTTGTGTATTTGTATATAGACATCATATATATATATTACTTTCGTGCCTTAAGTTTCGTCTAGGAGAAGAGTCAGAATTTATTTTGAAAATCCTTTCTCACTGCTAATGCTCTTCCATTTTACATGGACATCATCAGTGATAACAGTTCCTCATGAAGATATGAAAAAATAACTTGAAGTTTCAGAGTCATTAAAAAATGGTTCTTAAAATTCTCTGTGGTAAATTTTCAAAGTTTTACATGATCTTTTGTCTCATATACCTTTGATGTCTTTCAGTTGATGATTCAACTTTTGTATCTTTGGTTTCCTGTTTGTAAGAAAAAAAGAAGAGAAAAAGAGAAAAGAAAAGAAAAACCTGGAAAGGAGACGTTGCCAATAGGAAGTGATTTTGAAGGCAACAGAGAGATCAGGCAGAATGTGCTATGGATGTAACTAGGCTTGAAATCACGCCACCCAGCTAAGGAAGGCGGATCTGCTGTCCTGAAAGTTTTGCACTTACAGACTTCTAGGGGAAAGAAATGCTTTTATTCGTGGAGTCCGGCGTGTTAACAGGAAGCAAGAGTTCGGTCACTAGAGAGGCACTTTTCTTCCCCTGACACAAATTTTGCTTTTGTGACTTGATTGACAGCCATCCCACTGTCTATAAACAATCCACAGTTGCCTCAAATCACCATTCAGTTCCTGCATCCAACATTTAAACATTGAGTGGTTTTGCGCTCAATAAAATTCCTTTTCATTCCTTCCTACGTTGCCATGTCTCTTCAAACAGAGACAGAGAAGCTGTGGTCTGTGTCAGACAGATTTTAATTTTCAGTCCTCATCCTTTTGCAGGGGGCTAGACCCAGGCAAACAGACTCTAGCCCAAAGCCTAGCAACCTGCAGTTTAAACAGCCCATGCATATGAGTCCCGGGATGGGGGCCTGGACCTGTTCACACATGAATAAAGAAGATTAAGATTTCCTTTCAAAGACCTGAAGCCTTTTTGACAGCCAGTGTCAACAGTGCTGTCTGCCTTCAATGTGAACCCGTCTTCTAGCACAGATTCCCACAGGGAGGTCTCGCCGATTAGCATGCATCGCGCCACCATTCCATGTCCCCTTTTAATGGAAGAATAAGGGTGTAAAGTTTTGCAAACTCTTACTTAGCCACAAAGAAAGGATAACTTACAGGGATTGTTGAAAGAAAATACCAGTGAACATGAACACCTACAGCGAGCATTTAAAAAGTGAAGAGCCCAGAAAGGGAAGGAAGAATAGCGGGGATTTCTATTATCTAATTGCAGAGAAGTTAACAAAAGCTTTGTAGTCAGAAGACGTGTTTGGAAATTCCCTCAAAAAAATCAGCTTTACTCTAAGAGGGGAAAAAATGTCAACTAACTTTCCTTGCCAAGTAGGGATAAAAAACTGTTTCAGAAAATAGGAATTTATCATCAACATATTTACAAATAAATATCTATCCTTACAGTTAGGGAAACATTCTTAAAAGGAAGACATAATTTTCTTAATATTTAGTAAGTACCTTTTACAAGTGATTAGTAATGCTAAATGAATGAACTAGGGTTTTATTGAATAGTCAGTTTTATAACAATTCTGTGCTTAGTAAGAACCACAAAGGGGAAAACAGTGACCTGTCTACAAATGTCCAGCCTCCTCAATCAAATTATCCCACTTTAATGACAAGTTCTAATGGTTAAACATGTAGACATATGATCATTTCTCCTTTGAAATTGTGTCCTATCCTTCTATTAATTTATATTCGCTGAATTATTTAAAGATGAGTTGCAATACTTAAATTATACCTATTTACAAGACCATGGCTGCATTTCATTCTGTGACCAGTGTTTGTACAACATGATGTAAACCATTTATTTCTCGAGGTTGTGCAAGAATGCAAACCAAAATGTGCAACTTGCATAGATGACTGCCACACTTCCACAGCAATGAGACTCCAGTTGCTTCCCCAGAGCTGGGAAAAGATTCCCATTGATCTAACCTGCTCCATTCATTGACTGAATACTTATTTGCAGAGCTCTCACTTTGGAAGGAAGCCGGGACTGTTTACCAAATTCAGCTCAAACAGACTGGAAAGAGCCAACTTTGTACCACCTTTCCCAGCACAAATTGTTTGTACTGCATTTGACAATTTGAAATCCACGAGAGTATTGACACCACAGAAATCAACAATGCAGCAAGCTGGAGATGCTTTTCTTACAGTTGACTGACATATTTGCTAGCATCTCACTAGCTAGACAGGGTATTTCCTCTTTTGTACACCTTTCACTCAGGAGTTGCCTAGGTATCTTTGCGATGCATATCCAGAAACAATGGTTAGTTTGTGGAAACAGGATAGGGAGAAGCTACAAAGGGATTGTATCTAGAGTTTTGTTTTCTGGGCTTTGGGTGAAGCTGGTACAAGGCAAGAGCATCTGTAATCCAGGATTCAGCTAGATAAGAAGCCAGTAACAAAATCTAATCAGGCTTGGAATTTTCATTGCTAGGTTATGACCTAAACTAAACTATTATGAGAAGAAAGAAAGGATACCCAGACTACCAGGAAAAGTAAAGCTGTGATTCTATATGGGGCCATTGTTTTCTGATTATTGTTGAACCTAACAAACACATTGGCTGGCACTTAACTACCTCATGATGGATAGCGGGATTGCCATACAGTGTGTCTCTAAGTTAACCATGCATCAAAACCACCTAATTTTTTCTAAACCACACCAAGAAGGGTCTCAGCCTTACAGCCTTTGATTTAATAGTCTGAGACGAGGCCCAAGGAATTTGTGCTTTTACCAAGATAGTGACAATGAAATCATTGGTCAGCACAGCAGACCTGGAGAACAACTGCTCTAGGACTGAATCAAATACCCCCACTTCATCTTTAACAGAACAGTTACTGACCCATGATATACCTGGGGGCAAGGGCCATCTTTTCTCTGATTCCTGCAGGGATTTGTCTATGATATAAAAATTCTCTGTAGCCACATGGGAGAGAAGCTCAGAAATACATAAATGTTGTAAATTCACAAGTTTCTTCCATTGTCATTTGGTCTTTATGGGGAAACATTATATTTGAAAATGTCTGCAGAATTCTTTGAACCTGACATCCACAGATAATTACGTATAGTAAATGAACACACATGTACCACATAAAAACAGTGATTCACACACACAGTGTATTCATTGGAGAAACAGTGAACACCAGCCACATGCCCTTGCGAGTGTGTCACTGATGACTGTTTGCGGGAAGATGACCACATGTGAAGTGAACCGGTCAGGCTTCATCAATCCCCTTCCGTCAGCCTCGTACCGCTGTATCATGCCATTTCAAAGCACATAGAATCAACTCTTGCCATAGCTATTCAAACATTGCTTGACAACTAGGAGAAATGCCTAGGAAACATTCGTTTCATGATTCTACAAAATAATGGCCCTATCTTTGTTGATGTGCATGGATAACTTTCTCCTATATGGGCCAAACTGTTTGAGTCCATCATCTCAGGGATTGCTCAAATGGGTGTCAGGCAAGGGTGACCTCATCTAGATGAGGAGTAATTAACTATTAACATAATCTAACTGAAGTGGACCTCACCCAATATCCATCACCAATGAGTAATAAAGCTACCATTATTACTAATTCTTTTGGGATTTCAAGACCTATTCATATTTAGGAATATTCTCCCCCTCAGCTGTAAATGCTTTATGCGGAATGACAACTAATGGGGTAATATAACCTACCTCATGCCACCAACCCATACCCAATTTTTGAACATCTATAGATTTGTGCCAACAAATTGAGCAATAATAACGTCAAGTTATTTTGGAATAAGTACAGTTTTATGTAAGTCAATTGAAATTTTAAAAGGTCATATTACATCTGAAAAAAAACTCCGATGGAAAAACTTCAATATATGTCAGATGTTATGACACTCTAGAAAGTAAACTAAAGAAAAAAGAAGGTAGGCAATTCTGTTAACCATGTATAAACAAAGTCAGGGAAGAGTCACTAAGATTAAGAGAGTCAGCACTGAACATCAAAGACTATGTCAGCTAGATGGTGCACAGCATCAACTCAAGTCTTTATAAATATCCGGGAAACAGACGGCACTTAGAAAATGCTTGTAGTCAAAGCCCCGTGTGTGCCATCCTGGTCCTGCTTTACTATACACATAAAACACATGACAAATATTTTACAGTCCCGGTTATAATGGGATTCATTTTAATTTAGGTTAACTGGAGAAAAATTTAAAAAGCAGCTATTTATGTGATGAACATTTTGTATCGAATTTCATGAATGAAATTTTAATTAAGAACACATTTTCCATCCAATTTATGTCGTTTCACATGTTTTCCAAGTAGAAGTCAACTTCTATTCTAATTGACTGAAGAGAACATGTCTAGACACTGAAAGATTATAGGGAAACATAAAGATAAGTGGAGCAGATACACAAACACTCTGAAATTGAGTCTGCTCTCTCGGATTTCAGTTCTTTATAGCAACCGATTCTCAGATTGAAGAGAGGGTTCTGAGAGCAGTCAGGGACCTTCCCTGTGAAAACATAATTTCTACCACAAATCAAAGTATTTTTCATTCATTTCAATAATTTGTGTGAGTGAATTCAACCCAGCTGACAAACCATATGTTCTGTTTCCACAGTTCGCACACCTTATAAAACATTGCCCCTTCAGCGTGGCTCCCGAACAATCTCTCGCTTGTGGTTCTGGCAGAAGTCATAAAATCAGAAGTGGGGAAAGTGTTTTGTTTCCTCTCAGAACTGGGACTCACATAGTTGAACGGTCCATTTCTTGATGTGGAGACCCTCTCTCTCTCCAGACAGCATGGGAGTTTTTCCAGACTATAGAAATTCTTCTGTCAAGTTTCACTTCAGCCCTCACTCTTGGTATAAAAAAGAAGATGGTTGCCCTCCAGGGAGCCGGATGCACATCTTCCAGGAATTTCATAAGTTGATTAAATCATAAAAACTTACAATACATGATTAAATAAATAAATTCACTAAACATAAAAGTAGAACACACACACAACTTATTGTTTTCTACTTGACTTCCTCTGTCTATCTCTTTTGCACAGATTCCAAGGCACCAACTCCAGCTTTTCAAGTTGAAGTACAACTACTCTTCCCTAGTTCCCAGGAGCCCAGTGATTTCTTTCTTTCATGGCATTTATTCTTTTCCCTCTGGTTCTTAAGGATGTCATCTTTTCTTCTCACAAGGCACATACCAAAGAATGTTTTTCATTGGACCCA
The DNA here is from genome assembly GCA_902806775.1 of Microtus agrestis. Taxonomy (NCBI): domain Eukaryota; kingdom Metazoa; phylum Chordata; class Mammalia; order Rodentia; family Cricetidae; genus Microtus; species Microtus agrestis. Next base: position 1,145,199 of record CADCXT010004901.1, on the reverse strand, counting down.
GGAGGCTGAGGCTGAGGCAGAAGGAATTTCAGACCAGCCTGGCTTACATAACAAGACCCTGTTTCAAAAATGTAAATACAAGTTTCTTAGCTTTACAAGTAGATGGGACAGAAAGATATTGAAGAATCCGTGCAGGAGGAAGAGAATCTCTGTGAAGTTCATCTGAATCTTCATTCGAGTTCTGGAGCAAATGCTAAAGGGGATCACGTGGGAGTCCTCATGATAGTTACCTCACCTGCCTTGTTCTACCAGCCAATTTTACTAGAGGAGGTGGGTAGAAAACTCAGTGCTTTGACTTTCAGAAATTCTAACTATCTCAGTGTCAGAACCAGTGGACCAGTATGTCTGTATTCACCTGTGGAGAGACAACCAGCTACCTCAGTGCAGGCAGTGGCACAGTGGTCCACCCTACTTTTGTCTTCACTTGTGTGAAAGTTCATGCATCTGTACTCTTAAGGTCTACCAAACTTCTACTAATCTCTATCAAAATGAATTCATCACAGAAATTGAATTCATTCAAAGAAAAACAACTCTTCAGGCAACTTTGAATGACATTTACCAATTATACGCAATGCAGAAAGTGCAGAGGTCAACTTTTAGCTTGCAATCTTCCATCTTAATTACTTCAAGTTCAAAAATTAGCAGACTATTTTGCATGTTGTGTTTATTATCACCAGCATGTCAAATGTCACATGTACTTTTTGAGCCCCAACAGGGCCCCTCAGAAAAGCATTGTGCAGTTGCCAGCATCATAAAAACCCCCAAATGATTTGGCTGGCTGACCTGAAAATTCCTCTCTTCTCAGATTCTTGCATTCAAGCACAAAACAGGAAAACCTTTTGTTTGAATTAGCCCGAGTGAGTTATTAGGGTCACCTGATTCAGATCCACAAAGATTCGCTCAAGTCTGGCTGCTACCGTTTGATTTGTTCCCACCCAGCAGAACGAAGTCTCCACTTTAGCAGCTGCTAGTCTGAGTAGAGATGATCTGAAGATTCTGTACTCCTGCAACTCCCCATTCAGGGTAGGGCATGATACTTCAACTGGCTGCTGTTCGCTGTTAGCCTCCCTCTGTACAGCATTTATACAGGCTCACTGATGATGGTACTAGAAACGACGAGACACGCTAGTTCCCATTTGCTTCATGTTGATTCTGAGGGCTCAGATTTCATTTTGATCAGCTAAGGTTTGTCATCACTTACTAAATAATAAATAAAAATAAGATATTCTCAACTGAAAAAGGCAGTATGCTTTATAAGAATTTGTAGTTCCTCAGTCTCCTTTATCTTTGAAAAAAAAGCACAGTTTTTAGAAATAGAATATTTTAAGACTGTTCTGCCTTTTGTTAGCATGTAAGATGGTTTTGCTCGCAACAAACTCAATGGAAAATCAGAGTTATCAAGTCCTCTATATATTTGTTACATTTTAAACAAACTTTTTTTATAACATAAAGTTAATTACACCATGCATTAGTTCTTTTTTCTTCTTGCTATGCTCTACTCTTAGACAGAAACAGCATAAAGAAGGAAGGTTTTATTTTGGGTCATGGTTTGAGGATGCAGTCCATGATCTTGGAGAGGGCATGATGATGAAAAGGGCCCTAGCTAGGACAGGCAAAGTGTGAAGCAGCTGGTCACACTGCATCCACAATGAGGAAGCAGAGGGAGGTGAATGTTGGGGGTAAGAACAATCTCTCCTCTTTCTGAGACCCCAGTCCCCAGAAAGGTACTACCTGCATTCTGAGTGGCTCCTCCTTCCTCAATGATACCTCCCTGAAAGGACTCTGGTGGTCACAGGAACATGAATCAACCTTGAATGTAAATCCAGTGAAGTTCCTTGGGAAGAATAGCCACAATATAATAAAAATAAAAATAAAAGCAAAGCTGCACTTTTAGTAAGTTTTAGTTATCTTAAATATTCTTAACAATAAACAATACCTGAAGTAATGAATTTTTAATTTTATTTTGCTTTATTGTCAGTACTGAGTTTAAAGCTAGGCCCTCATACATACTAAGCAAGTGCTCTACCACTGAACTATCACCAGAAAAATATGACAAAGTTCTTATTTTAAATTTATTATTGAGTATGCACAGAATGTGAGTACAGGCACCATGTCATGTGGACCAAAGTTTCTCCTTCCACATTTGTGTGTGGGTTTTGGAGCTTGAACTCAGGTCTTCAAGGTTGTGTGGGAAGTATTTTACCCAGTGGAACATCTCTGTGAACCACATATTTATTTAGTTGAATTTATTTCTTCATTTTACATTGTCTACATATAAAAAGTTTATATTGCATGTCACAATTTTATGTATATTGTTGTGTCTTCTTTAAATTTTTTGATTACAGAGAGATATTTGATTCTGGGGCTGCTAAGCTAAAACAACATAAATATTTTAAAGGTATCTTGAATTCAAAATTTGGGTCTAAGCATATGTTGCTTTGGAAAAGAGGTTCTGCTTTTGTTTCCACAGAGGATGAGAACCTGTGGATTACTTCCAGGTTAATACAGTTTGATGGAAAAAGCCCCCCCCCCCGAGAAGTCTCTGTAAACCCTGGAAATGTTTCACCCAATAATCAGCAGAAACACATTTGGAGAGAACTATGCCCACATTCCCAAATATTGCTTATAAATATTTGTTTTCATTTAAAAGGGAATATGCTATAGCAGTGAATACTTTGCATTGGTATGGATCTTGGCTTATTGAGAGAAACTTAAGGTCAACTATGTTATATGTATATTTCTGCTCTTGTTTAAGGTATTGTGTTTATACAGCTCATTTAAAAATGTAATGTTTAATTAAAAATACAGGTTAATAGATAATCATCTATAATAGTCAAGCTTCTAGTCATGTTAGGTATTCTAGATGTACAAAAATATATTTTAGATAGATATTTATTCTTCAAACCTTTCAAAGACTAACAAAATATGGCATTTAAAATGTTTAAAAACTTAGGATTGTTTTTTTATGACAATGAGACATGTCTTCTCCTGGAAGTACCAATCTATTTCAAGAAAATTGAAGAGACTTCTTATGGAGTTTGTTAGCCATTTGGGCAAGAAACTGCTCTTGCCTGGACTACTTAATGGTATGCTATATGAACTGGACATGCAGGACCCACAGAGAAATGACTGTTGACGTTGCCTTAAAAAGGTGAGACAGTCTTCATGGTTCCTGCTTCATGAAAGAGTCGGCCAGATAGTCTGCACAATACACAAGAAAGTGACTGACAAACTGTCAATATAGGCAAAACTGTCTTAGGAATTTCCTGCTTTATGGAAAAGTCTGGCACAAGCTTTGGGTCTGTAGGCTGAAGATGGATGACCCAATGTTACATAACAACTTTGGGTGACTCTCTAGGCAGAGAGATGTTTCTGTCAATTCTAGAGTTTTGGAAGTTGCTTACTTCCAATGTACTTCCTGTTAACTTAGGTAATATTACATCTCCTCGAGTCTTTGATGGAGTTTAAGAATAGATAGTTATAATTACAGTTTTCCTTAGTTGTGATAAAAGATAAAAGAGATATAAATATTGTAACTGTAATTCTTGCTTGGTACCTGTTTTGTTATATATAATTTTACTATGTTGAAGTTTAAAACCTTCCTTTTTATTTGGGGGGGGTGATGTGGCATTCCCCTCTGTATGCTGTGAATGTTTTATTGCTATTGGTTAATAAAGAAGCTGCTTTCAGACAATGACTTAACAGAGTAAATCTAGGTGGGAATTCCAAGCAGCAATAGAGGAGAAAGCAGGTAGAGTCAAGGAGATGCCATGTAGCTGCTGAAGGAGACAGACGTTGGTACTTTACCTAGTAAGTCACAACTGCGTGGTGATATGCAGAGTAAAAGAAATGACTAATTTAAGATGTAAGAGTTAGTAAGAAGCCTAAGCTAATTGACCAAGCAGTATTGTAATTAATAGTTTCTATGTGATTATTTCTGGTTTGGGTGGCCAGGAATGAATGAACAGTCTCTACCTACAGGCTATTATAGATATTTTTATAACAGCCTAGGCCCTATAATGGTCTATCATGAAACCCCAGACCAGCCCCACACCAACTAGTTCAAGAGCTAACTTCAATGCATATTACAATTTATGTTATTGGCAGAGTAGGGAAAATGATTTAGTTGGGAAAGTTCTTGCTCTGCAATAAATGAGGACCCGAGCTCAGATCTCCGGAATGCCTGTAGAAACTGAACATAACAGCTGCCATCTTTAATGCCAGTGCTGGGAGGCAGAGACTTGAATCCCTGAGGCTTACTCTTCCACCAGCCTAGCTGAGAGGAACTCTGGTTGGAGTGAGAGTCTGTATCTGAAAACGAAAGGAAAAGTGGAAGGCAGTAGAGAGAGACATCTGATGTTGACCTCTGACTTTGTGTGTTTTCCAACATATACAGAAGCACGCATAGTAGCACAAACACACACAAACAAAATTCATGTCATTGAATGACAAAAATAAGTTGTTTTAAAGTCATTATGTATCTAGCTCACATGTGAGCTATATAAATACCAGAGATTGTTGTGAGTTAAGCCATAGTGCAGAATAACATGTTAACAGAAAATAAATTAAAAATATTGTTAGAGAAAATATGTGTCCCCCAAATGACAAACATTTCAACACAAATACCCAGAAATAACAATCATAGAAAATAAGCCATTTTTTCTCTTTTTTATTGATTTTTATTGAGCTCTACATTTTTCTCTGCTCCCTTCCTTGCCTCTCCTCTCCCCACTTCCATCCTCCCCCAAGGTCCCTATCCTCCCAGTTTACTCAGGAGATCTTGTCATCTTCTACTTCCCATGTAGATTACATCTATGTAAGTCTCTGTTAGTGTCCTCATTGTTGTCCAAGTTCTCTGGGATTGTGGTTTGTAGGCTGGTTTTCTTTGTTTTAGGTTTAAAAACCACTTATGAGTGAGTACATGTGATAATTGTCTTTCTGTGTCTGGGTTACCTCACTCAAAATAATGCTTTCTTGCTCCATCCATTTTTCAGCCAAAATTCAAGATGTCATTATTTTTTCTGCTGTGTAGTACTCCATTGTGTAAATGTACCACATTTTCCTTATCCATTCTTCGGTGGAGGGGCATTTAGGTTGTTTCCGGGTTCCGGCTATGACAAAACAATGCTGCTATAGTTGAGCACATGTCCTGTGGCACAATTGAGCATCTTTTGTGTATATACCCAAAGTGGTATTACTAGGTCTTGAGGAAGGTTGTTTCCTAATTTTCTGAGAAATCTCCACACGACATCCAAAGGGGCTGCCTTTTTAGACAGGTGTGTAAACATGAAGGAGAGAAAATAGTGCAGTGAACACAAAGAGCAATGCACACTCCTGTCTCTACCTAGTGTTTTCTATTTAAAAGCAGGCTCTTTTTCTGGCCTCTTTCTTCAGAAAAACAGAACTATATGCAGTATGCTGCAAATGCAAAACAGTCACTATGGTACTAAATCTGCACTAGTTGCCTAGACCCACTCCCGAATATCACTTGCAATGTGTAAGAGTCCTCTTTAACGCAAACACACATATTTGGTGTTACATGGTTTAAAGCACAGGGACTTTTTGATTTTTGGTTAAATAAAATCCTAAATTTGCTTTGTTGGTCTATATATATACATACATATATATATATATATATATATATATATATATATATATATATATATCTGTGACTGCATCCCACCTCATCTGACAGAAATATTATAAAGTTTGTGTTATTTGTGGACACCATATATTTTTTTCATGGCAAGATATCAAGTTTGCCACTTCTTATATCTTGTCTTGGAATAATTCTCTCCCTGAGCTGGTAGCAATCTAGTGAAGAATGATTATGTACATTTGAAGGAGAGATAGTCTTTTTATAACTGAATGTAGGAGGAACCATTAAGGATGGAGGTAAGACTGGGGATTCTTGCTTGCTTTTTTTTAATCATAAAAGCAATAGAATTTTGTACAAATGAGAAGGAGAACCAAAAGAAGAAAAGTCATTGAATGTTCACAAAATTCAGGTCAAATGTAAGTAAATGGTATGTTTATAAAATGGGGGAAAGAAAGGAAAGCTGGAAAGCAAACAAACAAAAACAAGGCAAAGTTAGGAGGAAAGGATCGTGCAATTAAGACTTTTTTTGTATTTGCCCGGAAATGGAGCAAGATTTCTGAAGTGAAAGTTTGGTGGCCCTCTCTGTTGAGCTGACTCCTCTGGACCTTCCGAGAGGACTTGGCACGATACTCTCAGAAAAGGCAGGCCCTATCAAAATTCTGCTCTTGATGTCTCTGCTGTGACTACCCTATCCCACACGTGTCTGTACCCTCCTTCTCTTTTGATTTGCTTTCCTTTTCAAGCTTGAGAACACTGGCTGTCGCAACACTGGCATGCTGAACATCAAGAGAAAAGAACACTTATCGTGAGGATTGTGATTTTAGAATTTTGCTGTAAACTTTAGGGTACAGTTTTATAAACAAAAAGAATGACTCGAATTTAAGACAAAGATTGAGCCAGGTGTTGGTGGTGCATCCCTTTAATTTCAGTACTCAGGAGGCAGTTAGGTGGATCTCTGTGAGTTTGAGGCTCCAAAACTACACAGAAAAACCCTGTCTCAAACAAACAAACAAACAAAAAACCTTAAAAAATCAAAAAAAAATAAAGATAGATTTTTAATTTTACTAATGTGCTTGTATCTGTATCTGTGCACACTCTATGTGTATGGGTACCCAGGCCAGGAAAAGATGTTGGTTCCCCTGCAGTTGAAGTTATGGGTCATCAAAACTTGGGTCCTCTGGAAAAGCATCACATGCCCTTAACTAGGGACCCATCTCTCCAGCCCCTAATTCAGAGTTTTAAACACATTTGTTTTCACTGATGTGTTCAAACACATTTGATTTGAGTCTCCAATACTTAAGTTTTCTCAAGGGAGGAATTGTTTGTTTGATATCTGGATGAGCCTTCTATGTGGGCTCCCTTTGTAGTTAACTCAATATGGTACAACTATGTCTCAGGTCCAACATAAGATAAACTTAATTTTTATTTCCAAGCCAGGCTAAAACAAATTACAGGGAATTTCCCAGAATGTTTCCTCTTGGGGTTAAATGGTCAACTAATCAAGTATTGCCTGATTTATGCAATTGATAATGTTGTCCATATGGATATTACATTCATTACTTTTCTTATTGCTGACAAAGCAACTTAAGGAAGGTTTGTTTTGGCTCACAGTTTGAGGACGCAGTACATAGTGGTGGGAAAAGAATGAGACAACCCATCACAGTGCTTCCAAAGTCAGCAGAGAGATGAGCACTAACACCCCCCTTCCTATCCTCCCTTCCTTCTTCACTAAACCCATGACTGTAGCCTATGGGATTGTGTCCCCTTCTATCAGGATGTGTTTCCCATTGTCAGTTTCCACAAACCCCTTATGAACATACCCAGAGTCATATCCCCTAGATGATTCTAAGTGTCAAATTGGCAATTAAAATTAACTATCGCAATCTCAAATATACAATAACACAATCTAACAGTTCTAGGCTTTAAAAACAAACAACAACAACAAAAACCCTCTACAATCGAGTTAACAAGATATCCTAGCTTGGGCCTTTGCTTGCTATGATAAAACATTGACCAAAACCAAAGCCAATTTGAAGAGGAAAAGGCTTTTTTACTTTACCAATTACAAACCATCATCATGGGAAGCCAAGGCTGAAACCAAGGCAGGAACTTGGAGGTGAGGACGATGAAATCACAGGGCTTAATGACTTGCTTCCCCTGGCTTGCTCAGCTATCTTTCCCCTTCAGCCCAGGCCCACCTGGAGATGGCATCATCCACAGTAGGATGAGTTTTCCCACATCAACTAGTAAGTAAAAATTTACCTCACTGACAGGACCTCAGGCCAATCTGATCTGGGCAATGCTATAGTTGAGTTCCTTCTTCCTACATGACTCTAATGTGTATCAAGTTGACCAAACCGATCATTCCACAAGATATATATATCTTACATGGATATTTACTTTCAAACAATATGAAGAAAGACATTTATAACTATTTTCCATAGTTATAAATTATAAAACAGTCTATAATTATTATATTATAATTACATTTTCCCCAAATATAATATTTGATTGTGCTTTGGAGTAATAGGACTAACATGCTTGTTTCAATATCTACATCTTGTTTTAGCTAAAAATGATTTTATCCTTTAGTTAATGTATTACGAATGAACTTTTGTGTGTATCCAGGCACCGATTTCTATTCTGAAATACAAAACCAATATTATATCTGTGTCTGCTTCCAACACCATGGCTTATCTTGTGTGTGTGTGTGTGTGTGTGTGTGTGTGTGTGTGTAGCATGATTAATAAAAACCCAGAGACAGAAATTGGGGTTCAATCTGAAGACCAAAACAGCAAAACCGCCAGCCACTGGCTCTTACCTCTATTTTAGTCTGAAATGGCAATCCTGCCTCCAGGAATCTCAGAATGAGATTGAGTGTGAGACCTGTTTCTTCATGTTTCATAGTGCTGGGATTAAAGGCATGCAACACTACCACCCAGTTTCTATGGCAAACTAGTGTGGTTACTGGGATTAAAGGTGTGTGTCACCACTACTTTGTCTGTAAGGCTGATCAGTGTGACTGTTTTACTCTCTAAACTTCAGTCAAGCTTTATTTATTAAAATATAAGTGAAATATCACGTGTGTGTGTGTGTGTGTGTGTGTGTGTGTGTGTAAGCAAAAAGTGAGAGCAAGAGGGATGGGGGAGAGGAACTGAAATCCTTTTGTCCTGTTTGTAATCAACCAAGTAACTTGCCAGAATTTCTTAGATGCTGAGAAACAAGTCAACCTGAGACTGCCGAGACCAATGCAGGGGATGTTCTATTACTCACCGTGACCGTAGCATCTAGTGATTTGCCTGTGGGCTGTTTCCTTGAGACTCAATCTGAACATGGTGATGCAAAATGTACAAAGCTGTCTAGTACCTGTTTGTACAGTGGGCCACATCACAAAGTAGATGGGCTGCAGGTAGCCCCAACCTTTCCTAGCAGGCACAAGCTAGCTGCCTGACTTTTGCCCTGAAGACATTGAGTGACTTGTAAACCAGTCTCTTCAGTGTTTACTGCTATACAAGTGTTGCTGAAACTTAAGCTGAGAACAAAAGCCACCCCGAGTGCTGTCCAGCAGAGTAGAAGTAAGAAGGAGCGTGAGAGCCACAAAAACTGGTTAACAATAGTAACTATTCTCTTGATTAGATTTCTCTTCTTTGCTATTTCTAGTTCTTTGAGAGTTTTGAACTATGTGCCTAAAAGATTTATTTATTTATCATTTCTATTATTACTATTATTATTATTTGTGTGTGTGTGTGTGTGTGTGTGTGTGTGTGTGGTGCTTTAAGAGATCACAAGAGGACATCATACCTCCTGAAGCTGGAGTCAGTGATTGTGAGCTGAGCCACCCAACATGAAACAAACTCTGGTTCTCCAAAGGAGCCACAGTGCTCTTAAGTGACACATCTTTCCAAGACACACACACACACACACACACACACACACACTCTTTCCTGAGACGAAGTTTTACTCCATAGCCCTAGCCCAGGTTGGACTAGAACTATCTCTTTAGTACAAACTGCCTCAAACCTATAATGAGCCTGATGCTTTGGTTTTCTAAATGGTGAGATGACAGGCTGCTGGAGAAATGGCTCAGCAGTAAAGAGGTCTTCCAGAAGTCCTGAGTTCAATTCTCAGAACCTACATGGTGGTTCACAACCATCTAAAACTGTAGCCCCACGGGATCTGATGCTCTCTTTCAATCTGCAGATGTACGTGCAGAGAAAACATCCATAGACATAAATATATCTTTAAAAATGATAGCCATCATCAGATTCCTATTTTAAAGGGCTTTATTTGAGGTAGGTATTGAACTAGCATATAAGAAACATCTTTAGAAGGGATTTCCCTCCGCTTTTATCCTATGTTGCTTTCCTTTTACATCAGTACAAAGCCTGGAGCACACAAAACACAGAATTCACCTTAAACAATTCATTATCTTCCATGAGACCGTCAGAACCACAGTCTGGTTCCCAGAACACATTAGGGATATCACAACCACCTGTGACTGTCGCCGCAGAGAATCCGAGCCCTCTTCCAGCCTCTGCAGGTGCCCACGCTCACATGGACTCATGGACTCCTCAGGTAACATACACCTAAATTTTTTTTTAATGGGAAGGGGGGTAGTGATAGCAGAGAATAAGAATATATAAGACCAGCTTAAGGACACACAACAGCAATTAATTTGCACAAGACTGCAATGAGCATTTTTGCTGAGGTAACAGGTTTTTCTACATGGGTAGATTGCAAGGAAGTGTGTAATATGGAATCCCTAAGTCACTGTGGTAGACAAAGATTTTGAGTTTTGTCGGTGCATCTTCACTAGTACACAACTAAGTGAAAAGGTCATTAATAGCAGCAGACTGCTCAGGAAGACTATATTGCCTTCATTCATTGAGTCCCTTGCATTTGGACTTACACTGAATGGACTTCTGCTGTTTTTGGATTCTACTGGAAGGAAGCATGAATATTAGGATATGAAATACTGAAAAAACTAGAATTGGACTACAAATGTGTCTATTTGTTTTTTTCTAGCTATGAGTTAAAATGAAAACCTAAAATTTAAAAGATGGGTATAATTCATGTATTTTCATGTCCTTTAATGAGTTATGGGAGGTTTCCTTGCCTATGGAACTAAAGAATAAGAAACTAATAAATTACTGGTATTCTGATAACTTCATAATAGTAACCTGTGAGAAATTAAATTTTATGTTTCAAAACAAACATTTTCAATTTCTCAATACAGATATGCTAAGTATTTTGAGGAAAATCAAAACAGCCTGAAGTCTTGTCTAGACAGTAACATTAGTGATAAAGTATACTACTAAATAATTAATTGGACAGGTAAAGGCATTAAAGCATTGTAAATATCACATCACGAGTAAAGTAAGATACAGTTTACACTGATTCAAAGTATTCCAAAATTGATTTCAATAAAATGTGAGTTTTGGCAACCCTTAAAAAATGTTTGTCTTTGCCAGACTTTGCTCTGAAATCTATATCATTTCATGAAGAACTATCTTCATTCTTCCTCAAACTTTCGCTTTGAGCTTTTCCTTGGGTAGTTTCTTTGTACACCATTGGGGCCTAAAATTTGGTGTCAAATACATAAAATGAATATAACATATAAGCTAATGGGATATCTGTGCAATAAAACTCCATGAGTTAATCATATAATGTATGTTGACTGGTTTATATTCGATACATTCACATTTCAAGTTGTGCTTCTTCAAAGCATCTGTGGTGTGATACATTTCTTTTTTCATTGATTTCAACATGGAAGAGAAATCATGTACAGGACATGTGGCCTCAACTACTCCCTGTAAAATACATCCTATCACTCAGCACCTGTCTTAGTTAGGATTTTCATTGCTCTGAAGAGACACCATGACCATAGATACTCTTGCAATGAAAACATTTAACTGGGTTGGCTTTCTTACAGTTCCAGAGCTTCAGTCCTTATCATCATGATGGCGGCATGCAGTAAGATATGGTGCTGGCTACATCACAATTGGATGAGTCTTCCCTAACCAAGAAAATGCCAGATTTTATGAAGGCATTTTCTAAATTTTCTAAATTGGGGTTCCTTTCTTTCAGATGAATTTAGCTTGTGTCAAGTAGGCATACAATTGGCCAGCACAGCAGCAACCAAAATCCATATGGAGTTTTCCTTCCTTCCTTCCTTCCTTCCTTCCTTCCTTCCTTCCTTCCTTCCTTCCTTCCTTCCTTCCTTCCTTCCTTCCTTCCTTCCTCCTTTTCTTCCTTCCTTCCTCCTTTTCTTCTTTCCTTGCTTCTTTTATCCTTTCCATTCTGGTCTCCCATCATCATTCTCTCTCTCTCTCTCTCTCTCTCTCTCTCTCTCTCTCTCTCTCTCTCTCTCTCTCTCTCTCTCTCTCTCTCTGTGTGTGTGTGTGTGTGTGTGTGTGTGTGTGTGTGCTGCAGGAATCAAACCTTTGGCTCGATATGTTGCAGTCAAGCACATGGTTGAGCCATACCCTGCAAGGAAAAACTTTTAAGAACTTGACTGAGATTTACTGCCACAGTTCCTACTTGGAGATTAGTTAACAGGATGAAGCCTTGGTCTTCCTGTTCACAGGTTAACCAAGAGGAGGAGAAGACCCTGTTGACCTACACTGTTTGGGTAATGCATATATAAAACATTCTATTATGCCAATCCAAGGATTTATTTTCTTTCTTCCTATTCCATAGTCTAATTCATCTTCATTGAAATGACACCTAGGTAAAATGCTGGAATTCCAATTCCAATGTCTGTTACTGCTGCCTCTTTCTCTTTTATTTATAACATCTGTCTGGGAGACACCCAGAAAGACATAGTGCCCTTTGTGAATTCATGAGTTTAAGGAATCATCTAGATTTTATCTTTCAAGAGATGAGTAAGATAGGCTATAAAACACGTTTTAAAAGTGTTCATGGAAAGAAGTAGTATGCCCCGAAGAAAACAGACACCACATACCTTCATTTTATTTTCTCCTAAAACACTTTGCAAATTCCTATAAGCTCAGTTCTTTCAATTTATATTCATGAATGTGTTCCTGGCAAAACTGCAAAATTCAACCCCCATAATTCTTAAAAAAAGTCTACCTCTGGGCAACATATATAATCAACCCAAAAGATTAAAACCTGGACATTTAAAATGTCATTTTTATCTTCAGCATTTGCAAAGCAATTACCAACTTCTCTAGATTTAAGACCATTAGCGTCTAATGTTGAGTATACTTGCCAAAGTACTTCGTTGTCAGCTGACAGCATGTAATAAAGTAGTAGAGGAATATTCAACACGTCACATTCCACTCTGCTAGCTAATGTCCTAGATGCCAAAGACTAAGTTTACATGGAAATGATAATATACATATATGTTTTGTATATAATCATATATATATGTGTGTGTTTATATATTATCTTCTGTTCTCTCATATGTAATCAAATCTTTGGCTCCATATGTTACAGTCAAGCACATGGTTGAGCCATACCATGCATGAAAAAAAACACACAAAAATGGCTGACCCACATAGCAACTTATTTGGCAATATACAGGACCTGCACAGATCTAGACAGATGTCATCTCAGACCTGAAAGGGAAAATGAACACAAGCCCCCATTTATAAGCTATCATTAACTGATTATAGCTTATAAAGAAAAAAATAATTTTCTCCAATAGAGTCTCATGAGACGTACAAGCCAGATGAAAGGGCAGGGCATAGATGACCAATACAAAACAATCTCAATGGTATTTTTGGAGAGCTGCTTTACCTCACAATTTTTATATGGTATTTTTCTCCCACCTCACACATCTTTTGCTTATAGTTCCCAATTTTGTTTTATTTTATTTTATTATTATTATTAGTGTGTGTGTGTGTGTGTGTGTGTGTTCAGCATCTGTATGTGTTTCTTGTGCTTTATCTCTGGCTCTCTTCTTTCTGTTTGAATAGTTACTGCTATGGTTTGTTTTCCAAACTTTATCCTATTATCATTATCATTATTTCACATGTCTGTTTGTATTCTAACAAGAGAGAGAAAAAGTATGGATTTGAGTGGGCGGGGAAGTAGGGAAGATCTGGAAAGAGTTGGGAGGGGGAACAGTAATGAAAATATATTGTATGGCGAAAAACCTATCCTCATTAAAAATATAAATGCATACATTTAAAATAAACAGAAATAAAAGACAGGCTAGAGATATGCCTCAGTGATTAAGTGAACTGGCCACTCTTCTTGAGGACCCAAATTCAATCCCAAATCTCAACACATACATGGTGGCTCTATTCTCTATAACTTCAGTCCCAGGGCATTAAACTTTCTCTTTTTTCCTCCGGGTGCACTACACACACGTGATGAACAGACATATACACAGATAAAACACCACAGACATAAAATAAAATAAAAAAATGAAGGGAAACAGAAAATAAAAATAAAAAGGGAAAGACTAAGGAGGAGGGAGGAGAGGTAGGGATGATTTGGGAGGAGGTGGGAGATGATATAGGAGCAAATATAATCAAAATATTTGATATAAAATTCTCAAAGAATTAATAAAAATGTGTTTTCCAGAAAAGAATATAAATAATTTCAAAATGATCCTAATGATTATATATTCTCTTATGGCACAGAATCTGCTATAATACACAATTGGTGATTTTGATAATAAAAGTCACAGTGTTTTCCTAGAGATAAATTCCATAATATTGCAAGACTCTTTTTCTTTTCTTTTGATGTTATAAACCTCAATTCCTGATGGATTCTGTATCCTCAGAGCTGAATGAATGCTACAATCCAATAGTGAAAGTGTGGGAATATATTTGTCAGGATTTAAATTTGTTTTTCTTTAAAGCATATTTAAACTTGCCTCTTTACCATATGGAGTACTCTGCTTGGGATTTTGCAGCACAAGTAAATAAACGGTATCATTTTGCTAGCGTACTCGTAAACCCAGAAGGATAGTGTAATAGGAAAGAATCCAAGGAAGGTTAATCAATTTAGATATTAATTGTAGAATAAAGTATTTTCCCTTGAAGTTATATTTAATGCATTTCCTAATACGTTTAGAGCAAGCATCAATTAATTTGATTGAGTGAAAACCTGGACAGAAGTGACATGGATCAGTCACTTCTGAAAAAGTATTTTAGAGTATTTGCATGTTTTGCTTTGAAACATTTAAGTATTTAAAGATACAGAGAGCTTACTTAAAATATCTAAATTTGGCTGCCTTAGTTATCCCTGTTGTGTGATAAAATACTGAAAAAGGAAATTCAAGAGAGTAAGGCTAAGGTTTGATTGTAGTTAGAGGTATTTTTCACAATGGTTTCGAAGTCAGGGAAGAGAAAGATGGGTTGCTTGTACTCAGTATATTTTCTTCATTTTATACACTCCAGGATCCTAGCACAGGGAATGGTGTCTCCCACAGGGGTTACATCTTCCACTTCAATTACCCTAATCAAGATAATTCCTCACAGGCCCAGAGGTGTACCCAGACACCTGTCTTCTAGGTTGTTCTAGATCTCATTCAGTTGACAACAGAGAGGAACTCACAGGCTCATCAGAAATATGCACCTAGAAGTCAATTCATTCTCAACAGTTAGTGTGTGTATTGCTCACTGCTTATTTAATGCATGTGGATTTCTAAGTACGTGATGAAAATTTAATTTCAATGGTTATCTGAACAATGTTGTTTGAACTTAACTTGTAAGTTACAACTGAAAATCACAATCAAAAGCCAATTAATTATCCACAAAGGTACTCATCACTTAGTCTCGGACTTTTTCTCCTAAGCACTACATTTATGTTACAAGAGAATCTTGCATGGTTTTAAACTTAGTTATGGAATCACTAAAATTGATAATATCAGAACACACAATATTCAGAAAGACAGTGTGTTGTGGAATATTAGTTGAAGATGTGCTACATTCATTTATGCTGTGGGAATATCCATTTAATGTTGCAAAGATGCATTGCATTCTTTTATGCTGCATTTGTTTAACTCTGAAGTTGTGGTACTTTGCCTGCCCAAAACAGCTGATTGTTCTGATAAAGATCTGAATCGCAAGAGAGGGATGGGTGGGGCCTGCAGGCAGGGAGAATAAACAGAAGGAGAACAACATAAGAGAGGCACAAAGGAAAAATGAAAAAAGGAGAAGAGGAGAATGCTAGGGGCTAGCCACCCAACAACAAAGCCAGCCACAGAGTAAGAAGGAAAGAAAAGATGTACAAAAAGAAAAAGGCAAAAGCCCAGGGGCAGAAGATAGGTAGTATTATTAGAGTAAAGAAAAACTGACTAGAAGTAAGCCAAGCTAAGGCCAGGCATTTATAAGTAATAATAAGCCTCTGTATATTTATTTGGGAACCGGATGGCAGGCCCCCAAAAGAGAAAAGGACTAAAACCAAACAGCAACAGTGTCTGGTGTGGTCCACATTTTCCAGTCATTGAGGCATGCCTACTTCAGAGAACAGGTTTTACTTGTGAATACACCCACCCAAGAGATCTCTGTCTTTATCATCCTATCCTTGTCTTTTTTCTCCGGTAGTATCACAAAACCTGAAGCTTTTCATAAGACCAATGACCAGCCTCTTTTGTAGACTCCATGCTGACAAAATCTTTCTTGGTACCAGAGTACCTTCTGAGCAGATCATTTTAACACCAGTGTGCGGATGAGCAGAACATGATACACATTTCACAGGATCACAGATGCTGCTTCTGTCCTCTTCCCGACAGCCTTTTCAGCTCTATGAGCACTGGCCTGAGCAGGAGGCCACTGAAGCTTGGCCAGTCCAAACAAAGCAAAAGAGAGATTGGTAAAGAGTTGTTAAAACAGGGGCCTGGTGTAAGAAAATGAATCAACTTAGTATTACTAAATGAAAACAGCTAAGTGAAAAGGAACGTTCTTACAATAAAAGCAAATTTTATTTCTTACTATCCAGCACTATCCAGTACCTGTCTGTCTTTCCTCACACCTTCTTTGGCATTTCCTCAACTAGACTAAGGCAGGAGCAAAGAGAATGTGGCACAGGAAGAGGAAAAAGCCATTTGTTTTCTGAGCTCAGTCTATATTTTTAGTATATTGCTTCTAAAACTGGGGTTTGGGGTCTGGAGAGATGGCTCAGTGGTTAAGAGCGTTGAATGTTCTTCTAGAGACCCAGGGTTCACACCCACATAATAGCTCACAACCATCTCCACTCTTCAGGCCTCCCAGGGCACTGCAGGCAGGCAGTGCAGACAAAAATACAGTCAAGACATCTATTCATAAAAATAAATAAAAAATTATAAAAATAATTAAAACTGGGATTTTTGTTTTTATAGTAATCACCAAAGTTGTCACTTTATGCCTCAAAAGTGTGTGGAACCTGAGAGGCTACGCATGCTCTGGTAGAAGACCCTATACTCGCTCACATATAAAATACAAGCAGCATTAAGCAAACGCAATGTTTTGTTTTTTAAAGGGCACATGAAATTTGGAGAACAAAATTATGGGGGTGAATAACGGAGGAAAAATGGTGGGTGGATTTCACCAAAATACATTATATACCGGTATGAAATTCTGAAAAAAAAGTTACAAAATGTAATAGCATTATGCTCATTATATTGTGGGAACTCAAGAGATCCTAGTTAACGACTTACTATTAAATGACATTAAAACAGGAGAAACAAAAAGAGTGAAGGAAAGAATTTTCTTTCTTTGAGATATTTTTATTTTCAGAAGAAGGAGTCTTTCCCCATATCATGAGTGACATAATCAGGAATTGACTCAACTGGAGCCCATTATGTGCAGGTAAAGGCAGGTGGCAGAAAACGGAGCTGACTTGCAGACACTGAGAACTCTTGGATCTGGCTGTGTGGGTTTGCAAAGCGTTATGGTATGAGGAATGGTGCATTCTAAGCCATGCCAACTTTCCAGTTCCTGAAATGGAAATGCTTGCTTTAAGTAACTGATGTAATAAACGTCTTATGGAGAGTCAACAATAGGAGAAGTATGCGATCGAGAATCAGACATTCTATGCCAACTGCCTAGGATTTCCAGCAGGGTTTCCCTCGCCATGACTGATCCTGTGAGAAGTACAGGTCAAAATGTGAGTCACTGTCAGTGAAATGCCAAAGCACAAAAATAAAAAAGAGATAGGAATCAAAGGCTTGCCAGTGCCTTTCAACATAACCCAACGGTTACAGTGTTGTTAGATTTTTTTATTTGCTTCTTGTGTACGTGTGTGTGATGGAGGTGTTCATGAGTGTGTGTGTGTGTGTGTGTGTGTGTGTGAGTGAGTGTAGGTCATGATGACAACTTGTAGAGGCTGATTCTCTCCTTCTACCATGTCTGTCCCATGAATCAAATTCAGGACTTTAGATTTGGCAGCAGAATCATTTAGACACTGGGACATCTTGCTGGTTCCTGATTATAACTCAAGACTATAAGAAAAACAGCTATATTTATAAGAAAGTTACCCTTATAGTTTTGGTTGTGAGCCTAGCCTTTAACAGCTGAGCCATCTCTCCAGCCCAGCACTCGGGAGGCAGAGGCAGGTGGATCTCTGTGAGTTCGAGACCAGCCTGGTCTACAAGAGCTAGCTAGTTCCAGGACAGGAACCAAAACCTATGGAGAAACCCTGTCTCAAAAATCCAAAAAAAAAAAAATAAATAAAAGAAAGTTACCCTTTACAAACTTAAAAAATAACATTTATTAAGCTATAATTTATTTGTCAAAGCTGTGAAGGTAACTGTTGGCAGTTGTTAAGTTTATACAAGTGGACAGCCACTACCACATACAAATTGAGAACATTTTCTTCAACCCAAGATGTCTCTTGAGCCTATATTCACTTTCCTCACCAGCCTTTCATGACTATTGGTCTGCTTTCTGTCTATATGAAATTAGATTTTCATACAAGTAAATGCATGTAGTGTGTTTTAGGTGTGGTTCCTTTCCTTCAACATATCCTCTTCGAGACTCATCTATGTTTCTCATATATCTATTATTTCATTATTTATTACTAATAACATAGCATCATATGAATAAACCATATGTTGTATATTTGTTCATTAGCTGATCAATAATATGATTGCTTTTAGATCTAAGTAATTATAACTAATACTGGAAGAAACAGCTGCATATATGTTTTAGTGTCTACCTCTTTCTAATCGTATCTCTTCCGCAAATAATTAGGAAAGACATAATTATACTGAACCACAAAGTACAGGTAGGTGCAACTGGCAAGGTGCTTCCAAAGTGTGTGGCAGTGAGAGACTGCATATGCTCTTTACCTGTGCCATCGCCGACATTTAGGGTTTTCAGGGCCTTGAGTAGGCATGCGAGTGGTTGTCAAGTAGTAGCTTTGTGAGATTTAATTTCCATGTTCCTGTGCAAACCAGCTTCTCTTGGTTCCTTAATGAAATGGCTGTTGATATCTCCAGCCGTTACAATCTTTACCTTGTTATTACTCAGATGTAAGAGCGACGTTTCGTTTCTCTTGACTTTTCATTTTTCCAATTACGAATTTGGACAAAAGTTTTAAAGTCTGGTTTGGTAATGGTTTACCTTTATAATTATATTTTTAAATCCATTAGATATTTTTCTCTAATTCTCGAAATTTTCATTGATTTTACACTCTCCTTTAGGTTTTGAATTAATATCTGTATATGGTGCATGGTAAGATACTAAATGAATTTTTTACATGTGTCATATCAGAATTCAGTTGTCACAGCAACATGGCAGCTATCATTTAAAGGAATCTTCTTTTAGTTCTTTGATTGGCTTTGAAAACTTGTCAAAATCTCAAATCAATAACTTTCATGACATTTTTCTCAATTCTCAATTTCTAGATAGTTTTACTTGTAAAGATTGCAAATTATTTGGAATAGCAAGACTAGATGGGGAAAGGGGGTGAATTGGTTGTGGGTGCCTAGTCAAAACTTTACAGATAATATTTTATTATTTTTCAGATTTTTTTCTACTACCTAATTTGTTTAATCTCAATTCTCCATTACCAAGAGAGAAACAAGGCAACAGATTAAGAAATGCTGAGCTCAGAAAGCAGTTTGAAAAGAAGAGAAATGTGTGGTTTAACAAAGTAAGATTCCCAGATGCACCTGGAATCTTAAGGGGTCTAAACTCTCACAACACAGGCCTGGGCCTCAGAGGGCTGCTGTTTGACTGGTTTGTCGGTGCTGGGAGAGCTTCTCTGTTATCTGTATTCTGTACTTTAGTGATGCACAAGACCCAAATGGGACCTCAGACTTTCAACTAGAAAAGACTTGGTTAACTTAAAACCTTACAGTCTTCATTGTTGTCTTAAAGCATTGCTTTAGAGGGCTGTGGTCACTGAGGTATTTTACCCCCAGTATCCATACACCCCAAAGGACTGTTATCTTCACACCAAAAAATATTTTTCTCTAAGAAAACTGTACCTATACATCTGTGTGAGTTAATTCTTTGTTTATTCTTAATATAGCTTGAGTTGGCCTCTGCACCAACTTAAAATTTCTATGTAGCAATACTGACTTCAGTCACCTTGTTCTCGTTCATGTTTTTAGATTTAAATAATCATTCTGAAAGATTTGCTAATGTGTCACTGGAATTTATTTACTTCCGTGGTTCTGCAATTTTCATGTATTCTAAGATGAACAGGTAACAGCTGCATAGTGTTCACTTATATGGCAGTACTGCAGGGTAATTGACAACATCTGGCCAGGCTGGCTGTGCACACAGCAAAGCAGAGATTAGAGAGACAAATAGGGGTGAGGGGCAGGCATGAAGGTGAATTTACAGCGGCCAAACTCTGCCAAATAAGAAGATTTTCCTAACCCGTAAGTGTGTGTGTGTGTGTGTGTGTGTGTGTGTGTGTGTGGGATGGGGGGGTTGGAGGGAGGGAGAGGGAGGGGAGAGAGGAGCAAGAAGAGGTGGGAGAGACAGAGAGAGGAGGAATCTTAATGAAGTCCTTATGGTCTTCTTTATTTTTAGTCCACAAATCAAATGGAACAATTGAATCAAGGACTCTGACTTTTTTTCCAGAGAATATAGACATACGAAGCTCAACTTTAGGATATTCTGAAGTAAATAAGTCAATGTCAAAAAAGGAAAGCAAAGGAGAGCACAGAGCTGAGTGTGTGAAAAGTTTGAATGAGAGCCCTTGCCTGAAGGCGTGCTCAGTGGCTATGCCCCATCTTTGGTTTGGAGGTAGGATACACATCTGTGTGGAATTTCACAGACGTCTTCACTTGACACGGCAGCTTCCAGAACATTCCAGTACATTCTATGCTATAGCACCAATGTCCCTGGACGTTCTGTTAATATTTATTTTTCCTTGTTTAGTGTTCTCAGCTAAGAAGTACAACTGGCTTATATTTCATTTAAGAAATGGGTAGAGAAAAATCATAAAGGAATTTTGAAACAAGGATGACTGTTTCTTCCTAGCCTTGTAATTAATCAAAGAGTGCTCTTGACTTTAGGCAGAGTTCTTTAGGCTCCATAAAAGAAAGTTATTGTTTTCCAGCTTTTTGAACTTCTAATTGGGAACCCTCTTTACCCATAAAAAAAATTTGATTATTTTGTTTTTGGTGTGTTTTGTTTGTTTGTTTTGTTGTTGTTATTGGTAGTAGTGGTTATGGGGATTTTGTAAAACAAGGTTTCTCTGTATAACCTTGACCAGCCTGGAGCTCAGCATATACACCAGGCAGGACTGGAACTCATAGAGATTTGCCTGCTCTTGCCTCCTGAGTACTAAAATTAAAAGTGTGAGGCACTGTGCCTGACCTCACCAAATACGTTTTTAGGTAGCTCTTGGCATGTAAGTATTAAAACCAGTATATAAATCAACTGTTTACTGATAATAAATCACAAAGTAATTATTTTTAAAAGTTGTTTATCATACATACATTTTTTTACCTTTATTAAAGATAAAGCAAGGACTTAAGAAGTAGTTTGGTAGATAAAGTCGTTTTTTTTGTCTTTGTTTTGTTTGTTTGTTTGTTTGTTTTGTTTTTTTTGCAAAGGCCTGGGTTGCTGAGTTCAGATATCTAATATCCAATGTAAAAGCTGGGGACTATGTAGCCCTACACTGAATGTTCTGCAAAGACAAGCAGATCCCAGGGCCCTGCGGGCCCGCCAGTACAGAAGCAGTAAAACCTTTTCTATGTGTCCAAGAACATGGGTTGTGTTGTTTGTTCTCAAAACATAACTGGGGCTAAGTGTCTGTGTGGTGTTCGAAACCAAGGCTACAGTGAAGTTGCACAACAGAACACTGATAAGTTCTGTCAAAAACATCTCAGATTCTTTATGCATTTGATTCTGAATTCATTGTGGTTGTCATGCATTCAGAACTGAAATCTCAAGGTCCAAATCAGGAGCAGAAGGAGAGAGAGCACGAGCAAGGAACTCAGGACTGCGAGGGGTGCACCCACACACTGAGACAATGGGGATGTTCTATCGGGAACTCACCAAGGCCAGCTGGCCTGGATCTGAAAAAGCCTGTGATAAAACCGGTCTCGCTGAACATAGCGGACAATGAGGACTACTAAGAACTCAAGAACAATGACAATGGGTTTTTGATCCTACTGCACCTATTGGCTTTGTGGGAGCCTAGGCAGTTTGGATGCTCACCTTACTAGACCTGGATGGAGGTGGGTGGTCCTTGGACTTCCCACCGGGCAGGGAACCCTGATTGCTCTTTGGGCTGACGAGGGAGGGGGACTTGATTGGGGGAGGGGGAGGGAAATGGGAGGCGGTGGTGGGGAAGAGACAGAAATCTTTAATAAATAAATAAATTGAGCAAAAAAAAGAGGCTATGGAACGCTAACATTTTTTCCATTTTTTCACTCAGTTACTGGCCCCATACAGGGTCATATTCCAGAGTTGAGATGATGAATGATAAGGAATACGAAGGGTATGATCATACTCATTTCACCCCCTGCACACTCGTGTGTGCCCTGTGCCTAAAATAGAGCCTAGAGGCAATATTTTGGCGTGATGGATACAGAGGTCCACAGAATTCCTCACCTTTATACAATATTCCTTCCCCCTTTTAATTTGCAGGTGGATTTCCTACCACAGAGACTGGAAGCTTATGACATGTGTTCAGAGCCTTCTGTTGAGATCAGTTTTTACTACTCACAAATGCCTAACATAATCAGCTCATAAAGAGAAAAAGAGAAAGTGCAGTTTAGCTCACAGTTTGGAGGTGATCCATGATTGGTTGGTCCTGTTTCCATTATCCCATAGTGTGGTAGAATAGCGGTGCAGGATAAAACCATTCATCCGGGGAGTTAAGGAGGTCGGGGAATCCCCCTCTCCCCCCATGCTCCGTTTCCTGGGTCCCGCCGTGGGTCAAGTACACTCTCACCACTTAGGAGGGTCTTCAGGGACAGGTCCAGGCTCCCCGATCACCAGGGACCTCGCCAACAAAGGACCTCCCACTTTGCAGGCCAGCCACCAAAACACCTACTTGAATTAGTTGTAGTGGGACGATCTGCTCTCAGTGTGGGCTTCACTGTTTCAAGCTTGGACCATCAGAAAATATAAGTTCGCGTCTGCTGTGCCTCCGCCTGCGTTTGCGCCCGTCTGCCTGCACTACCGCCCATCAAGGCCGGCTGGACTGGGTCTGAAAAAGCTTGGGATAAAACAGGACTCATTGAACATAGCGGGCAATGAAAACTGCTGAGAAGTCAAGAACAATGGCACTGGGTTTCGATCCTACTGCACATACTGGCTTTGTGGGAGCCTGGACTGTTTGAATGTTCACCTTACTAGACCTGGAAGGAGGTGGGAGGTCCTTGGACTCCCCACAGGGCAGGGAACCTGGTCTGCTCTTAGGGCTGATGAGGGAGAGGGAGGGATATAGGAGGCGGTGGTGGGGAAGAGACAGAAATCTTAAATAAATAAGTAAATAAATAAATAAATATTAAAAAATTCATCCAATCTCCAGGCAAAGGAGGTGGCTTGGGTCCTAATACTCTCCTAGGGAGATGCTCCCAATGACTGGAAGACCTAGCCCTAAGCTCTATGCCCTAAAGTTTCAAGGAATGACAATAACACCACAAGATAGGAAACATGCCTTCATCGCAGGGGCCCTTGGGAACACTTCTCCAAGGCTCAGAGGATACCAAATTGAGGCACAGGTAAGAACTGTGCTACCATTCAATCTTACTCCAGCTCTCAAAGTGAATTTTAGGGCTCCTTAAAGCAAGCTTTCAGTCTGGGACCTGGTCTAACGGAGCCATTTGGATATAGTAGATCATTGAACTTCTCTTGATTTGGAATAGGGTCTGGCTGGAAGTTAAGGACTGTTGGGGGAGGAAAATGTCTCGATGCAGATGTAGTCTCACAGACTTCCTGAGATGTAACCTAGATAGCTGGGAACCAGACAAACAGTCTCAATTATCCTATGATGACTGAACTTTTTTTTCCACATTGGCAAATCTTAGAGTAATGTCACAATTGAGCAAAAGCAGCCCATTGAGAGCACTGGTTTATGTTTCCAGCACTTCAAACCTAATACTCATGAAGAACAGCTTGTGTTGCGCAAGGAGAGAGCAACTGCCTCACTGACCACATTCAAGTTGATGGATAATAGACTAAATAGAAACAGAACTTATTAAAGAGACGGTTTCTACTCCAAATCACGTGGACTTTGAGTTATGTTCTTCAGGTTAGCTGTCAGTCATTTTCATTTTAATGTGTTTTCTATTAGAAAGAAGATTAAAGTTAACTGGGATCTTATTTAGATTCAAAGACTGATAAAAGTACATTTGAACAATGTTTTAAGAGATAGTAGAAAATATTTAAAAATGTCAGAATGGGAGAGATGACTGCATGGTCACCGCAGATCATAACAGCTTCATGGAAAAGGTTACTAATTATGAACCAAATCAATAGTCTAAAGCTCTGAGTTTTGAACAGTAGAGTGAGGGGCTATTTCTTATACTGAGGATTGTGGGATTTAGATACTGCAGCGTTCCCCATCCACAGAAGGCAGTGGAGGCTTGGGTATCACAGCCTCTGCGATTGCAAACCTCTTTTAGCCTTTTCCTTTGAGTTCCACAGCTTTAAAACAGAAAACTCCAAAGCCCTGAAATACTCATGAGAAAGAAGTTTCTCCGATGAGGTCATTCAGTAGGTGGTCTTCCAAATAGCTGATCCGAACTTATGTCAGACCTGGAAACAGGTTCTCTTATTAAGGAAATCAGCAGAGAGTGCCATTATCTCCCCAAGAGAAATTTCACTACAAATTATTCCATCATATACCTGGTTATTATTTCACAATACGATGTAGAAAAGAAAATGAGAGGTGCTGGTTGTCTTTGTGCTATACTCTGAGAAGTGGACCCATGAGCTAGAAAGAGGCTAAGTCATAGCAAGAATTCCAAGGAAAAACACAATTCTATCAAAGATAATAAAAATACCACATTTTGAAAAACCTAGAGTTGGGTTTCATGAACAGCAGCCATTGGTAAACACTATCTTTGGAAGATTCAGATAGAAATTTATGTCTAAGTATTTCTATTTGCTCAGACACTACAAGGCAAAAGTACAGTGAGCCATCTGCTAAACGTGCTGCGTTTCTATGGAAATGAAGCTTAATACAGACGAAAGTGAAACCCACCACACCGCACCAATAGGAATTTGGTTTGCACAGAGCCATGTTCTTCTCATTATGAAATACTATTTTGTTTATTTGTTTTTATTCTGTTAAACCTAATCCAGATATCTTGGGGTGAACTATGGTTTCAGGGTTAAAAAACAGTATTAGTAAAATAAATGTTTTTCCCTAAAGGTTAAGGTTTGCAGAATTTGTAGACGATGACTTTGAATTCCATTGAATTTTGCTTCTTTGTATGCTTGAAGGTGAAACTTTGATTTTAAGGTCCCATGTGGTGTGTGTGTGTGTGTGTGTGTGTGTGATGTGTGTCTCTGTGTGTGCATGCACACATGGCACATTGTGTAATTGCCTGCAATGCCAGGAGAGGGCATTGGATCCCCTAGAGCTGAAATTGTAAGCATTTGCAGGTCTCCTGACTCTGGTGCAGGGGACTGGATACAGGTCTCAAGGAAAAGCAGGAAATACGGCCTGGAAGATAAATCTTAACCCTGGAGTCACCTCTCCACTCTCCATAGAAAACATTTAACAGACTTTATAATACTTAAAGCACACTGCACAGATAGCCACGTGCACTTAGGGTCTGCACATACCACTTTCTTGGTGATGTGTTTTTACACTTCAGAAAGAACATAGGCCATTCACTATTACTGCCTTGCTACAGTGATCAAAATTGAGCCGCAGAACCTAAGACAATGTCCTATCTAGGGATAACAACTGATGATCCTCACACAATGCTGCCTCTACATCATTCAGAGTGGTGAACAACAAATGCCACCAGCTCTGCAACAGAAAGCAAAGAAGACATTGCTATGTGGTACACTTTGCTTTCCAAACTAAAAGGGCTTCCAAAAGTCTTAACTGCAGTGAAGATAAATCATCAAAGACTGAATTTAAATCCCGTTATATATACATAGAAAGATGACTTGTAAGACACTGACCCTTTATTCAATTACACCCGCTACAGGTAGAGCCTTAAAAAGCTTGAGACTGAACATTTTAGATTTCAAGTTCTATCAGGTGTTGGGCTACTTACATGTACACAATGAAATATCTAGGAGATGAGACACATGTCTGAATACTAAATTTATTCATGTTCCAAATACAATATATATTATACAAACTAATACCCATGATCTAAAGGAAAAATTTCACAGTATTTTTATTTCTTCCTTGCTTGACAAATGTTCATGACAAATGTTCATGGTGCAGAATTTTACACATTGAGAGTGTCTAGTATGATCCTCAATAAGCTGTATGCCAGCAAAAATGAAGTGTAACAGTAACCTTGAATATGGAAAAAATAATTAAGATAAATTGCAAAATCAAAGTTACTTTTTTTCTGTTTGAGTTGGCAAAAAATGTTGTTTGATAAATGAATCGGTTTAGATTTCATATGAAAGGAGCCTAACAACTTTTCCTCCTTTGACCAGAAGCAGGATTGCATAGGAGAGACTTGGGATTTGGTGCAGGGCACTTGGTATCCTGTTGCAAACAGAAGAGGTTGTTCATATTCAGTCTGATTCCTTCCAGGCAAAGCAATGTCTCTAATGGGCAAATTACAACATGTTTATGCTTTCTGTCATGGAAGCAAAACAAACGGCTATGCGGTGTTTTCTTTCAGAAGATAAAATATTAGAAGCAGTTTTTATGTAGAGGGACATTTGTGGACCAAGATATTGTGTTTTCTTTGGATGTTGATGAAATTCCCCAGACTTTGAACTGCATCTTAATTCCCCATGGAGATAGAAGTATATATGGAAGTACTTCACCTGCTTGCCAATCAGCTGTATGATTTCTGAACACGTGTACTGCAAAACTCTTTCCATGAGCTGAAAGATTAGTGTGAAAGGTTCCCTGGATTGCATCCAGTTGTCTGAAACATCGCAACTTTGAAAGAGTCCTCTTCTGCATACCAGCCAAGTGTTTGAGCTTGTTTCTTGTGTCGTTACACAGTCAAAGTTCAGCTGCCTTCTTGTCGTATATGTTGGGTCACACTTGAGATAAAAAAAATGACTAGGGTGAATTGGGAAGGTTAAGATTAATATTACATAAGGCTATTTATTAATTTTCTCTTTGGTTACTATATTTACAACTTTCATTATTAAATTTGTATCTTATTAAGACATTATGTTTGTATAATTCATAATAGAACAATGCTACATTGGTTCAATATGGTTATTATTAAAACATTTCAGGCAGGGGGCAGGCAAACTGCAGATCTTCATGCCTCTACCCCCTTTTCCAAATCCAGTCACCCAGTCTCATTGCTACGTCTCTAGCAAGCCACCTGCTGCTGCCTCCCCTTCCTCCCTACTCCCATCTCCAGTCTTACACACAGATCTTCCTCTGAAGACTTCCCTCCTCCAAAGCTACTGCTTTATCACAGTCCCGAAGTTCAGCAAAATCTCCCCAATAATCCACAGGTCACTCCGACCAGCAAAGCAACTGCAGGTCTTCACCTCTCCCTCCGTTCCTCCCTCCTTTCTTATTTTCTTTGTGAGCCAATCCATCACCAGTGTCTACAAAGGCAATTTTTGCATGTTGTTTGGTATCCTACAACTTTTCTGAGTTTGCTTAAAAGCCCTATCAGCTTCCTGGTGGAATGTGGACATTTAGGTTTGCTATGCATGACAGCATGCTGTCTGCAAAAAGGAGGAACTAAATTTCCTTCACAATATGGACATCATTCACAGATTTCTCTTGTGTAATGGTCATGTTGAGACTCCTAGTAAAATGAATACTGTTTAGCTTTTGTGGGAAATGAATTGTACAGGTGGATAAAGTCAGCATCTGTGTTTTTTTAAAAAGACTCTACTTTTCAGTTTTTAAAACATGTGTATGTGTGTATATATGTGGAAGATTTATTCACACAAGTAAGTTCAGATGTTCATGGAGAGTATAAGAGGCTAGTAGATCCTGGAGTAGTTTAGATAAAATAATGTTCTCTGTAGGCTCGTGTTCTAAATACTTGGTCCCCAGTTAGTGGCTCGATTTAGGGAGGTCATAAAACTTCCGGGAGGTGAAGACAAGCTGGAGAGATATGTCTCTACGAGTGGGCTTTGAGGGTTTACAGCGTTATACACATACCCACAGCTGCCTCTATATTTTCCTGTGCAGATAAAATGCAATCCCTTTCTCTGCTTCCTGATTCTGCTGCTGTGCCTTTCTGGCCATTATGGACAGCATTACAGTTGAGCTATAACTCCAAACAAACCCTTTTCTCTCTCAGTTCCTTGTGATCATTGTATTTTATCATAGCAACAATAACTATCTAATACAGATCTTTTGAATGTAGAATTACAGGTGGTTTATGAGGCACTTGATGTGATGGCTAGCAAAATTTGTGATCTATGCAAGAACAACAAGTGCTCTCAGTGTCTGGACATCTATCCAGCCTCATGTTTTCCTGTTTCAGCTCTCAGAGGAAACATTGTTTGGCTTTTTTCCTTTCAATGTGATATTCGCTGTGGGTGTTTACTATATAGCCTTTATTAGTTTGAAGCATGTAAAACATATTCCTTATGTGTTAATTTTTTGAGTGTTTTTGTTATGAGAACAATGGATCTTATTTAATGTCCTTTCTGTGACTATTGTGATGACCCTTTGGTTTTGTCCTTAGTTCTGTTGATGTGTTTTATTAATATTGATTGCATGTATTAAACTATCCTTGCACCCCTGGAATGAATCTCACTTGATCACAGTGTATGATGTCTTAGGGTTCAGCTGAGCTTGTCTTGCTAGTACTTTATTGGCAATGTTTGCACCTGTGTTAATCAGGAATTTGCTCCTATGGTTTTCTCTTTTGTACATCTTTAGCTTGCTATCGGGTAACATTGTCATCTGAAAAAGAATCTCAGAGAGTCCTTTTTCTTTTGTTTCCCAGCCATCCTCTTTCTGACTCATGGTCTCACTATGTAGCAAAGGTTGGTCTTGAACTCATGATTCTCCTATCTCCACCTCTCCAGTGTTGAAACTGCAGACATGGGCCACTCCAGTTTTTATTGCTGTGTTCCACAAAAACTTTAAAAGAAGAACTAATTTTTATTATTCTAAAACTATTCAAAAATTTTCAAGTGGAAAGAACTATACTTCCTTGATGAACTGGTCCTTGTATGAATATATAGTAAACCTATTTGTCTCTGCCCAGTGTTTTATTTCAAAGTCTGCTTTATCTGATCTGAGTGGGCTGCCTGTTTTCACTTTTGATCTCTATCTGTATGTTGTTTGGGTTTTTTGGGGGGTGGGGTTGATTTTTTCCCCCAGTTCTTCACTTTCAATTTATATTTTCACCAGAGAAGAAAGGTTTTTGGAGGCAGCATATAACTGGGTCTTGATTGTTGTTAGAGTTTATTCAGCAAGTGCGCTGCCACCATTACGAGAGCCTCCCAACAAAAGAGCAATGGCTGCGCCTTGGTAAAGAGTGTGGAGACAAATCGCTCAGAAAACAGTTTTGGGAACAGTGTCTGCTTTCTTGCACGTGAGCCACCACTAATAGATGGAAGCTATCCACTGTGATTGGTTAGCACATGACTTTGGATTGGACAGTGAGCACTCACACTCCCAGGGTCTCTATGCATCCAAAACCCATTAAAGGAGAACTGGAGAGCGCAGCTCTCCACTTCGCACACGACTCCAGAACTCAGAGTTCTGACATCTGGGACACAGTGTGCCATGCTTCTTATTTAGAAGAGGAGTGTGCCAAGTCAGTGGGCAGTCAGGCCACACCTGCACTTTCTCCTGCAGTGTGTCTTTCTGTTACAGTTTACACTTAGGGTACTTTTGAGATGTACAAATTTCCTCCTTGTCTTTTTCTTGTTTCATGCTTGTTTTAAATATTCTTTGTTCCTTTCCACCTATACTGTATTTTATCTTCATGGTTTGCTGGCTTTCTCCCACTGTAAGTTTTGCTTCTCTTCTATTTGTATTAATTAATTTATTTTCGTGCATCTGTTATTCTAGTGAGCCCTGTCCATTTGTGATTTTTATCACGGTAGTTCTGTTTTTAGTTTAGAACTTCTTAATCATGTCCCATAAAGCTTAGTTTCCACTAAAGGAGGAAAGACTTCGTTCCTGAGGAAGATTTTTACATTTTTTCCAGATATAATGTTCTTTTTTTGGGGGGGGCACAACATTTCTTCAGGATTTGAATAATAATCACACTTCATTTTCTGGGCTCTGGGACTTCTACTCAAAGATCTGCTGTTATTGTCTTCCCCTTATATGTCAGCAAGTTTTCTTTACTGCCTTTAGAAATTCTTCTTTCTCATGTACTTTTGACATTTTGGCTACAATGTGCCTTGGTAAAGTCCTTTGGTTGAGGACATCCGAAGGTCTTCAAACCTCTGTATTCTTCTGTAGGAAGACTTGGGCTTTTTAAAGGTATCATTTCATGAAATGAGGTTTCATTGTCTTTCCCCTTTTTACCCCATTGGTATTACCACAATGCAAGTATTTGACTCGATTGTATCCTTTCAGATTCACAGTCATGGACTGCACTTGTTAAAGTTCGTCTTAATCCATTGTAGGTGATTTCCAAAGAGTTACTTTCATATTCAATGGGGTTTGTTCGTTTGTTTTTTGCTTGTTATTGTCTGTTGAGATCAACACTCAGTTTTTGTGCTTCAAATCAGAATAACCACCATAGGCACATGTATTTGAAAAGACATCTCCACCTATTCTGAAATATATCACATATTGGTGGTTGTACGTGAGATGACTATATCATGTTATGTAGAATTATGATCAGGTTATTATTTTCACTTGGAAATTAAACATGGCATAAATATGTACATAACAAGTTGACAATGGATCTATGGGTCTGTGATGGCTAATCTTGGTTGTTAATTTAACCACATCTGGAATCAATTGAAACATAAGCTACTGGGCACAACGTGATTGGATCATTTTAGGGGAGGAGACCCACCCTAAATCTGGGCCGCACTATCTAATGGCAGCCTACATAAAAGGACATAGAAGAAGGAAGATTTTGGTTTTTGCTTGCTTCCTCTCACTCTTTCAGGCAAGTTCATCTATACTGTTGCTGAGGCATTTCCTCAGTGGTGTTAGAACCTATTTCTTCAGAATCTTGAAGAGACTGAAGACGGGCAGTTCTCTAGTGCTTGCCTGGGACTGCAGTGCCAGATTTGAACTGCAAAGATGAGAAGTCTCACGGACTGAAACGACTGAACCCTTTCTCTCAGGGGACATCCATTTATGTCCTACTTATACTACAGCTTAAGTTACTCTAATGTATAATTCATTCTATCAGTTCTGGCCTTTAGAAAACCCTGACTAATAGACAATTCTATTTTCATTTCAGTGATAGAAGTATTCAGATCTAATATGGGTTGGGTCTTTATTTATTATTTATCTCTCTCTTTGATAAATTCCCATTCATATCTTGAGTTGTTTTTCTCCTTTTTAAATATTTTCTATCTTAATGGTCATACATCTCACTGACTGTTCTTAGTATTATTATTTCGGTTTCCTTTCCAGTTATTTTACAGATTTTCTTTAGTTGAGGTTTATATCTGCTGATTTTTTTTCCTTTAGAAAATTTGTGTTTCTTTTGTGCCTCTACAGTGAAAATTATGTATCTGGCAAGAGTAAGCTTTTGTCATTAAGATTTTTTATGTAGCCTTTTGGCCAATTTTTTTTTCTTTTAGATGAGATACAAGATGCCAATTGTGTAGGTGCTTTGGCTATACTCATAGACGGGCTGAAAAAGTATGAGCTCTTTTGTATTCAGTTTTTATTGATGTCAGCAGTGCCTATGAGAATTTAAATTATTCAGACTGTGATGGTCAGTAAGGTAATTGTATGGCTTTGTAGTAGTCCTGTGTTTCTAAACGTGCATGTTCTCGTGCCCCACACAAGTTAGCACTGAAGACACGGAAGCTTATGATGACAAGGGAGTTTGAGGGTGCATAGTGACAGTTCCCTGGTCCCTTGGATCAAGCACAAGTGATACCGAGGTTGGTAATATCAATACTAGCATTCATGTTTTCCAATCCACAGTATACCTAAAAGTCTTTCACCAGGTCTCTCAGAGTGAGTGTGTGAAATCTCTCATCCTGTGAGACAATAAATGCAGTTATGTAGCCACAGGGTGGAACATTATGAACACGGGTGATGCTGGTTTTTACTGCATGTGATATAGGGGTATATGCTTTCCTAGAATGTGGGACCTAGGTGGCATTTTCTTCATGCTTTACAGGACATGTTCAAGTGTAAAAAAGGCTTTTGACCCTACCACCTGTGATTCCCAGTCAGTGATCCTGGGAAGTAATCTTCCTTGGGTCGTAAATCACATATGGGATTGTAGTAATGACGACCATGTCCTAGAAATATGCACATTAAAGAAAACCTTCCCTTTGTTCTCCACGTAGAACACAAATGATGCTGTGATTTGTAGCTTCAGTTTCTATGGTCTTGGAATTTTAGGTCATGGATGGAAACAATTGTAGGTCCTGTCAAGCAAATACCAGTAGAGTTGGAGTTTACAGCATGGCATTGTGAGACTTGAATGGGGCCTTCCTCTGGTCCTGAGTAATAAGACTGAACTATACCAATATCTTAGTTAGGGTTTCTACTGCTATGAATAGACATCGTGACCATATCATTTCTTATACAGAAAAAAAAGTGCATCCTTTGCGTATGTGCCCAAGAGTGGTATTGCTGGGCCTTGTGGTAGGTTGATTCCCAATTTTCTGAGAAATCACCATACTGATTTCCAAAGTGGCTGTACAAGCTTGCACTCCAAGTAGCAATGGAGGAGTGTTCCCTTTTCTCCACATCTTCTCCAAGGTAAGCTGTCATCAGTGTTTTTGATCTTAGCCATTCTGACAGGTGTAAAATGCTATCCCAGAGTCATTTTGATCAGCATTTCCCTGATGGCTAAAAAGGTTGAGCAATTTCTTAAATGTCTTTCGGCCATTTGAGCTTCTTCTGATGAGAGTTCTCTGTTTAGTTATCTACCCCATTTATTAAATTGAACTATTTGGCATTTTGGTATCTAGTTTCTTGAGTTATTTATATAGTTTGGAGATCGGTCTTCTGTCAGATGTGGGGTTGGTGAAGATCTTTTTCTATTCAGTAGGTTGCCCTTTTGTCTTACTGGCAGTGTCCTTTGCTTTACAGAAGCTTCTCAGTTTCAAGAGGTTCCATTTTTTGATTGTTGCTCTCAGTGCCTGTGCTACTGGTGTTATATTAAGAAGTGGTCTCCTCTGCCAATGCATTCAAGGCTACTTCCTACTTTGTCTCCTATAGGTTCATGTAGCTGGATTTATGTTGAGGCTTTTGATCCACTTGGGCTTGAGTTTTGTGCATTTGCTCAACTATGTGCATAGCAACATTATTTGTAATAACCAGAACCTGGAAACAAGCTAGACACCCATTAACTAAAGAGTAGATAAAGAAAATATGGTACATTTACACAATAGAGTATTATTCAGCAGTAAAAACAATGACATCTTGAATTTTGCAGGCAAATAAATGGAACTATAAAAAAAATCCTGAGTGAGGTAACCCAGATCCAGAAGGACAAACACAGTGTCTGTTCACTTACAAGTGGATATTAGATGTAAACCAAAGGATAACCGAGCTACAGTTCCACAACTCTAGAGAAGCTAGGTAAAAGGAGGACCATAAGGACATACAAGGAGGGTTCCAGGATGGGAAAACAATTAAAATTTCCTTTGCAAACTGGTAGGGGGTAGAAGGGAGGGCATGGGGGATGGGAACATGGGTGAGCAAGAGTACCAAGTTGGAGGAGGCTCAGAGGGAGAGAACAATGAATGAGATC
This sequence comes from Microtus agrestis, assembly GCA_902806775.1. Taxonomy (NCBI): domain Eukaryota; kingdom Metazoa; phylum Chordata; class Mammalia; order Rodentia; family Cricetidae; genus Microtus; species Microtus agrestis. The sequence continues at coordinate 1,111,222 of CADCXT010004901.1, read as the reverse complement.
TCTTACTAGAGGGAGCCATAATGGGGTTAGAAGGAAACCTGGTGCAAGAGAAATTCTCAGTAGTTCACAAAGATTCTCCAAGACTCCTTTCTGTAGTGGAGAGGATAGCTGAACTGGTCTTCCCCTTTAATCAAATTAGTGTCTACCCTAATTGTCATCATAGAACCTATATCCAGTAACTGATGAAAGCAGATTCAGTGACCCACAGCCAAGCACGGGCCTGAGCTCCTGTGGTTCAGTTGAAGAGAAGGAGGAGGGAATTACATGAGTAAGGGGGGGGGTCAAGAGAATGATGGGGAAAACCACAGAGACAGTTGACCTGAACTAGTGGGAGCTCAGGGACTCTGGACTGACCGCTGAGGAACCTGCATGGGACCAAACTAGACCCTCTGAATGTGGGTGACTGTTATGTGACTTTATCTGCTGTCGGGGGGGTGTGTGGCTAGCAGTGGCACCAGGACTTATCCCAGATGAATGAACTGTCTTTTTTGGAGCCCATTCTCTATGGTGGGATAACTTGCTCAGCCTTGATACAGTGGGGAGGGGGCTTGGTTCTGCCGCAACTTGGTATGCCAGACTTTGTTGACTCCCCAAAGAAGGCCTTTCCCCATCTGAGGTGTGGATAGAGGGGTTGGGAGGGGGGAGGGGGAAGGCAGGAGAAGGAAGGAGAAAAGGCATTGGTATGTAAAATGAAAAAAATTTAATTGAGGTGACAGAGGTTAAGCACATTATCTTCTTGACAGGGAGCACAGTGGCATGCAGGCAGACAGGTTGCTGGAGCTGAGAGTCCTATATCTTGCCTGCAACAGGAAGACTGAGACACTGGGTGGGATCCTGAGCATAGGAAACATCAAAGTCCGCCCCCACAGTGATACACTTACTCTGACAAAGCCATACCCTCTCTAATAAAGCCACATCTCCTAATAGTATCACTCCCTATGAGATTATGGGGCAGCGGCAGGTACATTCAAATTACTATAGCCAGTAAATCAGTCGCAGGTGCAGGTGTGGACAGGGAGGGGAAGCTACTTGAGATCTGCAGGGTGGGACTGAAGAAATGGCTGTGACAGGTTGTGGCATTGAAGATACAGGATGCTGAGGGTGCTGTCCTTCCAGTCTATAAGTCACCACCAGCCCGTTGCTGTTCATGACATTAGAAAGACAGTTTCCAGCTCCTAATGCAGGGCTACATGGAACATCGCTGTTGTAACAACTTAGATTCTGGGCTTAAACAGAGACCCAGTATAGTCCTTCTTTGGGGACAGACTTAGCAATCCTAAGAACATCCTGGCCAACAAACTGAGGGAAGCCTATGACCACTGTGGTATTTCTCTCTATCTAGGTTTCTGTGTCTGCTACTATTATTGAGATTGTTGTCACCGCCTGTCTGGTTTTTTGTTTTTTTCCTAGCAGCAAGGAGCCCTCCTCTTTTGCCCTAGCTGAGGAGCTGAGATGAAGTTTCAGTTTGATGACTTCTCTTGCCACAGGCTTTCTTGTGACAGTACACTGTTTAAGGGTCCTGAAAAGTCTTAGTGGATTTCCAGAATTCTCCTTCAATCACTCCCTTTGAAACCTAGTGTTTTCTTAGTTGTCAAGATAGCTGGTTTTAACAGCAACTTGACACAACGTAGAATCCCCTGAGTAGGGAATGCCAGCTAAAGAACTATCTTGACTGCCTTAATTGATGTGGGAAGAGCCATCTCATATCAGCTTCTGATAACAGCCCAGAGGAAGAGGGTGTAGCAGAAGGAAGATTGTTTACCTTTTGTTTCCTTGACTTTCCTCTTACCACTTCTGCCTTCCCTTTTTCTGCTGTATTAATTCACACTTTTGCTCCCCCTCCTCCTCCTGCTGCTGCTGCTGCTGCTGCTACTAATGATGTTGATGCTGATTATTTTACTTGCATCAGAACAAGCATCCCCAGGCTTCCATCACTGACTAAGGACCAGAAGCTCTCCAATAACACTCCTGGATTTCAACACCAGATTGGGACTGCCTAGGTACCCAGCCTCATGAATGGCTCGTGGATTGAACAACTACCTGGCTCCCAGGTCTCAGGTGTGAGACAACTGTTGTTACTATTTTAACACAAGCTTGATTCAATAAATGCTTTACACACACACACACACACACACACACACAAGTTCACCTTATCAATCCGGTTCCACTAGAGAACACTTACTAATACAGGGTTGTCCTGATTCTAACCTGTGACAGTCATATGTACCTCACCTCCTCCACTCAGCCATCATGAAACCTTCCCCTCATTATTAGACTTCTGACACTTAGACCCTTGCTACACTGGTGCTAATTCCTAGCATTTCATCCAGAAGGGTATTTTTCTGAGCATAGTGTATACCTGGAATAACCGTTTTTCGAGTCTTCCAGTGTGGGCTTCAGGACTTTTTCCAGAGCAGAGCATCTGCCCTGCTCCCTCCAATGCTCACTTAGTGTGAATTTATGAAAGGTTAAATCCTCAACATTGACCATAGTTACATTGTACCGTACAACTACTAGACTCCTGCTCTTTCCTGGCTTTTGCTTTTCTCTAATTTTTGAACCAGGATTCTAGAATCCCCCACAGCTACCCAAATCGACCAGGTTAAAGGTTCTTTATGCAGAAAAGGTTTTGCTTGCATTGTACAAGCTACAAGCATCCTCCCTCATAGTTTTCATTATCACTAGACTTGTGAAGGTTACTGGCAGCTACCAACTTGCAGGATCTGGAATCAGGTGAGAGATGAGGCCTCTGGGTACTCCTGTAAGGGATTATCTACATTAAGGTTTTTCTCTGGGGATGTCTATGAGGGATTAACTTGATTGTATTAATGGATGTTGGAAAACCATCTTAACGGTAGCTAGAACTGTTCCTTGGCAAGGAAAGATGGAGGGAGCTGAGGACTAGCATGCATCCCTCCCTTGCTCTCCACTTTATTAGAGATGCAATGCAAATGACTGCCTCGAGTTACTGTGGTCTTGGCTTCCCTACCATGGTGGATTATATTTTGAGCTGGGAGATGCCAAAATAGTCATTGTTTCCTTCTTCCCTTCTTTAAATTGCTATTGTTAAAGTATTTATTTCACTCACAACCACCAGAAAACCAATCCTGACTATGTATATACATGTCTATGTATATACATGACTATGTATATTCTATGAATATACATTTACATTGTATATGTAAATGCCATGCAAATACTTATTAAATTAGAAGAAAATGACAAGAATAAAACCACATTTAGCACAAATACAACCATGAAAGGTGTAACTACATTTTCATTCCATGTTTTTGTTGAATTTTTCAGTGTAGAATGTAGTTATGGATGACCAACTGTGAGAAAATATAATTAATATCTACAAATAGATTTTCTCCAAAAAAGTGAACTTAATCTGTTTATATTGCATTTCCAAACCATGAATAAATTTGCAGTTTCTGATAAAACTGAGTGCTGACCACATCAAATTCTACTATGTTAAGAATAGATTGGCTCATTTGCCTTTCTGCATTTCCCAGAAACAGGACCACAACTGAAAAGAGTTGGGGGCTCATACATATACCCAGCATGTGGTCTGAGAGGGGTTCAGGGAGCTGTGGCCGAGTTATCTTGCTCAGAGTCTTTTAGAAATCTTAACAAACACAATTTCTTTATTGTATTGGTCACATCAAAATATGGAGCTGAGCTGCATTCCTCCTTGGAGGCCCTGGGAAGGGCTTCCTCTAAGGTCTCTGCTGGATAGTATAATTTATTCAGTGATTGGAAGGCTGGGTCCCATGCAGTTTCTAGCTGCCAGTCAGGCACTGGCCTCAAGTTGTAGAAGTCATTCTCAGGTCCTTGGTACCTGACCCTTCCATCTTAGCTCCTCTAAGCACATTCACCATAGATGTCACTTTTCCTAAACTCTGGCCGACATGAAAGTACCGATGCATGTGATTACATAAGGTCCACCTGCACACCATTTCGACATCCAGAGCATAGTCGAACAAGTCTGGCTGAACAAGTTAGGAATCAGAGAACAGAGTCTGTTATGACTTGATGTGATCTAGACTCTGCTGCTTTTCCTCATAGCACCTTTTAGAAACCGAGGTTAATTCCTGGCCATTAATTAAGATCAGAACCTACAATGCTGCCTGTGTTTTTTGATTCTTAAACAGAGTCTGTTAGATCCTAACATCCAGCTCTTAGCTCAGATTCTAAGAATTCACCCCAAAGTTAAAGCTGCTTCAGCACATGAGGAAAACGGGGTAGCCTTAGGTAATAGTAAGCAGACTCAGTGCTTGCTGTTAAGCATTTTTCCTTGACTGACAAACCTCTCTGCAAATGCAAACAATCCCAATCAGATCAAAGCAGACTGAATTAGAAGACGCTTAGGTTTAATGGATGGTAACACTTCTAGGTGGCCCCGAGGGAAAACACAGAGAGGGGACAGATAATTGGGAAGACCATGGCAAACCAGGAGGCCATGGAAAACTGGGAGACCATGTGTTCATTCTCTAGGGAGTAGTTTAAATAGCCTGTGGGAGTGGTCTTATCCTTCCCTGGGGATGGGTCACCATTTGGTGGGCTTTCTCAGAAGTAGAGTTTAGACTGAGGCAACTTCCAGGAGAGGGGGCTTATGTCAGGAGCTGGGGTGAAGCCCTCAGCAAAACATTCCAGGCTTTTTTTTTTTTAAAAATAAGAATGTTAGGGACTGAGGTGATGCTTTTAAGTAAATATTTTTTTAGACTCCTTGTATATGTGGATGCCTGGGGGCTAGAATGATGCCCCCAGCCAAACATTCCAGACTCTTTGGATAAAGAGGTGCCAGCCTGCTGAGGAGAAGCTCCTCAACAAAACATTTTAGACTCCTTGGATAAAGGGACACCAGCTCAAGTCTGGCTACTTCCTGTGGGCATGGGATGCCATGGGAGAGGTGTGGCTGGAGAGGCATCCAGTTCACTGTCATCCTGGAGACCTCAGGCAGCTGTTCTTTGAGGAAGATAAAAAAGGCAGGTGGCTAGGAGAGAAAATATATTGTTATTATTGGCCCTATGAATGGGGCTAGTTATGGGAAGGGTCATTCACTGCCAGAAAGAATGGGACAGAGAAGTTCTCTGGTTGTACAGGTGAGGTTTAGGTGAATAAGTGAGATACAAGATCACATATGCCCTTTTAAAAACAGATTTTAGTTGGTAGGAGTCATTTTGAGCCAGGAGAATTGGTACCAATGGTGAAGACCCAGGAGGTGGTGCAGGTGATTACATTGTATGGAGGGCCCTTTGTAAGTTGGTCTTGGCCCAGACATTACGAATGACCTGTAAAATGTGCTTGAAAATGGGTAGAGTTAAAATACACTCTGGAGACTGTTCTCTTTTTTGCCAGACCAGATTTCTTATAAAGCAGCAGACCTTTTTTAGGAACCTGAAAGTAGCTGCAAGACAACTGGAACAGGAATATTTTAGAAGACAACTAGAGGGAATTGGGAAATCTGGATTTTTATGATACACCTGAAACCTTTTAATCCTGGACTATGAAGCCTGCGAAAGAGGCACACGTGTCTATATTTATAGCAGGAAACTTAACAAATGAATGAGCCACCAGTACCTTAAGCCATCAAATGTCATTAGACAGATCTAAGGGAGATAAATGAGCAGAAATGAGACAGTTTTTGTTGTTGTTTTTTTAAGCTATGTAGGCAATCCCAAATCTCTCCTTAGTTCTTGGAGAACACCAGCCTAAAAGCAGTGCTTGCCGTTAGCTGTTGAGTACAAGAGGCCTGAAGATTTTTCTGTGGTGGGAAGATTTAGTCTACCTGTCTTATCAGGATGAGATAATCAATCCCCAGGGTGTAGCATCCAGGAAGCTGAAGGGGTGAAAGGCTGCCCTTTGCTGTGTGGGTGGCATTGCCATACCCGAAGGCACCCAAAGGTGGAAAGTAAGTATGCATCTCCTTGGAGGAGATATAGGATGCTGCAGGAGCTGGCATGTCTCTGTGTTAGAAGCTCTTATGTTAAATGCCATACTCTTAGATTTGTAAAGGCATTTGAGAATTGGATACTATTACCTGTTATTTATATTTAATATATATATATATATATATATATATATATATATATGTTAAATTTAGACATATACTTTACCCAATTAGTTACAGATTACCAATGCTACTAAATGTAAGAAGATTAAAGAATATTTCAATAAGTCAAAGAGTACTAGCACACGTGGCATAAGCCCCTCCCCTGGGAGTTGTCTCAGTCCAGACTCCACCTCTCAGAAAGCCCACCAAATGTTGACCCCTCCCCAGGGAGTGTCAACACCACTCCCACAGGCTATTTAAACTGCCCCAGAGAATAAACACATGGTCTTCAGGTTTTCTGTGGTCTTCCAGGTTCTCTGTCCCTTCTCTGTTTCCCAGGGAATCACCTGGAAATGTTACCATCCATCAAACCTGGGCATCTTCTAATTCGGTCTGATCTGATCTTGAAAGACCCTCGAAGAGGACTTTCTCTCAGGAGGAGACCTCCCCAATTCCAAGGAACAGGCTGAGACCATACGGATGCAAATCGCAAGAGGTTTATTGGGTAAACACAGGTACCTGTGGGCACAAAGTCTTTCGGAGGACTTTGCGCCCCTGCCGACTGGAGGGCAGGCTTTTTATAGGGAAGAGCAAAAAGCAAGTTTACAGAAGCAAAAGCGTGGTTATCGGAATGAGGCAGGGGCATGAATGGTTTCCTCTCTCAGCATGGGTGTCAGCAAAAGTCATCCTGTTCCTATCTTATAGATATCCTGTTGTGCAGTCAACCTGCTTTGTTGATGTCCTATCTTATAGATATCCTGCCTTGCAGTCTTCCTATCTCATAGACATCCTGCTCTCTCAGGCACATGGGATGTTTTTACGAGAGCAGGCTGGCTGCTAGGACGTTCCCCGGGAGCATGCTACCTGCGGGTTTTGAGGAGGGGGTCTGTAGGGTCTTTCAATCTGATTAGGATTATTTGCATCGGCAGAGAGGTTTTTCTGCCAAGGAAAAATATTAACACTTGCCATTACAAAAGACTCCTGTCCACTCAGGTCACTTTTTAGAGGGTACAGTAATTTATTTTCCATGAAGTGAATAAAAAAATGACTTACTTACGTTTTGTTTTAATTATTTTACAAATTTAGGCATAATAATTCTCATAAATAAATGATATTTCTACTCTTCTATCAAACTCAAAGTGGAAGAAGTATGTGCTTACCACGCAATAACACATTTGAAGCTCATGACAAATGCCAGTTTTCCTCAATCACCTTTACAACTCTGGGTCTTCAGCTCTGGCCTCAATGTCATTTCTCCATACAAGTCTCCTGAAAAGATTGTCCCTATGCTTCATTGTCTCCCAGTGACATGAATTTTCTCCCCATTTATTCACAAGGTTTTTGATGTTTTTTGTTTTTCACCAAATGTCTACTGTTAGATTTTACATGCTTGATGCAAGCAGGATCCACATCAGGTTTTAATCACAACTGAAAACCAGCAAATGGATGATGTCCTCACTCTAAAGGAAAAATACCACTGGACCAGAACACTCATGTATTTAATTCAAGTAAGATTTTTATCCTGATCTACAGAATTCAAAATCTTTAGTTAGCCAAGAGAATATTTTGAAGCATTGTATTGCCTATCATTTGCATCAATAACATGCTGGGGAGCAGCACATATATGATCTGAACCCACCCCCTACCCCCACCCCTGCCGAGTGGTTTCTCTTATACACAATAGATGGAAGTTCTAAGTTATCTCAGCAAAAACTTCACATCTAGATTAGACATGATTAAACAAAAGAAAGAAACTCAAGGATGTCAGTGTTAGGAAGATCCTGTGTAAGGATGGTCCATGGGTACTGAGCTAGAAGAGAAAGAAAAAGGCTAAGAATCTGCAGAAAGAATGAGGAAGTTTCAGATGGAATTCCTACTATCTTCAAAGATTAGGACAGAGGCTGATAAAAAAGCAAAGGAAACCTTGTCCGAGGTCTCAAGGGCAGCTGTAGCCTTAGAGATGTTGCTGATGTGATAAGGAGAATTGCACCAGGATGGAGCTCAATGGATAAAGAGTCACACATCGTGACCCAAGCACTTGGGTGGAGGGGAAGACATTGGCAAATGAGAAAGAAGAGAAAAAGGGAGGAGAGAAGGGCACCAAATGGTATGAGCTTCAAAGGAGGGTTGTTTGTTTTGTTTTGTTTTTTAAGAGGATGGAAGTAGAACAGTTTTGTGTGTAAGGAAATAGCTTATGATATGGTGGGTATGCTTCATGAAGGGCAGGAGGATATAAACAAACATGGTGGGTAGTTTTTGAAAACTCTGGAAAGGACAGGTAAAGAAGGTGGGACCGAGAGCAAAGTCTAAGCTCTGCAAAGGAAAGGCTACCTTCTAGAGAGTTCTCACATAGAAGGCCTACAGATAATGCTGTGTTTCTAGAAAAGAAAAACCATATCACACATTCAAAATCTAGAATCTTCCAAGATACAATGGAGAGATAATATAATGGTTAGAGCATTTAGAAAAACACTATCATACAAATCCTGAAAATTTCCATTGTCAGGTGTATCATAAGATATAATGTTCTATAGTAATAGTCTATAATAATGGTTCTCTGGATAGCTTATTGAGTACCACATTTTGTAATTGTATCAAAAAGTTCTACAATAGTACAGAATGGAGTATAACAAAGGTCTATTTATTTGGGGGGAAAAATTCACAGTAAGGGTAGTAATCTTCAGTCCTCTGCATGTACTGAGAACTGGAACCAAATCCAGCAGAAAAGGGGCTGTGCTTGCTTTTTGTCTGCACTTATACTATTTGAGACCATGCCCAAAGTGGGCTATTGGCTGAAGGAGTTCCCACAAAAACATTTCTTGATAGGCGTACTTCATATTATATCTGTATGTAGAGGGAATTCTAAATATTATTTTCTTGAACTATAAAGGCCCATCAGTTTGGGCAGCATAGTTGATCACTTAGCACAGTGCATATGTAACTTAAAGATTTTATACACTGTCAATCTGGGCATAGTCCTCCGTCTAAAGCCATTGGGTTGAATAAGCCTCTCCTGCTTCCTGTTGTCAAATGACTTACTTTCGTTTCTCACCTAGGAAGATCCCCTTGCAACCTTTGCTCAGCCTTTGGAACACTGTACCCTCTCAATACTCAGTCAACACCTTGAAGAGCTTTCCACTTTCTTATGGCTTCATATGCTTATCTTTCTGTGCATTATTCCTATCACACAAGGTTGTTCATAGCCAGAATCACACCTTTCATCATCTGAAGCGCCATCTAACTCAGTGCTAGAATCACGTTCAGGATACGCATAACCACTGACTGAGTAAAAGGCACATAGTCCCAGGCTGAAAAAAACAGTACTTAGAATTGCATTGTACAACTGGGACTCCTGGGCTTCCTTAGCTTACATTGGAGCTCCTGTTCTCTATACAGGCTGCCCAGCAAGCTATCGAAATTGACACAGTCACCCCATTTGTCCCAGAAGTTGAAGAATAAGTTCTTGAACTTGTTCAGGATTGCCTAGTGAGTAGCCCTATTGAGGCTGCATAACTTAAGAGGCCACATCTCCAGAATTTGCTTTACGAAGTGAGCATGAGTTATAAACAATAATGAAACATTACCTAGCCCTATTGCTCTAGTTCTCCTAATGCTGTTATTGGGAGATTGACTAGCCTGGTCTAATTACCATTCACACAGAACGAGGTTTCAAAACAGAAAGAATTTTCATGAAACCAGGAGATCTCTTAAATGGAAGGCAAAGTGGTAATGAAATAAAAAGGAAGGAAGGAAGGAAGAAAGGAAGGAAGGAAGGAAGGAAGGAAGGAAGGAAGGAAGGAAGGAAGGAAAAAGGAAAAAAATGATACTAAAATATCTATAGTGTGCTCCCAACACATGTGCCCCATCCACACCCACCCACACCTACAGTTGCCTGTGCATGCACACACACAGAGGTAATCACAGATCTGGAACATTGTAGAAGATTCAGAACACTCTTATGTAGCAAAGAGTAAGTGAACAGAAGTCAAAGAAATGACCACATTTTACTTTGGCTCACTGTGAGAACGGGGCTGTGGAGGAACGTTGCACAGAAAGATATTTGAGAGCTAAAGGAAAGCATCTGCGCTGAACCTAGAAGCTGAGTAAAAATTCACATGGCTCCAAACCACGTCCACTGCAGCTGGTTAAACAAACTCTCCCCTCTTTTCTTTTTTTTTAATTTTTTTTTATTTATTAAAGATTTCTGACTCTTCCCCGCCACCGCCTCCCATTTCCCTTCCCCTCCCCCAATCAAGTCCCACTCCCTCGTCAGCCCAAAGAGCAATCAGGGTTCCCTGCCCTGTGGGAAGTCCAAGGACCACCCACCTCCATCCAGGTCTAGTAAGGTGAGCATCCAAACTGCCTAGGCTCCCACAAAGCCAGTATGTGCAGTAGGATCAAAAACCCATTGCCATTGTTCTTGAGTTCTCAGTAGTCCTCATTGTCCACTATGTTCAGCGAGTCCGGTTTTATCCCAGGCTTTTTCAGATCCAGGCCAGTTGGCCTTGGTGAGTTCCCGATAGAACATCCCCATTGTCTCAGTGTGTGGGTGCACCCCTCGTGGTCCTGAGTTCAATGCTCGTGCTCTCTTTCCTTCTGCTCCTGATTTGGACTTGAGCTTTCTATCGGTGCTCCAATGTGGGTCTCTGTCTCTGTCTCCTTTCATCGCCTGATGAAGGTTAATATTCAGGAGGATGCCAATATGTTTTTCTTTGGATTCTCCTTATTTAACTTCTCTAGGATCACTAATTATAGGCTCAATGTCCTTTGTTTATGGCTAGAAACCAAATATGAGTGAGTACATCCCATGTTCCTCTTTTTGGGTCTGGCTTACCTCACTCAGTATAGTGTTTTCTATTTCCATCCATTTGTATGCAAAATTCAAGAAGTCCTTATTTTTTACTGCTGAGTAGTACTCTAATATGTATATATTCCATACTTTCTTCATCCATTCTTCCATTGAAGGGCATCTAGGCTGTTTCCAGGTTCTGGCTATTACAAACAATGCTGCTATGAACATAGTAGAGCATATACTTTTGTTGTATGATAAGGCCTCTTTTGGGTATATTCCCAAGAGTGGTATTGCTGGGTCTAGGGGTAGGTTGATCCCAAATTTTCTGAGAAACCGCCACACTGCTTTCCAAAGTGGTTGCACAAGTTTGCATTCCCACCAGCAATGGAAGAGTGTATCCCTTTATCCACAACCTCTCCAGCAAAGGCTATCATTGGTGTTTTTTTATTTTAGCCATTCTGACAGGTGTAAGATGGTATCTTAAAGTTGTCTTGATTTGCATTTCCCTGATCGCTAAGGAAGTTGAGCATGTCCTTAAGTGTCTTATGGCCATTTGAACTTCTTCTGTTGAGAATTCTCTGTTCAGCTCAGTGCCCCATTTTATAATTGGGTTGATTAGCCTTTTACGGTCTAGTTTCTTGAGTTCTTTATATATTTTGGAGATCAGACCTTTGTCAGTTGCAGGGTTGGTGAAGATCTTCTCCCAGTCAGTGGGTTGCCTTTGTGTCTTAGTGACAGTGTCCTTTGCTTTACAGAAGCTTCTCAGTCTCAGGAGGTCCCATTTATTCAATGAGGCCCTTAATGTCTGTGCTGCCGGGGTTATACGTAGGAAGTGGTCTCCTGTGCCAATGTGTTGTAGAGTACTTCCCACTTTCTCTTCTATCAGGTTCATTGTGTTTGGAGTGATATTGAGGTCTTTAATCCATTTGGACTTGAGTTTTGTGCATGGTGATAGATATGGGTCTATTTTCATTCTTCTACAGGTTGACATCCAGTTTTGCCAGCACAATTTGTTGAAGATGCTCTCCTTTTTCCATTGTATACTGATCCTCTTGAATATTGCAAATACCTTTATGGAAAGAAGGAAGGTAGGTGATCATAGACAGAAAGAAGGAAGGCTGGCAGGGATGGAGAAGGGATGGGGGGAGGGAGGAAGAAAAGACAAAGGGGAAGAGAAAGGAGGGAGTGAAGGGGGAAGAAAACCTTAACCCAAACCAGTAAAATGACTTCAGATGTAAAAATTGCAGCTGAGAAATGAAAACCAAAGATGCCCTGTGTCCCAAAACAAATCTTCACCCTCACATTCATTGTCCCTAGTGTTTTAAATCATGGAGACTCTAGGAACTTTGAGTTGACACTTTTTGAAATATTATTTGCTTTTCCCCAGTGTGAAATGGACATTGCAGAGCTGGTCATGTGTCTGTCACTCCTGTGTCATCTGGGTAATGCTTCTCCAAATCTTCGGCAGCTAATCTCGCTGGGTGGCTACTCTTCTTCAGTCTAAGTTGTAAGAGCTTCTGTGTATTAATTGTCATATCAGTCTTTTGTCAGAAATATGTATTGTGAACAGTGCCTGCTACCTCACTCTGACATATCTTAGTTGTGTTTTTTTGAATTCCAAGTTGGCTTAATTGTGTAAATTGTGATTTATTGTTTTGTGAATGAGCCATAATTCTGTTCTATCTAAGCATCATTGACTCTTTCAAGATTATGATGGTCCTTTATTATCATTATTATTTTAAAGAAATTATTTGAGTATAATTGCAAGGAGAAACTGATTTTTGTTTCAAAATACATTATTTTCACATGTATTTTGTGTTTATTTTAATATTTTATTTATATATTAATTATGAATAATAATGAATTTTTAAAGGACATTTGATACACAGAGATGATGCATTTTAGTCATATTAACTTTGTGGCACCCTGTCTTTTTTCTTCTCACTCCCTATAAATCAGGATACTCACCTTGTCTGGTTGTTCAGTATTGTTGCACACAGGGTCCACTGCTATTGATGATGATGATACCCCACCATAGCAACATCTGGCACTATGAAGGTTCATGTCTTACTTTGGGTTACTAGTTCTGTGATGAAACACCATGACCAAAGCAACTTCTGGAGTAAAGTGCTTATTTGACTTACACTTCCATATTTCTGTTCTTTATCTGAGGAAGACAGGACAGGAACTCAAATAGGCAGGAACCTGGAGGCAGGAGGTGATGCAGAGACCATGGAGGAATGTTACTTACTGGCTTGTTTCCCCTGACTTATTCAGTCTGCTTTCTTATGGAGTCTAGGTGTTAGAGTGTCTATTGCTGTGAAGAGACACCTTGACCACAGTAGTTCTTATAAAGGAAACATTTAATTAGGGCTTACTTGTTCAGAGGTTTAGTTCATTATCATCATGGTTGGATTCATGGCAGCATGCAGGCAGGTATGGTGGTGGAGAAGGAGCAGAGAGTTCTACATTCTTTTTTTTTAAAGATTTATTTATTTATTATGTATAGAGTATTCTCAGTACTCTGCCAGAAGAGGGTGCCAGATCTCATTACAGATGGTTGTGAGCCACCATGTGGTTGCTGGGAATTGAACTCAGGACCTTTGGAGAAGAGCAGGTGTCGCTCTTAACCACTGAGTCATCTCTCCAGCCCCGAGTTCTACATTCTTATCCACAGGCAGCAGGAACAGAGAGTGAGCCTCTGAGCCTGGTTTAAGCTTCTAACATCTCAAACCCCTAGTGATGCACTTCCTTCAGCAAGGCCATACCTATTCAAACAAGGTCACACCTCCAAAAATGAAACTCCTATGAGTCTATGGGGGCCATTTTCACTCAAACCACCACACCAGGACCACCAGCCAGGGAAGCTCCACCCACTATCAATTGCTAATTAAGAAAACACACTACATGCTTGCCTATAACCCTTATAAAGGCATTTTCTCAATTGGGTTCGTGTCTAGCCTGTATTAAGTTGTCATAAATTAGCAAGCACAATTGATCCCTTGTCAGCTTGACACACAATTTATGTTAAGACACAATCCTTTCTGTTTTGCTGGTTTTGCTGTTCATCTCCAAGATCTCAGATTAATAAATACCACAAATATAAAACATGCTACAAATTTAAATGTCCTACAGTCTTTACCATTCTAAACACTTTAAAAGATTAGTTTCTGTAAAAGTTCAAAGTCTCTTTTAAAATCCAGAATGTTTCTTAAAAATTGAAAGGCACTCAACTGTGAGCTTCCATAAAAATAAAAATAAGTTAGATACTTTCTTACTGCAAGAGGGAAGAACCAGGGCACAGTCACAATCTGAACAAAGCCAAATCACATCTATATAAATAATTCAGTGTCATGTATCTGGGAGTCACTCATTATCTTCTGGGCTCCTTCACAGGGCTTGAGCTCCTTCTCCAACTTCACCAACTATAGAACACAGCTTGTCTTTTAGGCTCCAGCTGGCTCCACTCCATCCCTGCTGCTGTTACTAGTTCTGGCTGCTGTCTTCTGCAACTGGGCAGCACTTACACCAATAGCCTCTCCTGGATTCTCTTCATGATGCAAAGCCTCAACTTTTCTCTGTGGCATTTAGTCCTGAGGCTTCCATTGGTACTCCAGTGGGAGGAATACTTCACTGATGTAGTACTTCATTAGTACTACACTAATAGCCTCTTCTGGCCACTTACAGTGCCAAGTCTCAGCTGCTCTCCATTACCCTTCCATGCCTTCAAAACCAGTACCACCTGGGAGAGTCTTACACATGCCCAGTTTGGCTTCCAGCATGAAGTATGACATTTACTGCTTCTGAACGGAGCTTCCATGTGCTGGCTCTGAGGAAACACTTGCCAAAATATTTCACCACAGTGATGCTGACCTCTGTGTAAACACAGCTAATTCTTCAGCCACAGCTGACCAGCATCCATTGTCCCAGTAAAACAAGGTTTTACTTTAGTGTTTCTGGTCTCTTGCTGTCACAGCCCCAGTTGACCAGACACCGCAGAGTCTTCACATAAATGGCCCAACAGAGTTTTTTCCTCCCTCTGACACTTCACAGGTCAGGTCTCCATCATCTGCATTGCTCTCAACACTCTTCTGAGCTCCTACAGAATAACCCACAGAGCTCTCAACATCCAATGGCTTTTATTACCCAGAGTTCTAAAGTCCTTTTAGGATCCTTCCACAAAGCACCATGGTCAGGTCTGTCACAGCAATATCCTACTATCCTGGTACCAAGATGTCTTTATTTGTGTTGCAAGGAGGCCAACTTGTTGGTTCTCAGCCACTTAGGCCTGAAATAATCACATAGAAACTGTCTTTATTAAATCACTACTTAGCCCATTAGCTCTAGCTTCTTGTTGGCTAACTCTTACATCTTAATTTAACCCATTTCTAATAATCTGTATGTTGCCATGTGGCTGTTGCTTACTGGCTAAAGTCCAGCATCTATCTCTGACAGGGTTACACAGCTTCTCTCTAGACTCTACCTTTCTTTCTCCTAGCATTCAATTTAAATTTCCCTGCCTACCTCTATTCCCTGCACAGGCCCAAGCCAGTTTCTTTATTAACCAATGGTATTCACATCATACAGAGGGGAATCTTACACCACCTCCCATTTTCTGTTAAAATAAAAAGGAAGGTTTTAATTTTAATATAGTAAAATTACATATAACAAAACAGGTATCAAGCAAGAATTATAGTAACCATATCTTTATCTTCCTTATCTTTTATCATAACTAAGGGAAACTGTAATAACAACTATCTATTCTTCAACTCCATCAAAGGCTCCAGAAGGATATAATATTACCAAAGTAAAGAGGAAGTGCACTGCAAGCAACTTCCAAAACTCTAGAATTGACAGACATCCTGCTGTCTGGACAGTCACACAAAGTTCTTCTGTATCATTGGAGCATCCATCTTCAGCCTACAGGCCCATAGTATCTAGCAGACTTTTCCATGAAGCAGAAATTTCAAAGACAGTTCTGCCTGTACTGGCAGTTTGTTAGTCACTTCTCTATGCTGCAGGATGTCTGGCAGACTCTTTCATGAAGCACGAAACTTGAAAGATCATCTCACCTTTAGGCAAGTTCATCAGTCATTTTTCTGTGGGTCCTGCATGTCCAGTTCATCAAACAGTCCAGGCAAGAGCAGTTTCTTGCCCAAATGGCTAACCAACTCCATAAGGAGCCTTTTCAATGCCTATCATCCTCTTAAAGTAGGTTGGTGCTGCCAAGAGCAGATGTATCTCATTGTCATGAAAAGTCCTAAGTTCTTAAACATTTTAAATGCCGTACTCTGAAGGTCTCTGAAAGATCTGTAAAATACCTATCTAAAATATATCTCTAGAAACCAATTATGAGTGAGTACATCCCATGTTCCTCTTTTTGGGTCTGGGATACCTCACTCAGGATAATGTTTTCTATTTCCATCCATTTGCATGCAAAATTCGAGAAGTCTTTTTTTTTTTACCGCTGAGTAGTACTCTAATATGTATATATTCCACACTTTCTTCATCCATTCTTCTATTGAAGGACATCTAGGTTGTTTCCAGGTTCTGGCTATAACAAATAATGCTGCTATGAACATAGTTGAACAAATGCTTTTGTCATATGATAGGGTATCTCTTGGGTATATTCCCAAGAGTGGTATTGCTGGGTCCAGGGGTAGGTTGATCCTGAATTTCCTGAGAAACCGCCACACTGATTTCCAAATTGGTTGCACAAGTTTGCATTCCCACAAACAATGGATGAGGGTACCCCTTCCTCCACAACCTCTCCAGCAAAGACTATCATTGGTGTTTTTAGTTATTATCCTGGATATGGGAAGTAGACAAGATTGCCGGGCAAAAAATTGGGAACGTGGGGGTGGGGTGGGACGGGGGTAAGGGGAGATGGGGAGAGAAAAGTAAGAAGGGGAGATTGGGGGGAGTTTGGGGAAACGGGATGATTGGGAGAAAGGAAGGTTGGATAGAGGAGCAGGGAATCGCATAACTTAATTAAGAGAGTCATCTTAGGGTGGGCAAGAGACTTGAACCTAGAGGGGCTCCCAGGTACCCAGGGCGATGTCCCCAGGTAGCTCCTTGGGCAGCTGAGGATAGGGAACCTGAAATGACCCTATCCTATAGCCATACTGATGAATATCTTGCATATCACCATAGATCCTTCATCTGGAGATGGATGGATATAGAGACAGAGACCCACACTGGAGTATTGGACTGAGCTCTCAAGGTCCCAATGGGGAGCAGAAGGAGGGAGAACATGAGCAAGGAAGTTGGGACCACGAGGGGCACACCCACCCACTGAGACAGTGGGGCTGATCTAGTGGGAGCTCACCAAGGACAGGTGGACGGTGACTGAAAAAGCATGGGATAAAACCGGACTCTTTGATCATGGCGGACAATGAGGGCTGCTGAGAAGCCAAAGACAATGGCATGGGATTTTGATCCTACTTCATGTTCTGGCTTTGTGGGAGCCTAGCCAGTTTGGATGTTCACCTTCCTAGACCTGGATGGAGGGGCAAGGACCTTGGACTTTCCACAGGGCAGGGAACCCTGACTGCTCTTCGGTCTGGAGAGGGAGGGGGAGAGGAGTGGGGGGAGGAGGGTAATAATGGGAGGAAGGGAAGAATGGGAGGAGGGGGAGGGAAATGGGAGGCTGGGAGGAGGTGGGAATTCCTTTTTTTCTTTTTTCTTTCAATAAAAAAATCGAAAAAAAATATATCTATATATATCTAGAAACCTCAACTAACATGACTATGAACTTCACTATTATAGATGACTCCCTATTAACCTATATTTCTTAAGTATACATTACATTTTTAAATGAGCTGCACACACAATATCTTAATCAAGAGCAGAAATATATGTGTAACAGAATTGACCTTAAATTTGTATAAATAAACTAAGATCCATAACAAAGCAAAATATCCATCTGTAGATCATATCCTCCTTAAAATATCAACAGTATTTGGGAATATGGGTGTAGATCTTTAGACTTCTTCCTGCTGATTGGGGGCTCTGTTAATCAGGTCTTTCATGGTTCATCTCAGTCAGCAGTTGGGCAAAGTAATTTTTGGGGGTGTTCATGGTTACTTTTTAGAGGGTTTTGGTCCATCAAACCACATTAGTCTGGAATTAATCCACAGGTTCTCATCTTTTGTGGAAACAAAAGCAGAACCTCTTTTCCAAAGCAGCAAAGCCTTAGACCCAAATTTAGAATCAAGATGCCTTTAAAATATATATGTTGGTTTAGTTTAGCAGCCCATACAATGAAACGCCTCTGTGTACGTAGCTCCTTCACAGTCAAAAAAATTCAAAGAGACACAATAATATACATGATCCAAGAAACCATAGACCCACCCTTTGAAACCCTGAGTCTATATAAGACTTTTCTCAAGTTGTTCTGTTAGGTGTTTTGTTACAGTGCTGAGGAAAAGAGTTTATCGTTTGATTTTTGAGCACCTCATAGTTTGTCTATTTGAGTAACATGTCTTGATGTGTGTATCGGTGAAAACCTCAGAATTCCTGAAAGTAATAAATGGCCCATAGGGACTTTACATATTAGATGTAAAATAACTTTTCTTTTCTGTTGAGGTCACACTAAAAGCATATAAAATCTATCCATAGATGAGTGAACGTGGAGGGCTTAGTGATTTTCTAGTCTCATTGTCTCCATTTTGTAATGTAGGAACAGTTTAAAAATGTTTTAAACTTATTATGAATACATAATTCATTTTTTTCTCCAAATGTATCTTTCTTTCCTGGAGAAATGATCTATTTTTTCACATCCAATTCTGACTCAAAAATCTTAGGATTTCAAAAGATCCTAATCACATCTCTAGTGATATGCTGGAGTTTAAATTCTGGTCTCACTATGTCCAAGAAGGGCTGTTTCTAACCTGATGAGAGAAGATGGCTAACACTTCCACACTCCTAGTTTAACCTATCCAGAGAAACCTCTGTTCTCCAAATATTTTCTGTCACTTGTTAGATTAGTTGTTTACTGCAATGTGTGAGATAACCCCCCAGATTTTAGGCATAGTTTCTTATGCCTATAATTGGAGTACTCAGGAGGCTAAACAACAAGATCATCAGTTTGGAGTCAGCCTTTGCCACACAGTAAGGCTAAAACCCAAAGGACAAAAATCAAGGAACCTATGAATAGTTGTAGTGACCATATTTATTATATCTCATGATCTGTTGGGTAAGTGATCCAGGTGTGCTTAGGTGTTTCATCTGTATAATTTTCCCTCACAGTTGCAGCTGAAAGCTGGGTGAGGCTAACCCTGTGGTTGATGTCAAGGTACAGTGCCAGGATCAATCCCCAGCCTTCCTCATGTGGTTGTTGTTCAGATTCTGGGATTTGGAGGCTGTGAGAGTTGGGATTTCAATTTATTGTTGGCTAGTGGCCAGAAACAGCCCTCAATTTCTGAGCACTGCCTCTCTATCATGAAGAACTCCAAGATCAAGCCAAAGATCATGTTAGGATTTTGTGGTTTAATATCAGGAATGGGGCCATCATCATTGTTGCACTCTGTGTATTAGATGTAAGCATCTATGTCCAAGTCACACTCAAGGGTAAAAGAAGTTATTAAGCTTGGGCTGAAGGACACAGAGGAAAATCCTAGAATCCTCTCAGATGTTTCCCACCACCCTAGTCTCTATGAGAGCTGTATTTTACTGTCACAGAGAGTTTCTCAGGTTATGCCCAAAGTGTTCAAAACTGACACTTCAAATTTGTCATTGTCTCAGAGACCTCAAAGCATTCTACCATGAAAAAATATCCTCCTTGGATATTATCTGCAAGCTCTGTGATACAACCGTTGATTACTGACAATGGGAGATTCCAGGTTCCACACAGCATTTAGCTTTTCAGCAGGAGAGTGGAAAGTAGGGATCATGACTTCTAACCAGGGAGGAAAAGAAATTGTGCTTGAACCTGGGAAGGAGAAAAGAGAGGCACCATGAGGAATAAGATTAATTGCAAGGTATCCTTTGACTAGAAGCTGTAAGCTGTGCTAAGCTCTCTGTCCTGAAAAAAAAAATAGAAAGTCACAAATGTGTTGGTTTGTTCCACCAAGTCTAGGCACAACATTATTGATTAAAACCCTCAGAATTTATGCATTCATTACTCCACATCCCCATTCTTCCATATAGAACTGTAATGGGGTTAATGCTGGGCTTCACTGCAGCTCCTCTCCTGAGCAGCAGCAGCTCCAGGCTCAGGGCTCTGACAACAGATGGCACATGCTAGGGGAGATATTCACCTTATTCTCCCGTTGATGAGCTTCTTCAGCACTTGGCTGAGAAAAGGAATTGTGGGAGACTTTGTGCAATGCCTCTACATGTGTAGTACGCCCAGGAGGAAGTTAAACACATATGTGGCTTTGCCTTTGAGGTCAAAGAACTGAACTTGAAATTTAAGTTAGAAGCCTGGAGTGTGTGTTTTACTGTCACTGCTTATTTGACAGTGACCTAGGGCAAACACCTCTGAAAGCTTCATTTTCCCTTCTGTAAATGAAGCTCTACATGATGGATGAGAATCTATTTGACACAATCCTTGCAGTAACTAAGGGGACTGACATTTGGACATTTTATAAGGTGAGATTTTTATGGGGCGAAGACATTTTGACTATCTTGAGGATGAGCCTTTCATATGGTTTCTGTATTTTATTAATTAAATTTTTGCTTTGAAAATTATATATATATATATATATATGGAATATATGATCTTTTCTCATTATATTCACCCACCTTATCTTCTCTCTCTCTCTCTTTTTCTCTCTCTCCCCTGTCAAATCCTTCCCTTTCTTGTCCTACAGGTCCCTTTCCCATGTTCCCTAATTTTTATGCTTGTGATACATTGAGTTAGACCAGAGCCATCTGTGTGCCCATGGGTGTTGGAACTATCCAATGGAGCCAGGTGGGCTTGCCAGTGTGTATGCATCTAAAGATTATGTCTCCATTTTCCATATTATTATCCAATAGGAGGAGAGGGCGACCCATGAGGCTCCCCCATGCATAACTGGCTTTTGACACGCCTAGTCTTGTGTAGACCCAGTGTAGGTAACCAAGTTTGGTTGCTATGGATCTATGGATTCTAAGAAGAGGGGGGGATGGAGGGAGAGAGAAAATGAGGGAGAGAGAGAGAGAGAGAGAGAGAGAGAGAGAGAGAGAGAGAGAGAGAGAGAGAGCAGTCACAGGACCTGAAGCTCTGCACTACAGCCTACACAGATATTCATTTACCAAGAACCTACTAGTGATTCCATGTTTTGTTTGAAAGGATTAATGGAGAAAGAAACAAAGGGCTGTATATGTAAGTTCAAAGCTTGCAGAAAATAATGCAGATTTCTTCTCTGCCTAAAAGTCTCCAAGTCTACAGAGTAATAAACACAACAAAACAATTTTGCATGATTTGTGAGATGTCCCCAGAGAGTAGTAGAGGGTTTAAGGGGGATTTTCAATGGCAGATTTCAGTCTCTGTTTTGTCACAAAGCTAAGTCCACACTCACAGTTATCTTAGTTATTTTTAGAAAACACCTCCCCTAAGCATGCTGCTATCTTTATGGTTTAAAGGCAAAAGACAGAGGGAGAGAAGAAACACAAGCTATTGCAATTATGACAGGACAAGGCAATCTAAAGGATAGAATTGTTGTAAAGGAAAATTGAGTTAGAATATAAGATAAAGTATTTACATAAAATTTACATATTGAAAAATTTGACCCTGGCAAATGGGCCTTAAGAAAACCATATACTAAATACAAGGAGACGAGAAGGGCATTGCAAGGGTCAGTCTTCTCACATAGCAAGGAATAGATGGGTGTGAAGAAGCCACTTAGGCAAGCAGATCATATGCCTGTTTCTGCCCTTGCAGCTCAGAACATGTGCATGCATGCATACACACACTTTATGAAATTTGATTTTGTTGTTAGTGACTAGATCTTAGTGAGAGGTAGATGGTTGACTGTTCTCTTCATTGCTTTTAGGAAGCCTTCCTGCTCACGGTTCTTTATTTTCACTGTGAATCCACTTGCCTGGTGTAGTGGTTGTTTGTCTCCTCTTCATTTCCTGACATGCTCTCATTCTTGCATTTTTCACTGTTCTTGATCATTTTGTTTTAGACATGTTCCTTCCCTAGGCTTTGCAATGTTCGTAATGACCTAGTTATAATTTAGAAAGGTTTCTTTCTGCTTTTATAAAATGTTCCAGCCGCTTGTACAATTATGGTTTAATATGATATATTTAGTCATCCATGTATGTAAGCCACGTCGACTGATTCTCCACTGTGAGGACATAGCAAAGGTCCTATTGCTTCATCTTTCTTTCTCACCAATACTAATTCTTTACACTTTTTTCCTGGTTTTTATAATATTTAGCTTTATGACATAAAAGTGCAGCCTTGATAGTATGTTTTTAGCTCTGCATATATTGACTTGGCTGCAATCTAAGAAACTAATTTTATTTACAATTTACTTTAAAGTATTTAAATTACTTTAATTATGCCTGTGTTGTGTCTCTGTGTTTCTCATTGTGTTTGTTTTGTATATAATTTTCAGGAGATATAGCAAATGTTTCTCCCAGTTCAAATGGTACAACTTCCTAGATATTATACCCTTATATTTTGAAACCCAATAATATTTTTATTTCTTTAAAAACAAATTTTAAAATCAGACTTTTCTTCTAATGAAAAGTTGACTTAGGATTGTGAGATGGAAGTCAGAGAGAATATAGGTGTTTACAGCAAGGAAAAGACTAAGTTGAAAGGCAAAGAGCAGGCTAACTCAACAGTTCTTATAGAATATTGTCAGTGCATGAGCTTAAACTTTCTTATTGCAGAAATATTATGCATGTTGTAATGAAAGTATTGCAAGACAAAGGTGCTATCCACTCAGTGAATGAAGGAAGCAGCTTTCCCTTGCCTCACCTGCACAATGCCTGGGAAACACACTTCTGTTCATTCACTAAGATTATTAGAGTACACATTTCCAAACACATTCCCAAGACTGCCTGACAAGCAGCCAAGAGCCCCAGCCTGCACTGCTGCTCAGCTAAACAAACTACATTTCATGATAAGGAAAAGAAACACTTTCCGATGGGTTTTTCTTTTACCTGAGAACCTCTTAGCATCTCATGTAAGCCCCCTCCCCAAGAAAATAGTCCCCTGATGTTTGCCATGTTGGAATAAAGGTCACCCCATTTGATCTGAACTTTGTTTGTGGTGTTAGGGTCAGTCTCAGTGCCTGCTGGGAGAGTTGCCAGTGCAGGGGGAGTTCAAGTCAGTATCTTAAACATCATGTATGGGCAGCTTAGCATGGACTTTCAAACATACTCACACACTTAAGGTTACCAGACTTTGCCCCTTAATGTGCACAGAGCTAAGAGACAGGGGTTGTCTTCTATTGTTTTTAAAAATGCCAATCATAACCATATCTTTAATTTAGTACTACATTATTCCTTCTTAGTTGGATTACTATAAGATTTCCTCCTTGCTTTATTGTGAGCTAGGCATAATATAGCACACTGTATTCTTTTTAGTATTGCTCAATAAGAATGTTAGAGATTCCAGAATATTTGCTATTGCCTGTATGATTATAACCAGTGACATAGGCCTATGTGCTCTTCCAATTCCAAGACTTAGCCACCTTGCTTGAAATACCATCAATAATGATAATGTTTACCTACCCTCCAAAGACAGTCTCCTCTGTATGTATTAAAGCGACTTCATTGCTTCCAAGGCAGAGATGGTTCTCAATATGTGCATTGTGTTAGGCTAAATGTGCTTTGGCCCTCTGCCAAGCTATGCCCCAGACATTAGTCCTGTGTTCCCTTAGTGAATTCAGCCTTTCTTACAGGAATCGGGTATTTAATCACTGCATGTCGGCACAATGTCACCCTGAGCCCTGGGAAGCTGCACCACATGGCTGTTTTATTGTGTCACTCACTCTCCTGGCTGGGTTATTTTTAAAGGGTTAGTGGAGCCCTTCGCCCAAAGGCTGTTTCCTTACATATGTTGTACAGAAGTATGTAGGAACTTCGCCAAGAGGCACTCTGATGAGTGGTGGAAGTGGGGCAGATTTTAGGGTCAGTTAGATGTGCTCATGAGGTCTGGTTTTATCACCCACTTCTGGAGCAACCTGGGAGCAGTCACCTCTCACGATCTATTCCTCATCGCTAAGGCTGCATGCTGTATTTGTGTCACAACTGTGAAAACCAAACACTAGAGGAAGTAAGTAGACAAACTAACTCCTATTTGTAGATGTGCAAACCAAAGAAAGCTTATAGAAGAATACGTCTTAGCTGTAGTATAAGAAAAGAAAAACAGTTATTAGCACGAGAAAATGATATTTTTTGTTTCAACATTCATGTTGACGTTATTTCATAGGATATTACAGAGGTTTGGCTTTAGATGTCTCAATTCAGCGCTGTATACTTATTTAGTAAGTGTGAAAACTGCTGAGCACCATGGGAAAACCTGTGTGTCTGCACAGATCTGGCACTCGAGACCATAGGAGCTAGAGCTGGGAGGAATTTAAGAGCAACACAGCCTGAGAACACTGTCAGAAGAACATCCCTGAAAACTGAAAAGTGCTTTGCAAATTGAATGGAAAAATTCAGATCCGCTGGAAACACAGCACTTCAGATAGGAAAATATGTTTCAACTAGACTTAGTAAGATGCCCAGAAAGCCTACAAGAAGGCATGGAAAAAAAAGGAATTGTGGGAAAAGGAAGTATGGTTTAATAACTTTTTCAGTTGGTTAACAGGCCTATGACCACAATGGTGGTCCCCTAGATCACAAGAGAACTGGAAAATTCCAGTAAACTAGTGAGGTTCAACATCATCCTGGTAGTTCTATGTTGGTTACCTTCTGGCAGTGATATTGTGAAAACAAACCCATCCTGCTTCCAGCCAGCAGAGAAAAGCACACACATAGCTATGCCATGCATGATACCTGATAATGATAATGGGCACACTACTAGTTTATGTATTTACTTGCTCATAAACACAGTATATTAATCATTGTTTTAGCTTGTGCTCCCGTCTATAAAAGCAAGACTTCTTTGTGAAAAAGGACAGTGTGTTGTCCAGGCACCAGCCTCAGATATATGGTGCTTGCCATGTCTCTCAGCTGCCTCCAGCGGTAAACAAATAATTGAACAACACCACGAAGGTGTGTGCAGCTATTCTTTGATGATCACACGAGGATGCTGTAATGCCTCATATGTCTGTAAAAAGCTCTGTCAGCTGTTGCCTTTTTAGTATGGACCAGATTAGCTGATCAACACTGCACATCGTTTGCTGTCTAAAATGTTCACTAAGGTACAATATCCATGTAATAAAATAGATAATCAGGCTTCAGAGAAAGTGTGCTACTTGCAAAAGCTAAACTGTCTAGGAAAATCTAGTCTTTCTCTTTGAATCAAAACCTGTGTGATTCTAAAGTCACTCTCATAAGGACAGCGCAGTACCTCCCTTTGGTAAGTCTCTTGTGTCTACAGTAGCTAAGGGGCAGCTCATTGACAGTCAGAGCAGGATGACTGTCAGACAAAAACAAAACAAGAAAACTAAGTGCCCGTATGATGACAAAGGAAATAAAAAAGAATGTGTTCCTCCTCTTTCCATCTTCCTCACGGAGAGGCACCTTCGCTTCTGCCTCTCTCCCCACTTCTCTGCTTCCTCCCTTCTCTCTCTCTCTCTCTCTCTCTCTCTCTCTCTCTCTCTCTCTCTCTCTCTCTCTCTCTCTCTCCTCTTCTCCCTTCCCCCTTCATAAGTCCCTAAATAAATATTCAACCTAATTCTGAAAAAAAAGAATGTGTTCTTTAGAAGCAAGGATTTTGTAGAAAAGTGGCAAAATCATTGAAATTTTTAAAAATTCTTATGAGATTGGAATGAATGATGGTAAAGTTTAAAAGAATTAACTTGGAAGCTGTTAGGGAGGAACACTGGAAATAGGGAGATCACTCACTTGGTTCGGTGCCTGCTCTGATAGTATGAAGATCTAAGTGCATAGAAGAAGCCAGGCATGCACTAGTGACTGACACAGTGGGTACAGACACGTGCTGTGCAATCCTGATGACCCAAGTTCAAGCCCCCTTATGCAAGTAAGGAGAAAGGAGAGGATCAATTGTGCAAAGTCTTCCTTCCAGTCCCTCATGCATACTATGGGGTATTTACCTACTCACATACTACAGAGAAACATACAGCATACACCACACCACAAAACCCACCATACATACACACCACACACACATGCACACACCACACACACCACAACACAACACCCACCACACATACACACCACACACATACACACCACACACATATACACCACACACACATACACACAACACACATACCACACCACAATACCCACCACATATACACACCACACATAGCACACACATACACACAACACACCACAACACCCACCACACATACACACAACACACACACATATACACACCACACATAGCACACACATACACACAACACACCACAACACCCACCACACATACACACCACACAAATACACACCACACACATACCACACCACAACACCCACCACACATACACACACACACACACACCACACACACACAGCACACACATACACACAACACACCACAACACCCACCATGCATACACACCACACAAATACACACCACACACATACCACACCACAACACCCACCACACATACACACAACACACACAACACACCACACACAGACACACCACACACACATACACAGAACATGAACAACCAACACACACACCACACAAACACACACAAACACCCATAGAAATATTCAATGGTTTAGGGTGCTATTGGAGCAGAGTGAATAATTATTCTGTAACAAATCTTTCTAAGCATTGTAAGACGGTAGAAGAAACCATCTTATACCATTAAGATATGAAAATTAATTTCTTTTTGACAAAATAGGGATGAAGTCGTAGTGTGCCATAATGCAATAGAGAACTTGTTCTTGGGATTTCCCAAGTACAAGGAGGTCTTTGTCATCCATTCACACTCTCTATTCTCACATATGAACTTTATATTATATTGTGTCAGGAGATTGACACAAGATAAAGGACCCCCACTGGAAATGCCAACACGATTAGAGAGTGAATTCGGTCACAAGGCCAATTATTTAGCCTGCCTAAAGTCTGATAACCAATTCAGTGGGATTTGCTGGCTGATGAAACCTTGGTGCATTGGAAAGATGCTCACCGTAATCCCACATGCAGATGGCAGAGAACCCCTGCATGTCAGCTCTGGCAGATTTGCCTTCTGTGTTATCTTCTGTGGTTGGATCAGTCAGATTTGCCTTCTGTGTCATCTTCTGTGGTTAGATCAGTGAGATTTACCTCCTGTGTCATCTTCTGTGGCTGGCTTTGACTCCTTACTGACTCCCTATGTTTCTTGATTTTTTTTTTGTTCTGTTTTGTTTTTAGTTTGTGGGTGGTCCCATTTTTAGAATTTAAACAAACGTTTTCTGAGACAGGGTCTCACATAGTAGACTAGGCTGGCTTCAAACTCATGGGATCTTGCTGCCTTACCTCCTAAGTACTGGAGTTACAGGCATGAGTCCCAGTGTTTTGCTTTATATACTTGATAATAAAAGTATAATGGACGCATACAGACTTTTCCTCACAGCCACTCTAGCAAATTATCAAACTTGAGAAAACTGTGGGAACCTCTGAATTTGTAGTCATTTGTTAAGAAATTCACATGGCCTGTATCTCCATCTGAGTCCAGTGTTTGAAGCAGGGAAGTCTCATCTGGACTTGGGTCATTTAACTGCATCCTTCAACATCTGTAGAACTCCCTGTGGATGCTGGGCTCTATGAATGTGCAAGTCTCTTATACAAAGTGACATATCATCTGCATGTGGTCTAAGCATCTCCTCCAATATGTTTTAAAACTCTCACGGGTTACTTACAATACCCAATACAATGTAAACCCCAATCCAGTAGTTATAATAATGTACTATTCAGGGAATGAGGACCATAATAAAAGTACGACAGTACAAATGCAACTTTTCTTTATTGAAACTTATTAACGTGCTGTTGGTTGAATCTGAGCATGTAGAACCCACAGGCAGAGAGGGCTGGCAGTATACAGTTTTATTGGGTGGCAGTGGGTCACACCTAAGAGATGAGAATTGTGCTTCCTGATGTCCTAAAACATGAACACCCATGTTCTTGTGCACACCCCAACACACACACACACACCTGATTTTCAAATGAGCAAATTTTCAGAGTCCCAGACATAATCTTATTCCATGGGGATTCTAGGCATCTGGCCCTATTTAAAGGGCATGTGAGGAGAATTATCATTTCTTTAATAGCATCTGGTCTTGAACTTTCCCACAAGTCTGGTCAGGGAGAGATTTCCCAAGGAATTCTGCTCTGGATTGTATATACATCTGACTTCTCGGAAAAGCCAAGAAATAAAGAATTCCCTGTGGACAGAGAGATGCACTCAACTGTGGTGTCGCACATTCCGCGTGACAACATAATACACACGAAGAGAGTAAGCTCTCTGGGATAACAGTCAGCAACGGGGGTAAGAACAGGCTCAGAGTACGCCAACTTCACTCTCCCAAGGAGCCTTGCTTTTCTTAGCCCACAGTGGATTTAAAGTTACGGCCTGACTGGATATTCCCAGCTCAGTTGATTTCTCACGAATCATATATATTCACATCCCAGACAAGACCATTTTAGTTTTCAGCACTTGAAGTTCTGGGAAGAGGGAAAAAGCTAAATTATGTGAGAGTACTCTTTCAGCCAGGGAGCCAGCGGGGGTGCGGGGGGGGGGGCATGACACATAGACAGAGCTGTTCTAAAAGCAATAACACTACTCAGGCAATAAAGGGAATTGAAGGTTCAGCAGGTTTGGGGCCTCAGACATTGCATTCTATTAATTATTATAGAGTAGCCCGAGCATCAATTCCAGCTGAAACATAGCACAGCTACATTTGGCTCACCAGAGAAGGTAATTGTTTCTGAGGCTACACATGAAGATGAACAGCCTTCAAAGCTCTTGTTTTCTTAGAAAATATTTTTATCAATGAAGAAGACATAGCAAACCTTCTTAAGGATGTCTCAGGCACAAAGGTGAGCATAAGGCCCCTGGCCTCCAAAACACCTCAGTCTTGTCACAAGTGCCTCATGGGTATGCTAACAGATGCAGCGCTGGGAAATAGTTACTGCCGGAACTCATGAATGAACTCTGAGCATGGCAAAGAAAAGCCAAAGAGTCCCCAAAACCCATAACATATTCCCCATAAAGTAAAGATGGATGCCAAGTCTGGGAAGCTTTGTCTTCAGTCTTTCCCAACTGTGAACTATCTTTGTCTTGCTCATTTGGATTATGAAATTTAAGTGAGGGAGAGAAGCATGTCTACATCTTTGTTAAAGCAGCTGTGGGATTTTCTTCAGTGACTCTACCTCTTTTCTTCTCATCCACAAAATGGGTGTAAGAACACGCTCATCTAGTAGATTTGGTTTAAGTATTAGAAGATAAATATACCCATCCATTTGTCAACAGGGGGATTGATGGTAGGATCTCTCCCCGACTCTGGAGTGCCATTATTAAAGGGTCTCTGGTTTCTTATAAAAATGCAGCCTGGGCTGGAGAGATGGCTCAGTGGTTAAAAACACTGCCTGCTCTTCCAAAGGTCCTGAGTTCAATTCTCAGCAACCACATGGTGGCTCACAACTCTCTGTAATGAGGTCTGGTGCCCTCTTCTGGCCTGCAGGCATACATGTAGACAGAATATTGTATACATAATAAATAAAAAAATTTAAAAATAAAATAAATAAATATGCAGCCTAACTTGCATATAATAAGCATGCATTCTCCCTATGTACTCATCATTATATGTCAGGTCCATATAGAATTGCTTAGGGACTACCAATAAGGAGGTAATGTCTCACCATGATAGGTGCAACTGTTTCCCAAACAATTCTCATTGGCACTGATTGAGAAAACACCAGCTAGAATCGGCAGATAAAGAAGCCAACTGTGCATATAAAACGTGATAAAGGATAGCTTAACCACAGAAGACTCTTTGCAAAGGGCAGTGGTCTGCTCCCCCCTGCTTCCTTCTCGTGTGTGTGTGTGTGTGTGTGTGTGTGTGTGTGTGTGTGGCAGGGCAAGTATGTAGATAAAGGAGTGTGGGTCTGCAGCTAAAAGATCCCCAGAGCTGGGCCATGGCCAGAGCCCTATATAAGCTCCCCCTGAGGACAATAAACTTGGCCCTCTTCTGTCAAGAGTGACCCATGTCTCTGTCTCTGTGTTTGTATGTTTTTAAGTCTGCAGGCCCTGTTCCTGAGGCTCACATACCATTTTGTAGTGGCACGGATATTATAAGCATAGTCCCATGGAGCGTAGTGCAGGCATGGTGTTTTACAATTGGAGGCCCCAGTGAGATTGGGAACTAAGGAATTACTGAAAAATCACCTATAATTGTATAGAAAAGGGGCATTCTTGGCACTCTTGTCTCAAGGATGTTCCTGTGACCCCATCTGTCTGTCTGTCTGTCTGTATGTTTTTAAATTTTAAGCCTAGTTCCTGTGATGCATAGCAAGTAGAGCACAGGAACAGAACTGGTGGAGTTTTATAAGTGGAGGCCCTCAGAGAGATTGCCCTCTGGAATGGTGAGGGTGCATTAAAGATGGGTATGTGTGCTATGTGTGTTTGAGTAAGTTTTTAAAGAGACGGAGTATAGACAGTGAGATTACAAGCCACAAAAGATGGAATGTGTACAGATGGGTGTTATTGTGTTGTCTTTTGTGTTTTTGAATGGAGAAAGACATTTGATTCTTGGAACCGCTAAGAAATGTATCTTGACTTTAAAATATGTATTTAAGGATTTGTTGCTTTGGAAAAGAGGTTCTGCTGTTGTCTCCACAGAGGATGAGAACCTGGGGATTCACTCCAGGCTAACGTGATTTGATTCACCAAGACCCTCTGAAATGTCACTGTGAATACCCCCCAAAGATACAGCGAATCCAAACAGCACGAAGTAGTGTACAGAGAAACAATGCTCAAATTCCCTCCATGATTGTTTGCTGGAGGTTGTGTGCTGAGGATGCTGTAGGCAGCAGCGGTGCCTGGCACATTGGCAACCGTGTAACTGGAGCTGAAGCTAGCCGAGGTAAGCTGGAATTGCCCAGACTGCTGGGCTTCCTGAGAAGAAGGCTGCAGGGCATGCTTCGATAGGGCAGCCAACTGCATGAATGTTCATGGAGAGGCCAAGAAGACGGTGGAGGTCTCTGGCTCTGCACACCCAAGCAGTGCAAGTGGTGAGCTTTCCTGCAGGACCCGAGGAGCCAGGGCTGCACATGGGTTTGAGCTGCACTATGGGTGCTGGGACTCAAACTCAGGTTGTCTAAAAAAGCATTCAGGGATCTTCACTGCTGATCCTACAGTAACTAAGCACTCATGCAGTGCACAGACATACATTTAGGCCAAAAACCCATACAGATAAAATGAAAATAAATACATATATGTATATTTTTCAATAGTACCCTTCTGTTCTACTTTTTCCTTTAGGTAAATTTCAGTTTCTATATGGAATTTATCCATTTTCTGCTTAAAGTTTCAGTGCGAATTTGCTGGCATTGAGTGGTTTCATATCATTATGTCTGAAAATGTCTACATTGCCTTCATTTCCCGAACTGGTTTTGATGGTTATCTAATTATACATTGACAGGTTTGTTGGAGACTTTTGTTCTTAGGAAGCTGTGATTCTCTGTAGTCCTGTGGCTTACAGAGCTCTTCAAGTTTTTGTTTTGTCTTTGCTCCTCCATGTATGGGTCTTTCCCTCTGTGCTTGCTCTGGTTTTCAGCATTGTGCTATGAAATACCTTGGGACAGTTTTCTTCATGCCTTCTTGGTGTTGAGGTTCACTGACCAATTAGATCTATTGATTTATAGTTTTCATATCATTTTCGAATTTCCCTTCATTCCCTTTGTTCCCTTGAAATTGTCTCTGTTCATCACTTTCTTCCTCTTCTCCCATAGGCACCGAAACTTCACATGTGTTTAACTTCCAACTACGCCTTAAGGGTCTTCTTTAACTGTTTTTTCTCCTTTTCCTGTTTTCTGTGTTAAGTTTTATGTTTTTATTATACTTCTGAAATATCCTGATTGCTCTCTTCACCTTTACTCATCTGTGATTTCCATCTCTGGTTAATATTATCCAGTACATATTTTTTCATTTAGGAATTGCCACTTTCTTCATCCAAAACTTTGGTTTGGATCAGTTTTTATATCTTCTTATCTTACTATATTTAGGATCTCTTCATCTTTCCTCTGGTTTCTGGGATATACACAACAGTAATGAATACTTTCATGTCCTTGTCTGCTAACTCTGCAATTCTTATATCCATTTTTTATTGTTTAAATTTCCTTTTCCTTGTAAATCACGTGTTCCTGCTTTGTTGAGATTGTATTATTTTTCATTTTTTTAGTTAGATGATTGTATGATAAGCACTATGAATTTTCCCTACTGAGAACTCGACTTTTTTTCAATGCTGGAGAATGAATCCAGAACCTTGTGTGTGCTGGGAAAGTGCTCTACCACCCAGGTGTTTCCCTGACAGTTACCTCTTAAGCTTGATTCTGAGATATAGCAAAGTTATTAAGAAATAATTCAATGAGTTTTAAATTCAATTGGGTTTTAAAACTCAGTAAAGAAGACTGTAGGAATAGTTGATCTATGTTCATTTTTTTCCCATTGCCTTTTTGAATGCCGTCAATTGTCAGATTGGAACTCTGGTGGGAGCAGGAAATGTTCCAGCCACCCGGGAAATCCAAATAATATCCTCCATCTCCTTGGGGCCATTCTGGTTTTGGTCTTAATAGTTTCTCTACACACATGTGCAAATCAACACTCGGGTGATGATTTGAGACAAATACTGGGTTCTTTCCCTTGCTCTTGCCTCTGTTTCTCTCACTGGAAACTTTCTAGACTTCCAGTTCCACCCTTCAATCCAGAGAGATGAGGAAACAACCTGCCAAAGCTCCCTGTGCTGCTGAAACTGGGGAACAAACCAGGGAAGTCACCGGACTTCACTTTGTTTTCTGAATTTCACTGATGTTTCTTTCTATGCCTGGCATTAAACAATTGGAAATCATCATGGCAGATACACTGTTCATTCCTCTCCAGGAAGAAGGGTAAATCTGTTCCCCACAGAACCGCATTCACCAGAAGTAGATGCCCCGTTACTCGTTTTGAACAGCCTGAGTTCTGTCTCTATTTGTTCAGTAATTGAATAGATAGATGAACATGAAAATTAACCTGAGATTGCGCCCCTTTTAAGTGAGATGTGTTTGTGATAGCAAATACTTGACCTCTGTCTTACTTCTGTCTGGTGCATGTGAACATATTTCTCCTGAGGTGAAAAGGTCATCCAGATCCGTTCACAGAGCTTGAATTAAGCTCTTCCGCTGTCCCCAGACTTGGTCAAGAGCTAATATTTTCTGTTTCTTGTTAGGTTTCATCCAAATGGCTTTTTTTCCCATTTAGGCACTCAGATTTACCAGAAGCCCACAGTCCGCAAGGATGTTTATTACTTCATCCCACCCACACTCCCTTTGGGCTCCCACTTATTTGTGAGAATTTTGTACTTCACTCAAGATGTGGAGATGCTCATTTGTTTTGGCTTTAAGCGACCTTGCTCAATTCATCTCACTCTAACAGTATTTTGGCAGATGCTCTCCATAGACTGTGGTTTAGGGACGTGATGGTTTTCCATTTTCACTGCAAATAGAAGTTTTCTCTTATATATGTATATTTGTTGTTCTTTTGGGTTGGTTTCAGCAAGGCTTGTAGATTTCCCTAGTAAATCACCGTCATTACAAGCCCTTCCAATTAACGCGTGTCTCATCCATCAATGTCAGAAACCTCGGCCACCTTCTGAAAAATGAAGGGCAAAGGAAAAGAGTCAGTTAATCATGCAGCTGCCAGCTACTTTCACGATCTCTCACTGATCCACATTGTTGTTATGTGGTCTGGGCTTTCATCATTGCATGTTTGCCTTTTATGTATCATTTAAAACCTCACACTCTCAGAAGGTTTGTGTCTATCTACAACATCAGGTGGATGCAAAAGGTTAGCTTACCTCTCACTGTTCTGTTAAGGCTTACCTCACCATCAGATTTAAAGTCTGTTCTCCCATAGAAGTACCCAACTTTTCTTAACTGGCTCTAATCCCCCCTGTAAATCTTATGGAGACAGTTTAATGTATATATTAGATATATGTGATATTTATATGGTATATAACATGAAATATATATATATATACATTATAATATAATGTATGACTCCATTTGTATGGTATTCCTTCTCTTATTTATTATGTCTATTTTCTGATTTTCTTTCTTTCTTTTTTCTGAATGTAGCTCATGTAAGCTGAAAGTCTTTGTTTTATATCCCTTTGTAGTTCACCTAGAACAAGACTGACATTTGCTAGGCTTCACACATATTTATGCAACTTAGCCAATGAATAGGTAGAACCTTGAAAAATGCAGGTAAACCCGGAACAACATGAAGTGGTGCATGAGAAACCAATAAGTGAGACAGCTGAGGTATCAGCTCCACCTGCTGAGTTTCGGGGTAGAAACGGATCTCTGACGCCATTGGTGCCAACTTCATAAGGAAGCTGAAAAGGACTCTAGATCCCACTGAGTGAAGAAAAGCAAGATAGAGGCCTTCTCCCTCCCTTTTTTCTCTTTAAAACACCTTTCTCTGTTTCACAGAAATGTGGCTGGTGTGCTTGTTGATTGCTGACTATATTGTTCCATGACGAGAGATTTAAGGTGGCAGGAATATCGTGCTACAGGAAAGACCATACGAACAATCAAAGCAATTTTCCATCGAATCTTGACTTAGTGCCAGGCTTTTGGCTCCGAGGTTGTCGATTTACTGTCTATAATGGCTAGTGGGTTTTTGTTGATAGTGCTCTGAAACAGAACTTTTTGGTTTTTTTTCCCTGGAGTTGGAGCACGTGAGCAAAATCCAACTAGGGCTTCCCATATGCTCGCAGACACGCTGTTGCTGAGTTGCATGCCCAGCCCCCAAATAAAACCTTCCTAAGGATGCAGCACAGCTCTTCCTCCCTTTAATTTTAATAGAAAATATTTTATGTGTAAGAGTGTTTTGTCTACATATATGGCTGTATACCATATACTTGCTTGGTGTTCACAGAGGCCAGAGCTTGGCATCAAGTCCCCTGGAACCAGAACTACACACAATTGTGAGTCGCTAAATCTAGGTCCTCTTGAACAGCCACCCGTGCTCTTAACCAATGACCCATCTCTCCAGCTACCTCTGCTCTATTTTATTTATATAACTGTTTTTGTCTTAGTTGGCTAGTGCAGTCATTGTAAAATACCACAAACCAGTTATCCTGATCAGTCAACACATTTCCCCACCGTTCTGGGGACTGTGAAGTTCCCACAGTTCAACAATGTCCTAGCAAGCTTTGATTCTGGCAAGGCTCTCTTTCCACTTGCACAAGGCTATCTTCTCATACAAAGGAAGGATTTGATGTCACTTTCTCTTTGACAAACAAGAAGCAAATGTACAAATGTTCCCACCCTTAATACTTCCTATTCTATTGGCCTTGCCTTCAAAGTAAGAACACGATAGGAGGGGGTAGGAATTCACCAATAAATTTGGATGAAATTCAATCTAGTCAAGAACACTTTCTACTTGTTTTCATTTGCCTTGGATTAATTATTCATTTCTTTAACCTGCTCAAATTATTCTTCTTTAATTAGCACATCTATAATTACTGTGGTATTATTCACCTTATATAGTCTGTGGACTCAATCTAGTACATCAGTGGATTAATGGATAAAGAACATGTACTGTATTCACATAATGAAGCATTATTAATAAAGATGAATGGGATAACGTGGTTTTCAGGAAAATGGATGCAATTGGGGATTGTTAGATTAAGAGAATGGAGACAGACTCAAAAGTTAAACTACTGTGTGTTTTATCTCACGTGCAGACTAGAACTCCAGGCACTCTGGAAACAAGGCCAACAGTCAACTGTAAGACCTCATGAAACTAAAAAGCTTCTGTGCAGCAAAGGAACAGTTAAGTGATTAAAGAGACAGCCTATGGGAACGAGAGTAGGGGAAAACTGGGGGTCTACATGAAGAAGAATGAGTCTGGACCCATATCGCTTATCCTATGTAAAACTGAATTCCAAATGGATGAAGAACCTCAGTATAAGACCTGGACCCCTGACAGTCCTAGAGGAAGCAGGGGGAAGGGCACTTCATTATTTTTGTTTTGCTCTCAGTTATTAGAAGAATTGCCAGAGGTATTCATTTAATAAAGTTGTGTGCTGTTGCCTGGCATTTCCATTCTTTATGTTATTTCCTGTTTGCGTGGTTTGACACTTAAATGATTTGTACCCCTCAACTATAAGTAAATTGTATAGTCTTCAGTGATAGCTATAAAGCCTACCACTAATACAATGAATCCATCTCTATTTTTTTTTTTGCTTTATAGCTATCACTAATCATAAAGCACCTGCTTACGTAATAACTGATCATGTCTTATATGGGCAGTGCATATCCTATTTTTAAATGTGAAAGCTCAGACAAGAAATAGGGCTTCCCAAACGATCCAGCAAGGATAGTATTTTCTCAGCTCTGAACTTGACTCCTCTAGATCTCTTTCTATTCTTGTTATTTGCACTAGAACAACTTTTCTTGCTGTCTCTCAAAAAATATACCCACAAAGTTAAGCTCTACCTCAGATAGACTGCCCTCTCATCTTAGCTAAGGGAAAAAGAAAGGATCAGAAGCTTGTGATTGCTGTCCTTTGTATGTCTTAAGTCATCACTTGATGTAATGTCAGTACTTCGAGTTTACGTAT
Organism: Microtus agrestis; assembly: GCA_902806775.1. Classification (NCBI taxonomy): domain Eukaryota; kingdom Metazoa; phylum Chordata; class Mammalia; order Rodentia; family Cricetidae; genus Microtus; species Microtus agrestis. The sequence goes on along the minus strand of CADCXT010004901.1, from coordinate 1,074,474 downwards.
AGAGTCACATACTCTACAGGCTCACAGTCTTCGTGGCTGAACTCCAAGCTCCATTCCTCTGGATCTGATCTTTCTGGACAAAACTGTCAAATTCATCTCATGGAATAATATCTTTATTCCTGGCCCATAACTTGACCTAAAGGATATGAATAAATGTACAGGATGATACAACACTCCTAGGATAGCGAAGGTCTTAACTTTACAGAGAACCGACTCTTGAATCTAGGCCAGTCCTAAGTATTTGTGTGACGTTTGGCAATTTAAATTTTTCTGTTCAGGTACACTTATACAATAAATATAAGATCTACATTAACGGTTGAAACATTAGTATGCAAAGCATACAGTAAGATATGGAATATTACTTCATGTTGGGAAAAACAATAAGCACTGTGAATGAGAAATAGGTTGCAAAAGTTTTTATTCTACTATAAATAACCCCAGAGAGTAAGGAGAAGCACTGGTAGCTTGTGCTTAACAGGACTGAATATAGTGTATTGGAGTATCTTGCTGGCCTGAACTGGCCATGTCAAAGAGCACAGCCTCAGACCAGTAGGAAAATGACAATGCCTTTCCCCATGGTGAGGCTCAGAGGAATAGCAAACCTTCCCTTCTGATCTATGTGTGGATGTTCATAGTGTATATAGAGAATGTCTATTATAGTCTCCTTCCCCCAGATATGTATAGCTGGAAGATGGCTCCCTTATAGATACTGATTCCACTGAGATGAGCTAAACCTGCCTCCTTGATACAGCTGCACCATAAACCCCACCTCCTTGTCTATCTGTAAGCCATCCTCTCTGACCTTGGTCAGCTATATGCAATAAGCCACCTCTCTGTTCAGCTCTATATAATAATTGTTCTGACATTTTCGAAGTATTGGTGTTTTTGTTCTCCACCAGAGACCCTCATCCATCCAATTCTAGCTATGTCTGTATGTGCATGTGTCTGTGTGTAAGTATGACATTTCTTTATTCCTTTGGCACCCCAGTCAGGTTCGTTTAGAGTCATGAAGGATTTAGCACTGAATTATTAAGTCAAACTTGATAAAGTTATCTTATAGTGATGATAAGTAAAACTCGGACATAATCTTAACCCTGTGGTAGCAGAACCCAGTTTGACCCTAGGTTATCTTGCAATATAAGAGACACAAATCCCCCTGACCTTGAAATCTGACAACATACTAGAAGTTAGTCTTACTTTTAAGTTCACATATTCACCTTCTAGTGCCCTAAATTAGAAACTTGTAACTAGGTTTGAAATAATGCCCCAAGGAGAGAAAGAACCTTATATCTTGATCACTTTTTAAATATCTAGAAGTTGCAAGTATTAAACCAGAAATGATAGAATTTGCACATGAGCCCACAAATAATTAAAATAAAAATTGTCTAGAGTCATGACCCCTCCCTTTCATTCCTAGTTCTTATCCCAATTTGTCCCTTAAAAGTTGAGCATGAGACACATTTCTCTGCATATTATTTATACAAAATCAGATACAAGCAAGAGATATTATAGAGTGAGCTCACAGGGCTTATAAGGGTCTATTTTATATACACCACTTCCCTGCTGTCTGGTGTGTAATGGATGTTGGTAGCTTAGAACCAGTCATAGAGAGACCATTTATGACCAGTTGTAGGTATATATCACAAGGCAGAACATTTTATTCTGAAATACTCACAAAATCTGACTTAGATTTAATCTTATAGACTACCCTAGGGCTTTTAACAAACACAGAATCTAGGTTACAGATTATGTTTTACATGTACTGGAGGAGGGGGTGTTAACTGTATTACTGAGCACTCTGTAATGACATGTCCTTTGGGTTTGGGAAAGGATATTTAGTTACTGGTTTAGAAGAGACAAAATACAAAAGTCAAGGACACTGACGGGTAAATGACATGATAAACAGAAACTTTGCACAAGGTCATTTTAGAGAGGCCCACATGTCACAGCTGTCCTCTTTGGTCTGGCTATCAGGTTGGCCATCTCACAAAACTGGTCTTCTGCGAAGATTTCCAGTGTCTTGGATTTGACTCAGGAGCATTACAAGCCAGGTTCTCTTTCTTCTGCGGTGTTGATTTCCTTCCGAGTCTATGAGAACCATCCAGCAAAAGGATGATGCAAACAAAGCAAAGACGAAAAAGAAAGCAGGAAGGAAATTTGACTAATGACCTCAAGCCTCCTCTAGGATCCGGTTCGATTTTCATGGTACTTGCTGGGGTGGCGTTCAGACCAACTCCAACTTACTAGGTTCCTTCTCATCACTTCCCATGCCATTCGGCAAGATTCCAACATGCGCAGAGCTGGTGCCATGGATTTACTATTTTGTTTTAATGTCAGCTCATATGAGGAGGACTGGCAAGAGGCCATGAACCTGCATTGGGCACCGGTCGACTCGGCACATGAAGAACTTCAACGTGTAATGAAAGCAAAGTTGGGGTGTTTTCCATGCATCTGTGATCAGAGCGTTGGCTTATAGATGATTAACTGTTCTGGTGAAATGAGCAAAAACAGAAATCAAGGATCTGTTCTCTTTTCTGAAGATGCTTGGTTCAGAGCGGTGGGGAGGGGAGGCTTTGATGCTGCAGCAGGAAACCATTCCCAGCTCCTCCCAGGCAAAGGTCCTCCTATTCTGGAAAGAAAATCTTACGAGCATTCTACTATAGTGCTCAAGAAGATGATATGAGGTGTGACTGGACGGAGGCAGCCAAGATTGCCCAGGAATGAGGTTCTGAGTTGGGAGCTGTTCCAAGTTCAGCACAGCTTTATTTGACCTATCAAAGCTCAAAGCTGCCTGGCTGTTGCTGCTCTTGGGAACCCCTTCACTTTCATCACACGGAGAGAAATTTAGCCTGATGGCCTCCAGAGAGGTACCAGCTTCACCTTTTATCCCATCTGCCTTTGAACACTGTGCACCGTTGGCCTGCCTTCAGTTGTACATAGATTCAAAGTCCACAGAAACCTCTAAATCAAAGGAAAGAAAGAGGATGATGAAATCTCTTCAAAAATCATAAAACAACCACAAATACTTACTCTGAGTTCTTTCCGGCACTGACTAACCACTGAATAACCAAAATGGAGAAAGAAGTATGTCAAAATCTCACAGCAGGGGTAGAAAATGAGGGCCACACCTTGCTTTCTTGGACAGCCGAGAACATAACACTAGCAAACACGAAGGAAGAAGGATTAGCGTCCACTCATTATGTCCTTGGCTTTGCATACCAGGCAACTGGGATTAAGCATTGGCTCTACTGCTTCTCGACTTGGGCAGTTACATAGGGAATAAAGACTAACCCCATCCTTCTCAAATGTGGACAGCGAAAGCAGAAAGATTGTGAGAGCACAAATAAGTCAGTGCAGAGTCAGCATCTGAATGTCAGTGAACACATTGCTTTACCTTTATTATGATTGAATGTGCAATTAAACCTCCATTAAAACATCTTAAAAATAAAATGCTCCAGGCTAAAAGGGATTTACAATCAAAGAGACCCTGGTTGGGTGCAGAGGTAGAGTTCTTGCTTTATGGACATTAGAACAGCTTTCTTAACATCATGAAGCATTTTTTTTCCTCTGTGACTCATTACCACCCCACACACTTTCCCTACCAACAACAGTATCTATTCACTAATATTGCTATCAGCTCTGATCCTTTGTTTTAATTCCCAGAACCCAATGCACAATGGAGCCCCATTGTGGAATTTTCAAGATGGAAGGGCATGTTCATTTCTCTTCTTGATTCCCTCGCAGAAAAAGAATACACGCTTAAGAAAATCCTCCCCTAGGTTTCTGGTTCTGTTTATGCATATTTCCTGATCTTTTGAGACCCCACTTCACCCAGCTATGAGCCTAGTCATCTTTATAAGCTGCCATAGCACCTTGGAGAACCATCGCCCACTAGAAAAAAGGATGTATACCCCAAACCGCTTCCAAACGTCTTGGCTCGGAAGCCATATATGTCATATCCCCTGGTGACTCATTAACCAGAACTAGTCATGAAATCTGACCACAGGGGTGCTAAGAACCCTTCCCAGAGTCCAGGAAGCAGAGAATAAAGAATGGTAGAGGAGAGTAGTCATTACAGATCCATAAAAGAGTATTTTATCAGAAAGACAAGCTGTGAGTATATAAACACTACCAAAACCTTGTCTTTTATATTATCCAAGATGCACATATATCTGTTTCTCTCGTGAGAAGGCAAACTTCTATTACCCAGCTGAAGTCACTGCAACATGATCCTGATAATGTTATAAGGAGAGTTTCCTGCTCAAACTCAGTATGATTTTTCTTAAAAATTTCAAGGTCTTAACATGAAGTTTCTACAACCACCATTGCCACCCTTTCACTGAGAATCTACATAGTGATACAAGTATGGGGGCAACAGCTCATCAAATGCCCACTCTTGGTGAAGGCCTTCATGCAAAACTGAGCAGCTGTGCGCTAGATCTACACACTCCTCAGTTAGCTGGAAACTCTTTCCAAACCACCATTTGTAAATCATATGCTGGTCATTTCATGTAAGAGGCTGTGTACTCCTCTTTCAATTTGCTAAACAATATTTTAAAGACTGATCTGTGGTTTCTGCTTGTTGAAACAATGGTTCAGTTCTTCCTACGGGTTTGCAGGGAGGGCTTAGGCCTCTTCATACACACCATAAATGGTGAAATCTCAGTTCCAGCCAATTCGGGGATGCTCATATATTGGCTTTCTAAAGGTGGGGGCCTATACACTTCAAAGACAAGAGGCACAAGAACCACCACATAAAGCTTACAGAACAATGATACTCGAGTTCAAAGCCAGCAGGCACTGGTGTGTGGAAGCTGGGATCTGTAGGAAAGCAAAAACTCCATGTCCAGGTAAAAACAGATGATGGGGGCTTCTCTGAGCTCCACACCTAGTGATTGTGGCATTCTGTATACACAACAGAAGTTTATGCTTGATTAACTTGAAAACTTAGAAGATGCCTAAAACACAGCAAATTGAAACTACACAGATGGGTTGGGGCTCAATGGGTAAAATACTTACATGTAAAACTGAGGACCAGAGCTGATTCTGCAGACCCCACTTAAAACTGGATACAGTAGTGTGTATCCCAGGGTTTGTACAGGTAGATAGGAAGTGGAGACAGAAGCCCTGGAAGCATCGGCAAGCCTGGCATATGAATCAGTGAGTCAGAGATTCTGTCTCAAACAATGTGAAAGGTGAAGACTGGTACTCAATGCTGCCCTCTGACCTCCCCGTACATACTCTTTTGCATGTTGCCCACAGTCCAAACCACAAACCAGAGTTCATACATGCACACATAGAGAGAGAAGGAGAGAGAGAGAGGGAGAGGGAGAGAAAAAAATAAATACGTAAAGAAAGACTAAACAGCAATAAGCCAGTAGGACTAATTCTTAAGATCCTAAATATCCCCATTGTTCCTTCATTGCTATGAAATCATAATAATAATAAAGGTACTCTCAATGTAGATGTCTTCATGTACTGACTGAAAAGACCTCAGATTTGGAATGCCTTATTTAGGAAGTAAATAAGAGAAATGATAAGTTTCTTACATGCTTTCTTCTCTTCCAATAGAGTTGTTTCTATTCCATCCACCCACAGGAAACTTGTACAGCCTCCTTAAACTAGACTACTAAAGCTTGCTCCACAAATGAGGCCACACTTGTCTCTCCCTTGAAATCCAGCTGTGCTTACGGGAACCAGAGACCTTGAGGTTCAAGGATTTTGACCTTCTGCTTCCTAGACACAGTGTGTGGGCCACCCACTCTGTGAAGCGTCCACAAAATATTTACTCTTGAAATCACTTTTTCAATCTCTTAGGTCCCAGGGTTTTCCTAGGATGTCTGTCCTCTTTCCACTGCACAGACTCTCATCAGGTGACATAATTTACTGCCTCGACTTCTATTATGCTGTGTTTGATCATCTGCACAATGATGACACTCAACGTCTTGGCTACATCCCGAGCTGAACTGAACATCTGCACATTGTTTAAACATATTTCACCACCAGGTGTCCTGGCCAGAAATCTGAATGATATCTATGACCCTTCTCCCCCATCTTTAATCAATTAGCTGCCTAGATTCCTCCCCTTTCTCTGCAGCTTGCTCTCTAGTATTGATTCTATGAATGTCCTAGCCATTCCTCCTGCACACAGTCTTTCTCCTTTATGACAAATTTCCCCAGTGTTACCAAATTTATCATCCTAAAAGGTAAATCATACTATTTGCTTGCTCAAACTTCCCTGTTTTCCTTACCCACTTGAGGTGTACCTTACAACTGCCCTTATGATTTGGCTGCTATTAACTTCTCATCTGTACCACTTGGCGAAGCTGTACCGCCTTCCCCTAGCTGTACTCAAATGTCCATTTCATTTGGTTGACTGTTCATGCTTCTTCTGGTCTCTAAATCTTGACACATGCTGACCTCTTAAAATAGTCTTTGTTTTCTCTTTTATTATTGTCTAAAGTCCACTCAACTTCTCTGCCTCTCAGATAAATAATGCTCTTTGCGTTTTAGGTTACAAATGAACCAAAGCTTAAGATTCATTTACATGTTCCTTATGTGTAGCTCATTAGGATTATGTTGATTTTGTCTTAACATGTGTTTTACTAAATTATTTGCCAGAGTTATACCCACTATAGCCACCCAGGACTATGTGTGGCTCAGCATCTAGCATGATACTAGAGAAATAGGATGTGTTCAAAGAATATTGGAGATGGACAGGGGACTGACATCCCAGCATTCTGTAGAAGTTGCATCACATTTTCTAAAGAAGAAAGGAAGAGCAAATATCAGTTCATCGGGTATTTCTCCTTCTTGTCTCCTGTGAGCTTTCTGGGAACATGAGTTATAGTCCTGCCTCCCTCATTCCCAGAAGCTCTACATAAATGAACATTTTCCTGGCTGCTCAGCAACAGAAACACTTATGGCTGAATGATGTGTGCTCCAGGAATGATGCAGTTTAGATTGTGTCAAGTGACACTAGACTAGAGAAAAACTATTACAAAACCAGTATACAAGTCACGATTGTCCAGTTCCATGGTATTCATAAGTCACTCTGTTATATCTCTTTCTATGCAACTTCCTGTTACCTCATCAGATCTCCTTTTACCTGCTCTGCGTGCTAAGAAAACATCATTCAAGTCAAGGACTAAGGCACAAGGTGCCATTTCACTGTTCTGAAAAGCTCATGTATGTACACACACACACTCTCTCTTTCTTCACCTCTGCACTTTGGTACCAATACTTGCTGAGCAGCACAGATCTAAGGTCCCATAGACAACTCTCAGCACATACACACAATGCACTTGTCCCCTGCATTACCTACTACTGTAGACCTAGCTATACTCACAGGCCCACGCTATAGTCTTAGGAGGCACTCAACAATCACCCTCTCCCCTCACCTCTGCTACATAGTTCTATACACAGTAAATATAGAAAAACTATGCATATAGCTTTAGTTTTCTCTGGAGACTTACTTGAATATCTCAACTGCATTTAGATGTTTTGCCATACGTGGCAATCAAAGAAACTAGAATAGAACTTCATGATTTTATTTGAACTTCTCTAACTGCCTGATAACCTAACTCCTTACCACATTAACCTGCCCACTTTCTGTATCTTCTACAATTATATTTATGGCTTCTGGGGCTCTAGGTAAATCCAGGGGCAGAGACAGTGTCTTCTAGGTCTTCTCCTTTTACCTGCTCTGCATACTTAGAAAATGTCATTCAGGTCAAGGATTCAGATTAGACATGTAACTTTGGAAACTCCTCTCAGCAAAGTCAGGTGAGTTTCTTCTGGAACAATCACTCTTTTCCATGCCCCTCCATCTTTTGTTAAATTTCCACTTCCCTGGCTCTACTTAAACTTCCAACCCTCCCCATTTCTAGACACCCATTTTGCCTTGAAAACACTCCCCAACTGTTGGCCAAACTGGAGCTGGGTTTAGCTCACACTAGACTATTTCATTTGCAGCAATTTGTTCGTGATTAGAATCAGTTCTTACCTTTCCTTCAGTGTAGGACTTGGGACATCTTCCATGGTGTGTTCAGGGCTATCTATTCCGGCATCCTAGGGCATGTGATTCATGTGGGACTCAGAGATCATTGGTGGAAGAGAATGTTGCTCAGATAAACACATTATCAGTGACACATTTTAAAGAGAGAAAATGTCTAACAGGGAAAGTATTTTAAATCCTCGGTTGAATCTTCTTGAAGCTTCATTTCATGATGCGGATATTTCAATAAGAAATACCCTGATCCTGTAAACTTAATCTCGTGCCATCTTGCTTTCTGCTTAAAAACTCAGTTTTTTAAGCTGTTACAATTTGGTTGAAAAGTGTCCCCTCTCCAAGACTGTAGGGTTCCCAATAATATTTTCAGGGGTGAGGTTCTAGAGAAGCGATTGGGTCTTAAGGTATTGGACGAATCTCAATGTGCTGATCTGTTGATGAATCTGCAGTTAAATGGGTTATCAGAATGTAATGGAATCTGTAGTGCTGGGCTTGGATAGAGGAAGTGGAGTCACTAGAAGGTATATCTTGTGGCTGCTTTTCACTGTCTATGCTTCTGAGCCTTCCTGAAGCAAGTAAGCTCATACTCCCTCTGCCATGACCATCTGTTCATCACTGGTTGATGGAAAAGGAGTCAGAAGATCATGCTCTGAAACCTCCAAAAGGGTCTAAGTAAACCTTTTCCCTTTAAGCTTAGGTATTTAAGTATTTAAGTATTCAATAATTTTGTCACATCCATGAACAACAACTAATAATGGACAATTAATTTATTTTCATCTATGAAAATAGTTATTACTAAAAATGGGTTCATCATACAAGAAAACATTGACGTAAGAAAATTTATTATATCACTTACAATTTTGGTATTCATGTTTATGAACATGATTTAATTCAGGAGTCAAAAATTGCTTATTTATTCCTTGGCTATTTTCTAGTCCTTAACAATTGTTTCTTTTATAGCTATACAGAGTTTTATAATTTAGCCTTAATCCATTAAAGTCCACCAAAAATTTGCATTAAGACAAATAAGATAAATGATAGCAGACATAGTCAATAGATTGACTGAGATCTGTCTATTTAGAATTACCACATAGTACATTCCAAAAGTAAGCAGACAAGAGATTTACCTGAATAATCTTACGGTGACTCAATAATTACATAAATGATTCAGGATTTTCCTTGCAAGTGCTCTGAGGGCATGCATTTTATTTTTCATTGTTCTGTTTTGCTAAAGTAACAGTCATGTTTTAATAGGAATGGGAATATAACCCTGTCAGGGCAGTGGTGAGAAAAACATTTTTTACATCTTGAAGGCTAATGTCACACAATTAATGGTTGACTAGGACTAAAGCTGTACCTTGGCACATTTGGGAAAGTATAATGTTTATTAACCCAAAAGATAAGATGTTATTATAAAAATAGAGGTAGAAAACCCTAGCTAAGTTAATATTCATAAAATTTTAAGCATTTGTTTCAGGCAATATTCAATATATCAAACATTAATTTTAAAGATACATATAAGGTAACATAAACACAAGACATTGATCAAATCAAAAAGGTATCAGATTCCATGACCACTAGACCATTTTGCCTGAATTACCATTCTTTGACTATAGACAGATACATACCCTCATTACAAAGGTGCTTATATATATATATATGTTTTTATTAGAAAAATAACATTTCTTTGGAGATTTCATATAGCACATCAAATTGGGACTATATGTAAGGATTTAGTCAGCTTCAGTCTCCTTAAGGAGCACTTGAAACATCCTTCGCTTGTTTCAGAGACAGACCTGTAGAGGGAAAAAATAAAAGAAAATACATTGAACAAGGCATCAATAGAGCAGACTATCAAAAGGGGACAGTGGGATTTAGTGCTTTCTTTTACTGTACAAACTTTTGCCACAGAAACTCACCAACTAAACTATAAATATTTTTGAAGAAAATTATCAATCTCCACACTGCTCAAGGCTTGAAAGGATATTTTTGCCTACAAAAAATTGATCAATAAATATTTATGTAATGAGAGAGAAGGAACAAAAGAAGGAAGGATGGGAAAAACAAAGAGGGGACTCTGTTTTTTGCATATTTCTTTTTTATCCAGAATTAATTATTTACTACAATAAACCCAAGCTAACTCATTTATTGTATTAATTCCTACCACCCTTAAACATAATTCTCTCTGGGTCCTGATTAGAATTGTTTAGTTCATGCACTGATCCTAACGATTAATTGTCAGTCAGAATTGTGATAAGTTTATTGTCAATTTTATATCCTGTTCATGATTTTTCTCCGTAAGTTGCTTATTGGTAAACTACACTATTTGCCTCCCACAATGGTGTTATGCTGTTTTCTGGTATATTTCCAAATCCATTTATTACATATGAATGATCAGAATGACAGTGTTTCTAGGAGCTCTTGGACTGAAGAGCAATATGCCATGCTAAGAACATTTGAAAAGCAACAGGACCATGGTAGCTGAAGACCAAACGGTAGAGTCATTCTGTGGAAGACAGGTGTAAACAGACAGAAACATAGAGAAGAGATCTGGAAGGACTCAGATCATAGAGCAAGGAAAGACAGGACTCTTTTTGTCCTCATTTTCAAACAAAAGGTCTTAATGATTTTTATAATTTGTATTATATCTGTTCATTATGGAAATATAGAAACAAAATAATTATTGTACTACAAAATACAATCATTGATGACATTTTTGTTTATAACCATATAGATTATATTTGATAAATGTGAATTTATTGCATATGTATCTTATTATATACATAACAAAAATTAGTTTACATTTAATATTCTTTCCTATGAATTTATCTTTTTAAAATACAAATATTGGGGAAAAAACTTCCACATCAGATTCAAATATATATATATATATATATATATATATATATATATATATATATGTGTGTGTGTGTGTGTGTGTGTGTGTGTATGTGTGTGTGAATAAATATGTTCAGTAATAAATGCGTACTAACAAATCACAGTTCTCTAGTATATAAGGTGTATAAATTTAAGATTAACTTCTATTGTTGGAAATTATATGGCTTCTATTTTTATATGTTTTCCACATCTACAATAAGAACATTTCCATGTTTTAGAGTATAAAATTTTCATGTTTTATTTAAAACATATGGAGATGAATATACTATTATGATAGCTAAATAAAATTCATTGAAAAGACTTTCTTTAAGTTATTTCCTAATATGGAATTCATTAGCCAGCGAGTGGCTAGCGCAGAACAAAAGCAAATGAACAACCACGGGACACAGAGAGCTCCCTTTTCTAGGATCCACAGTAACTCTAGATGGCCACGTGTAAGGGGTATTGAGAGAGGGGGTCATCCATGGGTGAGGAGAGGGGTAGAATATTCCAAAGTTCTTCACAGTTTTCATTTGGTTCTCTCTGACATGTGGAAAGGAAACAGTTGTGAATTTTGTTGTCTCCTTTAAAAGTCTGGTTTGATGAATAGCTTCATGGATGCGGTGTCTACTGTTATGAGATGTTGAAACTCAATGGCATCATAGAGTCTAGCATAGTTGGGAAACATGTTTCCAGCTTATAAATATCTGTATTCTAGATCTAGATTCTGTAAGTTATTGATTCATCCATGAACAGAGGATGGAGAGAATGGGAGGGAAGGCAAGGGAGAGCAAGGGAAGGGAAAGGAAAGAAAGGGGAGGGCAGGAGAGGGTAGGGGAAGTAAGATGGAAGGGTAGGGAAGGAAAGAGAAGGGAAGAAAGACAATATCAGGTCCTTGACACAGACATTTTTCTCATGAAATCATGGGAAATATGTATTTTAAGCCATCTGAGCTACCAACAGTTGCAGAGAACACCCACAATTACCTACTGTTGCTATTAAGTGCCCTGAGCAAACATACCAGAGTAGATCAGGGTAGGACAAGAAGAGCATGGGACACAAAGAGGATCAGCAGAACCTGCACAATTGAGAGCAAAGAGGTAATGCACGGGATCTAGACCAGAAATGCTGTTTTCTCTTGCTTGAGCCTGTTTCTTGAGGCAAAATTAATCACGATAGATATCAAATTTCCACCTGCAGTATGTGCAGAATGGTAAGTGCTTGGTAGCCACTCATCAGTGAGTAGCTTATCATTCCATAATTCCATTCCTTTCAATTTTAAAGTTTCATTCATTCTTAAATAAGGAATAGAGAAAAATGCCTCCCTAAGTTATATTCACGACCCCTATCTATACTGCAGTCACAATCCTGAGGCTCAGTTTTAGCTAGACAGATGGTCCACTGAATAACTATGTGTACCATATTATTATGCTACAAGATGTAGAAAAAGTCATTGTCCCGAAGCTGGAGGTTTACACATGATAGTGTAAACAGACATATACACCACACTTACAACCAAAAATACACAATATTGCATGCTCAGTGGAATTTCACTGAATGGAGTCAGGAGGCAGAAGGGGAGAGAGAGTGAGTGGATCTGAAGGAAGAATAAAGCAGTACCTGCTGGCTGGGATGATTGGACATGATTATTTTATTTCAAAAAAGTATGTGTGGGGAGGGAAAATGAAGGAAAAGCAGGTCATAAAAGGAAAGCAAAGGAGAAAAAATGCACATATCTTAAAGAGAGAGAAAATTAAAAAAATACAAAAAAATCCTAGTCATCTCTAGCAATGCTTGTCCTAGCTTTAATATAGATGATCTATCAACCATTTTGTTCACTGCTCTAAGAATTATGGACGGCATTATACTATATCTGCTTTTTGAAGGATCAAAATGCCCAACTGTGTATTAAAATCCTTAGAAGTGTCACAGTAAAAGGGAATAGTTTGACATTCATCAAAACTATTCAAAAGTACTTTTTTTCATGGGGCATTCGTTGTAAAGAATAGATATTAAGGGCTATGGTAATAGGTCAATGGGTATTTGATGTGGTATCATGAGTCCCAAAGTCTGAATCCTCAGCACCCATGTAAGTGTCACATGGACATAATGGCCCAGCTACAATCCTATCCCAGTGTATGTGACATAAGGACAGGAGGATCCTGGGGCAAGCTGGCTTTTTAACTTAGCTGAGCACATGAACTCTGGATTGGAGGAAGAGGCCCTGCCTCAATAAATAAGGTGGAGAGTGACTGAGAAAAAGATACTGACCTTGGGTTTCCATACACAGACCTATCTATGCACACATATCCACACATATGTGTGTCCCCCCCACACACTCACCAGATGTATTTACAACCAAATTAAAAGTAATTTTATTACACATCCATTGGTAAGTGTTGCTTCAACTAGAGAGCAGAAGACATTGGCGTTCTGTTATTTCACATAATTATAAGTGAACTTATAAAGCATGGGTTGTGTCTTCACCAGACTAGGGTTCTCATCACAGGTGTGATCATAAGAAAGTTAACATTTCCTATCATTTGCAAAGGAGGGCAATACACAGAACGTCTCTGTAGTATCACTCAGAAATGCGTATTTAGAATTTATTTTTATAGTTTTCATACTCATTTGATTTGGAGTTATCAAAGACATTTGGCTTGAAATGGGAGTCATTTCAGAAATTGATAATGGGCAATGCTGGAGAATGTGGCATATTTTTAAAAATATTCCACATGGTAGGGTTTAGATAGAATCATGATGTGAGTGCTCACTAGAACTGGAGATATTAAAGGTTCTGAGAAGTAACCATCCGATTTCTCATTAAATTTACTTAATAGACATGTTAATTGTCAATGCACTGATATCTATAAAGTAAATATTTAATGAATACTTGTAGTGTAAAATAGGAGTATGAAGACTACGTTTTTCCTAGTGGGCCTTTTAAATAGATAAAAGCAATGAATGAGTTATCTATAAATGGCAAAACTTAAAAAGATCTTTTTAATTGCTAACAAGGGATGATTTTCTGTGTTCTAGTATAAAAGAGAATGTCACCTTTAATTTACGTCTCTGAATGCAAAGAAAAACCACGTCTTCAGTCTGAACAATGTTTAATTATACTAAAGATGATATACAGTTCTGAGATATTTAGTCAACATTTCACAACAAGTCATTTTGAAGGAATTTGGCAGCATGTTTTGAACAGTTGTTCTACTTTTAATAGCTTGCTAAGAGACAGAAGACATGCCTGATGTAATTACTAAGCAATATTTATTTTATTCTGTCAAATATCTAATTTTTATGTTTATCATATATGCCTCCCTTAATTTTCTGGATGACTTTGCTCATAGATAATAATTTGGAACACAATGTAAATATAATGAAATCAAGTTGAAATTTCTATTAAAACCAGATTTCTTGCCCAAATGTATTAGTGTCTCCTTTTCTTTCACTCTTGGTTTCCTTTTCTTGGCTTTCCACATGCTACCCAATACACAGTGGAAATTATTACTCTCTTTATGCTGTGTATATGCATATTTATTTCACCCTATAGTTTTTTTTATCTTGTGCTATGATTTGAATGTGAAATGTCTTTTATGGTTGAACATTTTATACCCTAGCTGATGGGTGACATTGCTTTCAGAGACTGTAGAATCTTAGGGAGGCAGAGTCCAATGGGAGGAAGTCCATCATTAGACATGGCTCTTGAGGTGTTACGCTCTCAGTCCACTTCCTGTGTTGTCTCTGCTTCCTGAACTATGGTAACATGAGGAGTCCCAGTCCTATGCTTGTCACAGTAAATTCCATAGTGCCTTCCCTTACATAACAAACTGTCCCCTCCCAAACTATGAACAGAAATAAAGCCCTCCTTTTTAAAATTGATTCTTGTCAGGTTTTTGTTATAATGATGAGAAAGGTACAACTGGCATAGAGGTAGAGAAATTCTCCAGTAGAGCACAAGACCTTAGATCAGCCTAGGATACAAATTGTTCATTGTGTGTTCTTGTGAGGAAAATATTTTTAAAAATTTTATCTACAAAACCAGAGTAATAATACATATTATCTTGGTTACTTTTTGTTCCTGTGACAAAACGCCAAGACCAAGTCAACTTTTAAATAGAAACATTTAATATGGGGGTTTAGGTTCCAGGGTTAGTAGAGTCTGTAACCCTTCTGGTGGGAGCATGGCGGCAGGCAAGCAGACACTGGAACACTAGCTGAGAACTTGCAGCTGATTGAGGAGTAAGAGGTGACAGGGTGGGAGGAGGAGTGGGAGGATGGGGTGAGGAGGGAAAGTCCATGGGATACTGTGGACTTTAGAAATCTCAAAACCAACCCCAAGTACACACCTCCTTCAACAAGGCCACACCTCCTGTTCCTCCAACTGGGGACTAAATAATCAAACATATAAGCCAATGGATGTCGTCTTCATTCAAACCACCACACACATTAAGTTTCCAGAATGATTAAAAGAGATTTTAATATGGCATATAACAACTATAGTTTAATAACTGTCATTTTCTCGCATCTCCCCCCTTTAAAAGGTGTATGTGATTTTCTTGAAAGCCTTAAAATGTCCAAGATTTTAAGGTGAAATAGCATGTTGTAGTGTTAAGTATATTCTTCAAATATACTCTGTGGGTCTATTTTATGCTAGGCTATGTGACAGCTTTTCTAATTTACTATTAAATTAAGCCTCTATCATAATGCTTGCCAACTCTTTCAAAAACAAAGATTTATTATGTTTCATCTATAGGGTTCTGGGCTTAAACCTTTCATTCTACCTCTGAGGTCACTACACTTTAAACATGCAAAGGATTTACAGTTAGTATCTACAGATGAGCAAGAACACAGATCATTGTCTTTCTGAGCTGGAGATATTTTAATCAGCATATTTTTCAATTCATCTATTTTTTTTACAAAAATCATCTTTACTTAGGATTGTATAAAATGGCATTGTGTATTTGTACCACATTTCCATTATTTCTATCAGACGGACATCTAGGCTTGTTCCATTTCCTGACTGTGGTGAACAGAGTAACTATGAGCACGGGTATGCAATGTGTCTAGAATGGTATCAGGTGGGTTATATGGAAGTTTTACTTTCAGAATTTTTTAAAATTAAATTTGTTCATTTAGTTTACATTCTGACTGTATTTTCTCCTTCCTCTCCCTCCCCTCTGCCTTTCCCCTCCAAACTTCTCCTCTGTTTCTGTTCAGAAAGAGGCAGGTTTCCCATGGTGTCAAAAAAACAAGGCATATCAAATTGAGTTAGGACTAAGCTCTGTCCTTGTGTTAAGGTTGAAAAAGACAAGCCAGTATGAGGAATAGGTCCCCAAGGGCCAGTCAAAGCATTATATTGTAGAATGGTCTATAAACCCAATCAGAAAATTGTTTGTTATCCCTATAACATTTGTGCACTATTGCACCATGACTATATCTTGCCAGGGAGTCATCATTGTATGAGTAAAACTCTTTGTCCCTGGCCCTGTGCACAGTACCTCCCAGAACTATGAAAATGAGGAAATATGGAATAAGTTTGATTTCTTAATGACTAGGATTCATGTATGTAATATCTTCAGCAATAGGGCTTGACCATGAATCTCTGGAGCAGTGGTTCTCAATCTATGGGTCATGACCCCTTGGAAAAAACTTTATCTAAGCAGGGCAGTGTTGGTGCATGCCTTTAATCCTAGTGCTCAGTAGGCAGAGGTAGGTCAACCTGTGAATTAGAGGCCAACATGATCTACAAGAGCTAGTTACAGGAAAGGCCCCAGTCATACAGAGAAAACCTGTTCTGAAAAACCAAAAAAAGAAAGAAAACCAAAAAAAGAAGGAAGAAAGAAAGAAAACCCTCTATCTATAAAAATATTTACATTATGATTCATAACAGTAGCAAAATTATAGTTATGAAGTAGCAACAAAAATAATTTTATGGTTGTGAGGTCATGGCAACATGAATAAGTGTATTCAAGGGTCACAACATTAAGAAGTTTAAGAATTACTGCTCTAGAAAATAACCAAGAACAGTATCTCTAGTGTGTAATGATTATGATGTTCTATGGGAGCCCAATAACCAACAAGTAAAAAAGACATAGCTCAAATTTAGTACTAGGTATTGTATTTGATAGTCTGTGGTATCTGTGATGGGCACTGTCCCCTGCTATAGTGTAATTCCATTTCAACTCCTTTTATATATGTATATATTTTAGGAAGCTTCTATAATAATAAGTTTCTATGTCAATTTTTCAAAGGTCGTTAGCATTATTTTCTTTACACATACTTCCTCTTCTATGTTGCCCTCCTACCTTCCACCCCATTTAACCCCCACATTTTACCCCAATACTCCACTTTTCCCTTTTATAGTTTTATAAATGCATTGTATCTCATATTCTTTGAAATCTGCATGCATGGGCCCTTATTAGTTCCCTAAATTCTATGGGTACTTTCCAATTTAAACAGTTATCTAAAGATCCAAAGCCAACGTCCATATATGAGAGAGAACATGTGGCATTTGTTTTTGTGGGTCTGGGTTATCTCACTGAGAATGATTGTTTCCAGTTCTACCTGGAAATTTCATAATTTCATTTTTCTTTCCAGCTGAATAATATTACATTCTGAAAATGCATCACATTTTTCATTATCCTTTCATCAGTTGATGGACTGCTAGGCTGTTTCCATTTTCTACCTATGGTGCCTGAATAGTATGAACACAATGAGCAAGTATCTCTGTAGTATCAAGAGTCCTTTGGGAGTATGCTTTGAACTGGTATAGCTAGATCATATGGTAGAGCTATATCAAGGATGTTTGTAACAGCCACACTGATTTCAACAGTGTTTTTCTTTATATATATATATATATATATATATATATATATATATATATATATACTTATCTCTTACATATGAAGGCAAAATTCCTTAAAAGTTATATCAATACCCACCAAAATATTGTTGACATAATAGTATCAGATGATATGGAAAGTTAATGTGCACTTATTGCAAAAGACAAGTAGTTTCACTTTCTTAAAAATTCTGATTCACCAAGAAAGTGTACGTCTATATTTGTGTTACCCAAATAACATTGAAATTTAGAAAGCAAGTCAGTAATTAACCTAAATAAAAAGAGAACAAATCCATGTCCAGCATAGGAGGTTTGAACACATACTTCGTGATGATGAATACAGGACCCCTTGTCCAAATAGTCAGCAATGACATGGAATATCAGCCCATCAAAAGCAGCCAACCCCACACAGTAGACACAAAGAAAACTATACTCAATGTCAAAATAGGTCATCCTCATTGTGGTTCAGGAATGTGCTGCTTCTAAACATTTACCTCCAACTAGTCACTTCCCAGATCAACTGTGTAGTCTCAACACATTTCAAATGATTTAAGGCAGCCACACAAAATGGACACAATATGGAAATAGACTTAGATATCAAGGGAACACTCCACTTTAAACCCACAGGTCTGCAAAGAAGAAGAGCTGAAAATCAGCGAGGCCAGCTTCTGCAGCCAGAAGTATTCTATTTTCTTTCAAGATGGACATTTTGTAATTGAAAGCTTCAGACTTTCAACAAGAAAGCTCAGATTCATGGTCGTTATATCAATGGAGTTCTCTGTCCTTCTACTGAAATGCAAGTTTGCTGACAATGAGTCTCAGGCATGAATGAAGGAAAGCAAGACATTCCTTCCACTGGGCCCTTGATGCTTATGTTAATTTGGTTTGTCTTTCACCTGAAAGACACTGATCAAGTTTGTTTAGATGACTAGCCCCAGTTCAATCTCATTGTTTTCCTTGAAATTATGTTAAAACAACAGAGGGCCTACTTAATTTTAATATATGGATGTATTATGGTACTTCAAAAAGATTTTTAATTTTATACATCCAATTTGATTCATAAAAGCATAGCTTACAGTTTTTTAAATATTTATTTATTTATTATGTATACAATATTCTGTCTGTGTGTGTGTCTGCAGACCAGAAGAGGGCACCAGACCTAATTACAGATGGTTGTGAGCCACCATGTGGTTGCTGGGTATTGAACTCAGGACCTTTGGAAAAGCAGGCGATGCTCTTAACCACTGAGCCATCTCTCATAGCTTATAGTTTTTAGGTATTATATTGCTAGCCAAGATTCTGGGAAAAGTTAGTAACAAGTGCTATGTGATATCAGTTCTCAGAGATATTTTCTTTTCTTTGGGGAGAAAAGGTAAATATATGTGTGGGGGCCCATATAAGTGGGTCAACTCCACCTTAACTGAGATGTTAAGCTTATTCCAGCTCTTTCAAAGTTATTGACAAGAAGCCTGACTTAAAGAGTGCCTACAAACAAGATATCCTGACCTACGGTATGGTTACTTGTTGTTTTGGACATTAAGATGGCCCATAGAGGTAGATCCATTCCATCTCGACCAAAGGTCAGAGAATTCAAGCCTATTCCTGCTACTTCATTATTTATTTATTTATTTATTTCTTAAAGATTTCTGTCTCTTCCCCGCCACCGCCTCCCATTTCCCTCCCCGAATCAAGTCCCCCTCCCTCGTCAGCCCAAAGAGCAATCAGGGTTCCCTGCCCTGTGGGAAGTCCAAGGACCACCCACCTCCATCCAGGTCTAGTAAGGTAAGCATCCAAACTGCCTAGGCTCCCACAAAGCCAATACGTGCAGTAGGATCAAAAACTCATGGCCATTGTTTTTGAGTTCTCAGTACTCCTCATTGTCCGCTATGTTCAGTGAGACCAGTTTTATCCCTGGCTTTTTCAGACCCAGGCCAGCTGGCCTTGGTGAGTTCCCCATAGAACATCCCCATTGTCTCAGTGTGTGGGTGCACCCCTCGCGGTCCTGAGACCAGAGGTTTTACTTAGAGAGTGGTTGTCAACGGGATACTTAATCTAAGGTATTATCACTGCATGCACTGCCCAAATCATCAGAATGCTTAACTCAGGAAATAGTGACTCGATGTCCTGGGTATTAAAGAAAACAATTGTTCTGTTTGTCCCTTTTGTCGGGCTAAAGCAGTCTTTTGCCTTCTTACCCTTTTTTTGGATTGGGGTATACAAGCATATGGAAAATAAACACGGGTAGACTCAGTATTCTCTGAATTGCCCTCACAGTACTATCCTAGGTCTCTGTATTTCTTTCATATCTCTGTTCCTCTTGTCTAACATTTTTAAATCACATGCCTTTATCCTGGAATGTATGAACCTGTCGAGGTTGGACCCCAACAGACGTCAGTCACCTCAATATGCGGCTACAACGTATATGTATGAAACAGTTATAAAAGTTGGTGAGGGGAGAATTTGATTCTTGTGAAATCTCAACAACTGATTTTAAATGACAACACAGCGAGGGATAATTGATGTGGGATGCAGCAGGCTTTAGTCAGACTTCCGTTGTGTAGGAAACTGGACTCAGTGCCCTGCACATGCTCTGAATTGGTACCTATGCTCTCAGTGATGCTGAACTTCTCATGAAATGCTGAACAAAATTCCACATAGAAGTGACTTGCCAGAGGCTAGAAAAACAGCTCAACTCAGCTAAGAGTGGGTATTACTCTTGCATGGAGCATGAGTTTGGTTTCCAGCACCCCAATCAGGTGGCTCACAGCTGCCTGTGTCTGACACCCTTTGTTGTCCTGTGTCGGACATGCCGTGCACACACATACACACATACATATGCATATACAGACATTGAGCCTATAATTTGTGATCCTAGAGAAGCTAAATAAGAAGGTAAACCCAAAGAAAAACATATAGTTATCCTCCTGGATATTGGAAGTAGACAAGATTACCGGGCAAAAATTGGGAACTTGGGGGTGGGGTGGGATGGGGGAAAGGGGAAATGGGGTAAGAAACGTGAGAAGGGGAGAATGGGGGGAGCTGGGGGGGAATGGGATGGTTGGGATAAACGAAGGGTGGATATGGGAGCAGGGAAGTATATATCTTAATTAAGGGAGCCATCTTAGGGTTGGCAAGAAACTTGACTCTAGAGGGGCTCCCAGGTGTCCAGGGAGATGTCCCCAGTTAGTTCCTTGGGCAGCTGAGGAGAGGGAACCTGAAATGGCCCCATCCTATAGCCATACTGATGAATATCTTGTATATCACCATAGAACCTTCATCTGGTGATGGATGGAGATAGAGACAGAGACCCACATTGGAACATGGGACTGAGCTCCCAAGGTCCAAATGAGGAGCAGAAGGAGGGAGAACATGAGCAAGGAAGTCAGGACCGCGAGGGGTGCACCCACCTACTGAAACAGTGGGGCTGATCTAATGGGAGCTCACCAAGACCATCTGGACTGGGACTGAAAAAGCATGGGATAAAACCGGACTCTGTGAACATGGCGGACAATGAGGGCTGATGAGAAGCCAAGGCACTGGGTTTTGATCCTACTGCATGAACTGGCTTTGTGAGAGCCTAGCCTGTTTGGATGCTCACCTTCCTAGACCTGGAGGGAGAGGGGAGGACCTTGGACTTCCCACAGGGCAGGGAACCCTGGCTGCTCTTAGGACTGGAGAGGGAGGGGGAGAGGGGTGGGGGGAGAGGGAGAAGAGTGTGGGGATGGGGAGGGGAGGGAAATGGGATGCGGAGAGGAGATGGAAATTTTTTCAATTTATATATATATATAAATATATATATATATATATAAAATCATAATACATTTGAACAAGTCAACTGTGTTAAAAAGCAAAGGGCAAAAACATTTAAAGCTATTTAGAAAGTCAAGAACATATTAGAGCTGTTTTTCTGAATTTTGAAATGTAATACAGATGCAGAAAAATAAAAAAATGTATACTTCAGTACTAAAAAGGATGCCTTAAATAGCCATTAACCACATTTATTAATTACATTCTGTCAGCTGAATATGAGATTATTAGTGTCATATGCAAAGCATTTCTTGATTTTCTGTATATTATAAAAGGACTGTGTTTGTTCTCTGATAGTTTATTTTTTTCCTAGTTACAGTGCAAATTTTGTGCCAAGGGGTCAAATGAGGGAACCATCACCCAGGGTGGGTAGCAGGAACACTGGGTTAGCCTTTTAATTAACGTATCTCATTGACTTAAGGGGAGGAGTGGACATTTTGATAATAAGTAAAGAGATTATCAACTAGATATAAAAATCCTACACAGATTGATAGCAAGTCAAATCCTATTATATATAAATGATAATATTGAGCCAGTAGTGCATTACCAGGTTAAAACTGAAAAATCATTCAATGAAATTAGTTACATTAAAAAGCTAAATTTATTTTAAATGTAATAAAAATATAAATCTTGAAAAGTTTGTAAAAATCTCTTCATCAAACTACACAATGCAATATTGAAACCTTCCCTGTTCAGATCACGTGAGATCATTATCATTAAGTGTGATTTCTGGCATCCTTTTTGCTTGTCTTCTAAGAAGTGGTGGTGAAACAAATGTTGCAGATATGTATCTGTGAATTTGCACAATGATGAAAAGTAGAGACAGTAAATTACATAACCTCCCTCTGCACCTCCAGGTCATAAGGCTTAGCACATGGGAGACTCTCAGTATACACATGCCCACTGTGAAGATCCAGAGAAGCGACTGTTCCAAGTTGGGAATCTGGGCTGTCAGGCTCACGGGATTTATGCTGGAAGATCTTAACTAACATTCTAATTTGAGAAAAACATGTCTAAGATTGTATGATTTGTGAACATGTAGCCAGTTAGCACAGCCAAAGGAGCCTGAGAGTATTCTGAAATAGTTCAGCTGCTGTGAATATGCCCAAGATTTTCAGTAACAGAAAGTGCAAGGGTAAAATCTACAGCTCCAGGGATGGGTTCTTCTTCCAAGCAGCCAATCCACCGCTCACATCTGTGAAGATGCGCCCCATCAGACAGGAAGGCCCATCCCAAAAGCATGCTCATCAGTGCTGGGGAATGAACTACATTTAATTTTCACTTTAGTGTCACCATTTTGTAGTTTCAGGCCACACCTAGCACAAAGATAAGAATATTCCAAGACAAACTAAAAGTGTTTGGTAAAAGGATTAAAAACATGTGTTATTAATTTATAACTTTGATTTCTTATGAAAAACAAAAACAAAGCATTGGACTATGTAGCTCTTATTTTTAGTTTAGGAAATTCAACTCCATGAAAGACTCTAGCCCAAAGAATTTTCAAAATAACATTTGAGTCTCCTGGTTTAAACACATCCTTTCTGATGAATCTAACAACTGCCGTCTATGACCTAGAGGTCTGAATAAGAGAAGCAAAGTTATATATTACTGAACAATGTGACACATTGATCTGCTATACTTAAGACTGAAATTATATTCCGTATATTATGAAAAGTTACCTTTAATTTTTTTCTAGGGTCTTGGGAATCAGTTTAACATTTCATAATATGAGTGCCTCACCACAGACCTGGAAACTATGTAAGTGACTCACAGGCATCTGTCCTCTGCAAACGGAGAAATTTTCATAACAACAACATTAGCTTTTATGGCAGAGACTTGCAATTTGACAGTGGAATCACTTGCTTTCAACAGATAATTAGCTGTAACTACATTAGCTTATTTTTCTGCTGATTAAAGATCAATCTTGAAATGGTTGCTATAGTTACCTGTCTAGTATGCTGAACATAGAGGATTTATGGTTGATGGGCTTCAGATACTGCAACCTATATAGATAAAGCTAGATTATTTTTTTAATATTCAGATTTATTTTTAATGAAAATGCACACAGGTTGCAACAAAGGCAGGAGAGTCTGAGGTCCATTTGCATCTGAGTGAATATGAATGGTTGTATTTTCATGCACATTGTAGACTCGGTCTTTCCTCCATAGACTCTTAGTAGACTGAACACATGGGACAAATGGCAAAATTCTGCTGGATATCCATTAGATAAAAGCATCCTGGTAAAACTTTCACCCGTGAGACATGTAAAAACATAAATAACTACTGCAAACTAAAACAGTGTGACATCTGCATAGTCTTGCGATTTTGTAGATGCCTATTTAAATGCAACAGGACATATAAAAATTCTGTAATACTCTGAGGTAGCCATCTCGGTGTGCCTGTTGGAGGAACAGGTAGATGAGTGGGATTGGAGCGCATGCTATGAAATTCACAAAGAATTAATAAGAAGTTAAAAAAGAAAGAAACCCTAAGCAAGATACAGCCTATGTTGTTTTGTTTTAGAGTTTTTGTTGGTTTTGGTGTGTATTTAAGTTTTAGGTAGAGTCTTGGGTCTTACTACATTTGTTATCCAGGTGGCTTTGAAATTGTGGTTTTAAATAATTGTCTTACCTACAAGTTATCTTTATTATTTTCTAAAGAGAATAGAAAATTTAAAACAAAGAGGTGCGATTAAATTACTGCCAAAATTTATTTATTATTCATAAATAGCCTACTACTGTTTGCTGTAAAGTTTTGGCTATTTGCCTTGTGAGACCTAATCCTCATAGTTACCTCCGTTTTTTGTTTAATTACTTTTATTGTGAAGTTCTTAGCTTCTTTTCAGTGTGTATGTCTTTTTGTTTACAAATGTTTAAAGTATGAAGATAACCCACGAGACCTTTAAATTATTACAAAGCACCAAAGTCTTACCTCTTTTAAGTCCTGTGACATGTATAATATAATTTAGAGTCCTTATTTGTAGTGCCACAGCCCTAATATTATGGTAATTCCAAGAGTTCCCAGTGTCTTGAAACTCTGAAACCTGTCTGACCTAATTTGCAATTGAGATATTTTTCTTCTGAGTTCTTAGACCTTCCCTTGTTCTTGTATACACCTATGTTGGGTGATTTTGTGTGTCAACTTAACACAGCTAAAATCATCAGAGCAAGAAGCCTTAGCTGAAGCAATGCCTCCTTGAGATCCAGCTGTAAGACATTTTCTCATGTAATGATCAATGGGGAAGGGCCCAATCCATGGTGGGTGGTGCGATACCTGGGCCGTTGACTCAGTTCTCTAAGAGAGCAGGCTGAACAAGCCATGAGAAATAATCCAGTAAGCAGTACTCTTTCATGGCCTCTGCATCAGCTCCTGCCTCCAGGATCTTACCCTGTTTGAGTTCTTTTCTGACTTCCTTCATTGATGAACAGCAACACTGAATTGTAAGCCAAACAAACCCTTTCCCACCCAACTTGACTTTGCTCATGGTGTTTCATTGCCACAAAAGAAACCCTGAATAAGACAACACCTTTTCTACCCTTCCATATTTTAGAGCCACCCATGGGAGCTTGGTCTTGGACATGGTAATGTAATCACCTGTGGAACTCTAACAGCCTTATCTTATACACACAACTCAAAGCTAAAGATTGGGAAACTGTCTAGAAAGAAACAACTTAGGTAGTGCTAAGGAGTTTTCCTTCAGTGTGAAATGCCTAGACACATAAGCAAATCTGTGACTCTATTTTTCCCCCATACACTTCTGATCTAAAGAGTCACAATCACCCCTTGGCAATGATTTGAAGGGAGGTCATAAATGAAGTATAGGATGTAAATGGAGACAGCTTATTGTTCATTTACCAGCTGACCAGACCCAAATAATCACACAGAAACAATGTTAATTACAACACTGTTCAGCCAATAGCTTAGGCACATTCCTAGCTAGCTCTTATGTCATAAATTAATCCATTTCTATTAATCTGTGTATCACTACGAGGCTGTGGCCTACCAGTAAGTTCCAGCATTTTTATCCTTCAGCAGCTACATGGCGTCTTCCTTACTTTGCCTTCTTTCTCCCCAGAATTCAGTTTAGGTTTTACTACCTAACTCTGTTCTGCCCTGACATAGGCCAAAGCAGCTTCTTTATTAATCAATGGTAATAAAACATATTTACAACATATAGAGAGGAATCTCACATCAATAGAATAGGGGTATTCCAGTACCAGGAATGGCCAGACGATCTTGGATCTGGTCTTTTCTCTTTGAGTAATAAAGGGACATGAATGAGGAAACAGTATTTAGGGGCTCCAAATTTCCCATTATTTGGTTGAAAAAGGTAAGACTGAGGAGATTAGATTTGATAGACATCTCTGAAAAACCAGAGCATCTGTTCTTACAGAGGCATAGTCCACAAATTATAAATGGGCATTCTTCAAAGGGCATTCTTAATCGAATCAAGCAGAGCCAGTTTCTGTAGAACTTTGCAGTGACTTTATTATGTATATATTTTAAAAGAATATCAGAAGCGTTCCCTCCAGCCAAACAATGGGCAATATCTGCACCATTTAACCCAGTATAATCTGTGTGCTTGGTGTGTTCATTTAAAAGTATACAGTTGCTTTGTCCCTCTTGATAATCTGTCACCACATCAATGACTTAAAGTTGCAAATATAGCAATAAGTAAAGTTCCACAAAGGTATTTTACTATATTTTTATTAAGAATCTATTTTGCTTTGTAATACTTTCTTTTGAAACTAAGTCTCAGGCAGATATTGCCTAACTCTATATGCTATGGTGAGAGTGAAAACTGGAATGAAGCAGAAAGGAATACTGTGAACAGAAGTATTTCTGAAAGGCGGCACGTGCATCACCAAAAATCAGCTCCCATAGCAATCGGCCGAAAATAATCATCAAAATTATTCACAGTCCTGCAAGTGAACCAAAGGCTTTGAATAACCCATCATGTTAGGTCATATAAAGCAGATGGAGCCCCAACAACACTGAGCTGTGGGCAGCGTTCACTGCCCTCTCGCAATAGATTTCTCTTCAACTCAGAGTTCCTAGAGTCTTAAGCTGCCTCTGACATCTCAATGCACCACAGCATAGCTACCCTTTAAATACCATCCCAACCCTTGTTTGTTTTCTGAGACAGGGTCTGGTTGTGTAGCCCAGACTGGTCACAGGCTCAGGATCATTCTCTGGCAGCCTCTAGGGTGCTGGCATCATAGCTGTCATTTACATGTCTGGCTGGCACTTCTTCATTTTATACAACTATTCTTTTGTGGCAATTTTGTGTTTGGGCATTTTGTTTGTTTCCTTTTTTCCTTTTAGCTTTTGGTTAGTTAATGATGCTAAAGATGAAAATTATGGCATTATACATTGCAAGTGAACCTTGTTCAAAGAACTATAGTATACCATGACCATTTAGTGTCCCCACACACAAATATTTTTTTAAAAAAAAATACAAGATATAATTAAGGAATGCTTGTCTGTTTCCTTATTGACTATGCATGGGAAGCCTTTCCTTTCTGAGGAGTGGATGGGAGGATGGGAAGGAAGGGTGGGGCAGGAGGAGGAGAGGGAGTGGGAACTAAGATAGCTATGCAACTTCAGTTTTAAAAATATTAGTGAAAAATCTAAAATTGAAAAGAATGCTGTCTGGCATTTCAACTATGACTTTATAAACATTAAACTTCGGTATGGAGGATCTGCTCCTCGTTTCTCTCTGTGCCCACTCCTCCCAGTTCTACTCTTGTTTCTTCCCCTATCTCATATTTTATATACAAACTTGACCTCTAGATCATGAAAAGAAAAGATCTAGAGAGCGGAGGACCAATATGAAATCAATATTGAGAGCAGCATCCTCTATTTCCTTGAACATCTCTTTGCAATAGTTGTCATTTTTTAGTATAAGCAATAATCACCCAAGGATATATTTAAAATACAGAAATCAGAGTCATATGCAATGTACAGAGCTGATTTTGGATCATGAATAACTCCTGAAAATTCAGAAATCTGTAATTAATTTACTTAGAGGCTTTGAATTATAATCTGCGATATCCAAACATATATGTGCACCCTAGACATGAGTTTGTTTATTCTGTAGCTTAGAATTTCTTAATAAAAGGACAAAGAGGAAATCTCCCTAAGCAAGAGCTCTTCTTGTTTAGAATAAAAACTTAAAAAGGAAAATTGCCTTAAGTTGTTCAAAGTATTTTTTCTTACAGGTACATATTAAACAACATTTGGGCTAAATCTTCTTTTAAAGCAATGCAAGTAGAAATGTGCACTTCTGCAATGATCCTGAGATTTTTCTGGAAACTTTCTTCCATGATGGTTTTGTCTCAGGAAAAATTAAGTGATTTCATAACATTCCCTGGATGATTTATTAAAAAGGTGAGTCAAGAAACAGGTGTTACAGTTGGAAAGATGGGCTTGTTCCCTTCCATACTTACAAATTCCCAGTAAGTAAAGCTATGAACTCCATGTAGGCTTCCCGGCTCACACAGATTTATACCATCTATTTCTTTTTGCTGAGAAAACAGGCATAGATGATCTATCTGTGTGTTGCCAGCTGTCCCACAAACCACGTGGAGAGCAAGTCGAGAAGATGCCAGAGTTTCAGTGGCTCCAACTTGCACATGCCCCAGCACCTGGCTATTGGAAACACTCGACAAATATTTGCATGTCTGTGCTCTGAGTCTAGCTACAATGCATGCTAACATTCCATCTCCAGATGGCTCTTATTACCACCCAATTATTTTAAGCCCTGATTTTATTTCAAACAATTTACCATTGTCAAGGGTCACCTCTTTGTACAGCATTGCTGAGATCAAGTATTTTTGGTCCTAGGTCTGAATTCAAGAGTTTATAAATGGTCTTCTTTGAGGGATTGATAGATAACTCAGCAAAATTCATGAATAAAGCTACGCATCCAATATCAAAATTGTAGTATAACTATAGGTAATATAATAATATTATTGTTTATTTATTTATTTATTCATTTATTAAATATTTCTGTATCTTCCCCACCGCCGCCTCCCATTTCCCTCCCCCTCCCCCAATCAAGTCTCCCTCGACAGCCCAAAGAGCAATCAAGGTTCCCTGCCCTGTGGGAAGTCCAAGGACCACCCACCTCCATCCAGGTCTAGTAAGGTGAGCATCCAAACTGCCTAGGCTCCCACAAAGCCAATAATATTATTGTTAATTTTTAATCTCAATTTTCCTTAATAGACAAGCTTAAAAACAACAAAACCTCCCATTGTTCATTCATGCAATGACTCATATTGATTCATACTTCTGGTATTTGTGGAGACTTGTTAAGTGTCTAAATTGGATGAAAAAAAACTACTCGTTTGCACCTTATTGGAAGAGGAGAAAATTCAGAAGTTTTGAAAGACTGCATGCAAAAATACAATATGTATTAAATGTCTGAGGCTGAAAAAAGTTCTGAGGATTTGGATCTCCTTTATATTGCTTGGGTAAGTAAGTCCATTCTAAAAACTCATCATAAGGTTTTGGAGAAAGGAGGTAAGTATGAATATGAGGTTGCTTACAATACACTGTTAAAGGTCCTTTTCTTGTATTCCTGTTTTAGTTAGCTTACCAGAGTCACACAGAGGCAGTTACCAAATGCCATTCTATAAGATTATTGGCTTTGCCAAATTCAGGCACCTTTGTTAGATTTGATAGATAAACTCACTCAAATCATACATGTAGCATGTCTGTATAATACGTGCAATGGTTGTTTGTGTTTCTTTTTTAATATACATTTTATAAAGGCTTCAAAGGAATTCATTGATTCATTACTGAACAAAGCAATATATGTGCTCATGTATATTTAAATGAATGGACAGGACAGGGAGAGGAGTGGGCTTACTTGTGTGTGAGTGGTTTTTTTTCTATGCATGTTCCAGGTTTCTAGCAATTGCTTCAGATTTAGAAAGCTCCATTTAGACTCCAAGCTACTTATTCCAAGACTATTTTATTCATAATTTAACTGATAGATATAACATCTCATATAACAGCTACCCAACCATAAGGTATCTTGAAATTTCAATTATTCCCAAGTTGTCACTAACACTATCCTATAGTATTCATAAGAGATTTTAGCTTCACCATGCTCTGTTGATATCAAGAAAAACAATGCATGTTTCAAAAGTTAGTTTATCAACCTCTCACCCATAGCAAGATTAACACTGAATTAATGTTATTATGGAGTTGGTAAAAGTCATTTGTCACAGAACATGGCATCTACTCACGTTTGTCCTGCTCTGCTTCAATGCCTTCACTTTCTGTGTCGCTTGGCAAGAGCCATGGCTGATGCACAACCTGCAATTGCTTTAAAGACTCATCCTGCCAGAGAAAAGATGATTTCAATTAAAGTCTAGGCTGCTACCACATCACCAATGCAGTTGAACACCTCAGTTTGCACAATCTGCATGTTCAAAAGCCCTAAGACTTACTTCCCATATTCTAAGCTTAAATCCCTTTCATGTCATATATATGAATTTCTTGACTCTAAAGTCATTTTAATTTAAATTCTTCTTTAGTAAGATTTAGAGACTAGTAATTACACAGGAGACACCACATCAATGACACTTCTAAATTAATGTTTTATATAAATCTTGACCCTCATCCTTAGAAATATCATCACAAAATGCACAAGGTAAAATTGGATACAAGAAGCCTTTAATAAAGCAATTAGGATGGTTGACACTTGTTTCCCTTGATGATTACACTTTCAGTATTTGCTCACTACCTTCTCTCTCTTGCTATTGTCTTACTTATTTGGTATCAAACTCCTAGTTGAAGGGATTCCACTATGTAAGTTTCCCTAGTAGCCAGGACTACAGACACATACAATCCAACTCAGCTTCAATTCTGTGTTTCAGTTGAAAAATGTCTCAGATACTTCTTTACTCTGCTCTTTCCCTTCTGGCAGTGACTACACATAACCCATCATTCTCATTCTGATGCAGTAATATGAAATTTCAAGGACCAACTTTCTACACTTTCTAGATAGCTTCATCAGTCTTTTCTGGGTGAGATTTGAAAGAAGTTGTATGGTGTTATCATTTCCTTGCTTACATTTTTGTGTGTGTGTGTGGCTATAGCATTACTTCATTGAGAAAAATCTAATTCAAGCTGGTTTCTGATTCCTACAGTCTCCTTCCCATCTCTGTCTCCAGCTATAATCGTTTGGTAGTCCTTCAATGTTGTCATTCCTTTTAATCTAACAAGATATTTTATACTGAGCTTCCTTATCATTCTCTCCTAGATGACAACCCTCTTTCAGGGCTTAATCACAATATAAACAGGGAGTTTTCCCTGACCCTTCAAGACAAATTACCCCTTATTTTTTTTACGGCGTTAATGAATCATTATAACAATTACTATATAGTAAGTATCCATTCATATTTTCCTGTCCTAGTAATAATAACATGACTCCTTAAAGACACAGAAGCTTCTTGAACTGGACATTCCAAGAACCTATGACAAGTATCTGCCTCAAAATAGAGACTCATCAAGTAAGAAATTATGTAGGAGAAGGTAAGAAAAGAGAGGAAGATCATGAAAAAGCAAGGAGTCAAGGAGGGAAAATTCATCCCTAAAACACAGGAATAAAAGTTTAAATCCAATATATTTTACATATTTTAGTAAAAAATTTTTCTACTAAAATATAAAAATCAATAAAATCTGTCACAAATGCACATATAGGAAGACTTGGGATAAGTCATGTACACACTCTGCTCTTAAACATGAAAATTGTTCCCACTCTGAGTTGTGTGGGGTGACTTTAATTTAACAGGTGGCACAGAAAGGGAGAGAAAAAGGCCCAAGTTCACAGTAGAGTAAACTGACAAAGACCATGGCAAGGCAAGCAGTCAAGGCAGTCAGCTGGTTACCTGGTTATACATACCTCCAATAACAAACAATACAAATAGGATTTATATCTCTACATTTTCTTTTCATAAATGCACTTTGTCAGTGTATTTATGGTTCTAACCAATAAAGTGAAAGACAGTGAGTCATGATATGAAATGTATCTTCCTTCATGAGATCTTGGAACAAAGCAGATTTATTTTTGTGCTAAATTCTACTTCAAACCCCATGTCATGGAAATCTAAACAATATATAGATTTCATTACTAATGAGCCAGCAATGGGTAATTGTGGAAAATGTCCCATACTGTATCACATAATAATGTGATGTGTTAATAGTAGTAGCTGGACTCTAAGCAGGAGAAACAAGGTACTCTTAGGTCTTTGTAATAATTCTGTGACTCTATAACTACAATGAAGTTAAAACATAATTGAAGCAAAAGAAGCATAATTTTTGGAAATGATTTTCATTAAAAAATAATGGCCTGATTTTGTGTGTGTGTGTGTGTGTGTGCCAGCAACACTTTAAAACAGTCTGTGTGTTGTACTTAAATGTAAATTCCTATCAAATGAGAGTGATTTCCACAATGAAATGTGTTTGCCCAGGGTGTGAAAAATTAGAACTTGTATCCTGGCTGGTTCAATGCCCTCGTCTTCCCTCCTGTGTTAGTTCCTCTTCCTGTTGCTGTAAAAAACATACTTCATAGAAGAAACGTCAGGAGAAATCACGGTAGTAGAGGAGCGGCAGAGCTACTGGGTATACGATATTCGAAGCCATCAACAATGGAGGTTCATGTGTAGGTAGACCAGGAAGCAAAGAGAGCAAGCTGCAGCCACCAATGGGGCTAGCCTTCAAAGCCTCCATCACTGTCCAGCTTCCACACAACAGCCCCATAGCCTAAGGACCACAGCTTTTAAAAGGATAACCAGTTCCACACAAAACATTCCAAATACAAGTCTGTGGGCGTTTCAGCCTCCACCTGTACCACCCCTCTTCAGAGAGCATGGAGCGGGTGAAGGCATTGGTTTAGATCATGTCTGGGGCTTCACAAGCCGGCCACATCTAGGCCCCAACTCTTTCAGAAAGGTGAGCAGGAAAGACTCTTGGGTGGGTTATTGAGGAGGAATCTAGCACAAAAAAGTCAAAGCAATTTACATGTAAACCAAAGTGTATTGCTAGGATTTAATTTAATTTTTGAATCCTTGTCAACCATGAGATTGGGCCTTGCAGAATTGCTCAAAGAAGCTGTGAAAAATGAAAATATTGAGTTTATTTGGTTTAAAATTCTGCGCATGTGTGTGTATGCAGAAATAATTTCACTACGTCTTATGAAACAAAGAGGAAAAAACCACATTCTAAAAATTCCCAAAACAGAGCATGCAATTTCCCATGTTTAAAGACAATACAAATGAAAGATGATTTTTAGTTTACTAAGGAGAAATCAAAGGCTGAAGCTTTTCAATTAAAATAGAAAGTATAAAGTAGCCAAGGAAAACAATGTTTATTAATTTTAAAAAAGTATTTTTGTCTTTTAGTTTCTTGTGCCAAATATTAAAACCCATTCCTAAAAGAAAGGATATGATTAATAAGTCAGTCTTGTTATTTTCCCTACTGTGGTTCAAGATATGAAGCAATATCATCAATTGGCTTTCTCTGCTAATGCCTTGAACATGTGATTAATCTTCATTTGTTGCAAGTAGTATAAAGTGGACAAGGAACAAGGCTCAGCAGAGTTTGGGAAGAACTTCACACTGTTGACATAGCATCATGAACACTGAGCAAGTATTACTGTTAGATTCTCTTTAGCTCTCCCTGTGCTGGAGCTAGAAATAGAAGGTCCCAATGTTGGCAAGAGTGCCACATGGCTGAAGTTTGCCCATCAGTCTGCCTATAATTCTTTGCGTTGGGGTCAAGAAGTTAAAATCCTGAACATTTTTCAAAACCAAGAGCTGATGTGTGTCTCCCTGCTAGTGTTATTCAAAAATTTTATGCAGGATATTAAGCTACATCTCAGTGTAGCACACTCTTGGGGCTGCATGTCAAAGGAATGCCATTCATCCTTTTTCTAAAGGATGCCATAAGGGCAGCAAATACCCAGGGACTAGGAGTGGTGGGAACAAGGGGCAGGAATCTTATGGAGAACAGCTACTAGTCTTGAATCAACAGATCCTATGATCTGCTGGCAGAGCAAAAACTTTATATTCTCCAAATGTTGTTAATCTGACCACAGAAGTGCGGTATATTCAGAGGGGGGAAAAGTGTCCTTTGTTGAAAGCAATACTTTAATTCTGAATTAATTATTTCTTTTCCTTGAGTACAAACATACAAATAATGTAGTGATCATGTTTCTTTTTTTTCTAAGTTTTTCTTTTTAATTCAGAAGTCAAGGACTCCCTCTAAAACAATGGTCCATAAATCGTGGAGTACATAAGGCTAGTGAGTGAGTTGTTAGCTCAGTGGATAAAGGCATTTGCCAGCAGGCCTGACGATCTGTGTTTTATCTCTAGGACTTACATGTTGGAAAGAAAGAAATGAAAGTTGTCGTCTGACTTCTACACACATGCCAACACTCACACATGAAATAAATAAGTGCAATAATTTTAAGGTATGATGTACATAAAATAAATTAGTCTGCCCTAGATATATTTCATAAATGATTTCAAGTGGCAAAGAATTAATTATGTACTTCTACTAAAGTAAAATTTCCTCTAAGTCATTTTTACAGGTAAGTTAGCAAAGCTAATACTACCTTTTAGCACTTGTTAACAAAATGTCTCATACGATTAGTCTGAAATCATTAATTTTTTTTGTAAATAGTGTTTCTGTAGCCCAATTATTTGAGAACTGCAAGAAACAATGAAAAAAATTAACTAAATCTGGGAGCTATAATTTTTAATGAATAGGTTCTGAAAAAAAGAAAAAAAATCATAACAAAATTATAGAAGATATGATAAATTGTTTAAAAAGGATAAAACACAAAATGAATTTAAACTCTTTTGGAATTTAGTCTGTCCTGTGTGCTCTTCTGTGTTGAGCATCAGGCAAACACGCCACTGCGCTGTTCAATGTTTGCTACTTGATGACTTCTTCCCCAGAGAAAAGAATGAAAGACTATCATAGTCCGTAGAAAATTAGTCATGTCCCCAGCATTCCCTTCTAGTCTCTTGATTCTGTGGATGCCTGAGTCCTTTGACATCAGCAATTTCACACTATACACACTATGGGAAATAGTAACACCACAAATGCTTCTTCTCTATGTAGACGCAAACTGCATCTGTTACAAATGCAATCGACTGTTAGCCTATGGAAATGGGTTTTATTTTGCTACTTTTCATCTATTATAATGCCACTTTAACATTCCTTGTTTGTCCTTTTAGGTGAATGGATTTTCTTTTGAGGGGTCATAACATCTAACCTGCTCCCTCATTAAATTATTACTTTTATAAATTTCGCATGCATTCCTCTAGGTGTGTGTGCGTTCATGGGCACATGTATGTGGAGAGTGCACAAGTGTGAGGAAGTGGGGGAAGGACAACCTCATGTGTCCCCCACTATCTTTCTGAGACAAGGTCTCTCTTCGACGTGAACTTCACCAAGTAGGCTAGGCTGGCCCATGGCATCAGGCTTGTCACTGACTCCCCAGGCAGGCGGCCACAAACCTCCTCTACCACATTGAACTGTTTCACTTCTTAACATGGATTCAGGCATAGAATTGCCGTTGTACTTACAAGGCAAACAGTTCACTGACTGAGCTATCATCCCAGTCCTGACGTCACCTTGTATTTCTATGAGCTCTGTGAATATAAGCTTTTAAGAACTGTCATTTAACAACAGATGTGAAAAATGTTCAAATATCAATGGTCAAAGAAGATTTTGTTTGACAAACCATAATGCAAATGTCTACTTCCCTAAAGGGAAGAAACAATGGTAGTTATAATAGTTAATTTGATTTTCCAAAGTCAGTACATCTGAAGAACACAATGTATATTACTCACTTTCTATAAGCAAATGTGCCTTCCCCATCAGAAATATAGCTGGAAGCTCATTTACACTGAAGGTCACAGCGCGCAACACGGAGGAAGCCAGGCAAGCCCGAGTGGGTGCAAGAAGGACTCAGAGTCGTGTTGCACGGAAATCAGTCCGTCTCCAGTTCAGATGGTGCGTTTGGCAAGCCAAGCCCAAGAGCCAGGCAAGTCTCCATGTTCCCAGTGCTGTATTTCCTGCCTGACACCCTCAGAGAGCAAATCTGCGACTTGTCACCCTGAGTGGGTTCACGCTGCCTGTGCTGTTGCTATTCTGTCATCTGGCCATCACCACCTTCGTGCAGTCGTGATTGCTTTCTAAAGTTTCAAACGCTGTATCTGGATTGACTTGAATCTGTAGTTCTCTGCAGCTTCTTAACTGTTTAGGTCGCTCACTGTCTGTGTCTACCCCATGTCCTCTATCTAAAGCCAGGGCATTTCAAGCCGTTGCATTATGCTTATTCCACATCATTTCTCAAGGTATCATGATATTTTAAGTCCATTAGTGTCTTTATAAAAGGTTTAAGAATATTTAAATTTGATGAATTGTTTTTGAATTAATTTTATTGGGTAAGCATTAGTCTTATGATGGTAAATGATAAAGTGTTTGTATTTTGAAATTATTCCTATATTGCAGGTGACTCATTTGAAAATGTGCAATTTCTTAAATTTAAGTTTCAGAGCTCTTTTGGAGATTGGAAAAGCAGACTCACAAGCTATCTTATTTTTTTTTATTTACTCAAATATCCAAATGCTAGCTGAATCTAATGGTATATTCTTTTAATTCCCCCACTTGGGAGACAGGGGAAGGCTTAGTTTTGTGAGTTCAAGGCCAACCTCGTCTACATGGTGAGTTACAGTTTCCCCCTACCCAAAGAAAAAGTTGAATGCCAGAATAAAATGATATGTTAGAAATACCCTATGTAGAATAAGATTAGGCTTATTATTATATAGACTATTATTATATAGAATAATTTTAGGCTTAATTTTAAGGGAGATTATGTTGCCTCAGCTATTCAATTTAGATCTCAACACAATTGGTTAATGTCATATGGTTACAACCCATGACTATATTTAGATAAGTAAGCAAATAAATGAATTTAAAAAAAAACAATTCCACCAAGAGAAAACAAAACAAAAAAACAGAGACTTTGATCTGTTGAGCTGCTCAAAGTTTAAGAAGAAATGTTAAATATATCAAGACATCAATAGCATGGTTTATCTACATTTTAGTGTGTGCTAAATAAACGCGAATGTTGCAAGCTCAGTTTGTATTCCACTGCTTTTAATATTCACAAATACTGTCGGGATTTTTTTTTTGTCATTTGTTTTGTTTGTTTTGTTTTTGCTGATTCTACAACCTGAAGAGAAAAATGAAATAAAAGTATAAGCAAGAAAAGAAAAAGAAAGCAAATGCCATTTGGTGTCTCACATTGTAAACAAGCTTCCAGTGGAGAAGTTGAGTGTGTATTTCCCAAAGACAAAATGCATAAAAGTTTGAAAAAACCATACTAAGTCATAAGTCACTAATAAAGACTATACAATTTTACTGTTATCATAATTTATTCATTTGTGGATATCTAACACCTAAACATCAACCTATATAAAATGAAAATCCCATGCAATAATGAACCATAGTGATAGACAGGTAATATTTACACTGAATGACTCACACAAACTTGAAAACACACTCAGACAGTCAGTAATGAATCCCATAAACTAAAAAGATTTATATTTCCAATAAACAAGCAAAGCATGACTGAGAACAGATGAGTATACACAACACTCCAACGCATTAATAAATATTTCCTCTTTTTATAGAATACAGAACGGGGGAAGGGTCCCCACAAAGCATGATTTCAGTCTCTAGAAATCATGCCGTAAAGAACTAGATACAGAACTGCTTTCCATAGCTTAGGGTATTTATAAACCCATGAAGACCTTAGCAAGCTTAGCAAGAAGACCAAATCCTTGGTTCTGAGTGAATTCTAAGATTCCAGCTGGTGTTGATGTGATCGCACTTGAGCAGTAAGCCTTGCAAAGCACTTCTAATGAGAAGCCACAAATAACAAAACTCCTACCAAGCTTATTCTTGGTATATACCCATAGTGCACACAAACCTCCATAATCTCCTTTCCCTGCCTTACACTGAAGCAAGAGGCATCCCTAGCCTTTCTGTGGAAGCCTATGGTTCAGCCCTACCAAATAATAGTGAGGCTGGGGTCAAGAGCTTACTTGACCACAAATTCCAAAATGGGTACTCTATTGGTGGGCCTCTGGGAAATGTATTTTCTTCCCTGTGTGTAACATCAGTTGTTCAAATATATTCTAAGTCTTTGTATCAAACTCAGTAAATTGAAGGTTAGTGTTCCAATCCTACTGTGTTTTCCCATTCATTTTGCTGCTTGTGAACCTCTACATCTTTCTAGCTATTTCGTTCCTGTCAATCATTCCTCCTCCCCATGCTTTTTGGAAAGCTTCAATTATGTCTGGATAGATAAGCAAACCTATAGATGTGCATCCCACATTCCTCTCCTTGTGATATTTGGAAACAAGTGAGAATTTCAGTACCCATGCACCATCCTGATAAGAACCACATAGTGTGCTCAGATCTGAGGTCTTTTGAATAGACTCTTGAATTAGGAAGAGGTGCAGAACAGGTAGTATCCTGTTGAGAAGTAGCATTCGGTCCAAGTATTAGGTCCTATCACTGAACTGCCTTCACTCTCTGCAGAGATGGGGCTTTCTTAATGAGTGTCAGGGGTTTGCTTCAGGTCTCAGGGGCTCTGCAAACATTCTGAGGGGTTCCAAATGCCTGTCAGTCAGTGCAAAGCTCTGTGACACAGAACACTCTTCAGTATCTTTACAAAGAAACTCAAGAATCTAAGGCATCTTCCAAGAATGTGTCTTACATTTTGATAGGTCCAGTAAATAGCACCGTGACAGGCATTTGTCACATGAATGAGTGCTGACCTATTATAAGATTGTGTCTTTCTTTTTTTTCTTTCTTCTATTTTGTCCATTTCCAGTACAAAACATATGCTTCTCATTTACAAGTATATCAACAAATGTTTGTGAATGAAAACATATGGCAGTACTAGGTTCATGGACTTTCTACTTCATTGTCAGGATAACTGGATAGAAAGTATCTCTCTATCAATGAGGAACAAAAGCAATTTTGATAACGGTATTTATTGTACGTTTCTAAACATGGCCAGTGAACAGGAGATGGATGGGAAAAGCCCAGGTGAGTGTTTAATCTCACATGATAGACAGATGGCATGTTATATTTGTGAGGTCCTCTTAAAACTCACTTCTTCCATGTAGGAT
Organism: Microtus agrestis; assembly: GCA_902806775.1. Lineage (NCBI taxonomy): Eukaryota > Metazoa > Chordata > Mammalia > Rodentia > Cricetidae > Microtus > Microtus agrestis. The sequence continues at coordinate 1,035,701 of CADCXT010004901.1, read as the reverse complement.
TTCAAAGAGTGTCCTCCACTGGAGTCTTCTCCCTCGAGGCAAACAGAGGTTAGAAACATCAGAAAGGGACAAGAAGAACAATGCACCATTGGAGAGGGCAATGAGATCTGCCTTGTCTGTGCAAGTAATTTCTGTGACAAGCTCAGATTCTCGGGGGGAGATAGCATTCCTTTCCACACAAAGACACATCTTATGAGTACATTTCAGTTCAAGTCAACATATAGTCAGTGAAGCTTATTCAGTATTAGAGGAGAATACTAGGCATGTTTATGAAGTTTTTCAGTATTAACTTTCTAGGTTCTTAAAATTAGATGACGCTACTAATTCCACGTGATAGAAATTTTCATGAAGATCTAACATCTGGACCTAAGGCCATTCTATGAAAAGAGAACAAATGACTGGTAATTTTATCTTTCCTTTTAGTCCTTCCAGCTGTGGTGGTCATTAAAATGTGACACATCAAATTAAATATATCCTAAACAATCAGTCAAGCGGTTGGTTTGGATAAATTATATTTCTTGACTGCATAGCATGGCCCTCTAAAAATTTGGAAGTAAATTCTGTGATGCGTTGATAAAGTCTAGGACATCATATTTTTAAAGATAGGTAAGTAACTGCGAATGAGGCTTAAAATGGTTGTCACAGTTTTTTTTTTGACTTTTCAAGGTCGCTCATATATGTTATCTCATTGGACTGTTGTGGTTTGTATGTTTGTTTGCTTGTTTCTTAGTACAATTTAAGTATAATACATCCTCAGGCCAATTTGACATGTTGAGAAATCAAAGCTAGGAAGAGCCAGAGTGAAATGAATGAGCCCAGGAGCTAAACAAAGAATCACCGGGGCTGCAGTTAGTCTGATACTATACTACCTAACTATAATTAAAAATAATTTATCATTAAAAAATAAATTTATTTAAATTTTGGCAGTGGGACTTTTATTAGGTTGAATATCTGGGGAATAAAGGTCACACTCTTGTGTCAAAACAAAAATTAACTTAGGGGTAATAGGCTGATATTTTTTAAAATTTAAATAGTACAAGTCAGTATGGTAATATTTCTTTCAAATTATGGTTTCCACTAGTATATCACACAAAAATCAATACACTACAGTTTAAAAGTCTCTGAATATTTCTAAGTTTGAAGAATATTTCAAGATATAAAACAGTCAAAAGAATAGGATAGCACCTTTAATCCCAGCACTCAGGAGGCAGAGGCAGTTTGCTCTCTGTGAGTTCGAGGCCAGCCTGGTTTATAGAGGTAGTTCCAGAATAGTCAGAATTACACAGAGAAACCCTGTCTCAAACAACAAACAAATAAAAACAAAAAAAAATGATGGCAACAACAACAAAGATAGGATAGTTCAAAAAATTAAAGTCTCTAATTGATAAATATAGTGAAAGGAGCACTTGGAAGAGAGGATTACAATTGTGTCTATGGCCAAGTGAACAGAGGCAAAGACAAGAAGTAGGTCCTCTGAATTTTAGAGTCAGGAAAGAACTCAGTGAAGGACTGGACTCCACATGTCTGTCACAGCTTCTTCAGTAGACTTCCAAATGATGTATCTTTCCCTTCCAAAGGATGCATCTTTCCCCCCTCCCTGGGGTGCGAAGGAAATAGAACATTTTCATAGCACAAATCTATTCAGTTCAACCCACATTCTCTTATCATTAAAGACTAGAATTTCAAATATTAAGGCATCCAAATAGCATAATATTTTGGTAATCACCTCTTAGAATGCAATCAAAAATACCCAAATGCAATTTCCCTTGAAAGACAAAGAGGGTAAAAGTGATAGAAAAGAGGAAGAAAGGGCATTGAAGGAGGGAAGGGCAGGTGTACGGAAACTATGCCTTCAAAACGAAACAATAGGAGATATTTTCTGAAACATGGTTTCACTTATCTTGAATTTCTAATATAATCACGGTTGAGGCAAGAGATGTGTTAAATATGGATGAGAAAATGCATTGCAAACACAGAGAAAGTTGAAGAGAGAGAGGGGAGGGGCTAGATCACATGGGCTGTTAGGAAGGTTGGCCTTTGCCACCCTCTTTGATTTTTTTTACAATAAAAAATCCTCAGTAATAAGTAATACTCTAGTATTTACCTTTTTAATTCTATTTGCATTTTAACTCTCATATACATCTCTTGCCTCGCTCAATAAGTATATTTTCTTCATCTCTTACTAACTATTAGACAAAATACAGATTGGTTCTCTCACTGGGGCCATTTACATCAGTGCATGTTGAAGGTCTCTCTGGTACTAATTTTCTTCAAAGAAAGTTTCATGACCTACTTCACTGAAATCTTGTTGTTTCTCACCCTATTCAAATAAAATTAAGTAAGAGTGCTAGCACAGAGCACCCTCTTAAGAAGTTCCTGAGTTATTTGCCACTCATAGAAGAAGAGGAAGTCAATGGGATTGGCCAAGGTCTTCCTAAACCCGAGCAGAACATAAAATGTCATCATTGCTTATTCCAGCTAGGTATCAAGCACTTAATGGGAGTCACACACAGTTGTAGGTGTCAGGCCAAATAGTTGAACAAAACTTACCTCCGTTATCAAAAGTTTACCATGGGAGAACAGACAGACTCAATTAGGATTAAGAACAGAAGTGCATTGACATGTGTAATGTCAAGTTGCCACAGGAAAAAGCTAAGAAGAAAAAAACATGGTGGCTTTCACTCCTTCACTAGGCAGCTACTGAGCAAGCGGAAGCACTGGGAATTGCTGCTGTCACTGCCCTGTGCACTGAGGGCACGAGGCAGAGTCATGCCTGAGATTGCTTTCCAACTTAGTCTTGAAGACTTAATCGATTGCCTTATTAATGAAGCTGGATAAGGAGGCGGGCTGAGAAATATGGAAAATCTTGTTTAAAATACAACAGAACAAACCCAAGAAGCCATGAGAAGGACAAGAAGAAGCATCAAGGAAGGGTCCCAGGCTCTGTAATATGTGTTGTATGTGTGTAGGCTACTAATTTCCTAGGACAAGTTTGTGTAGTAGAGATGGGGCCAGGGTTGATATTCTGCTTTCCAATGGCTTCATCAGACAGGGTGAGGACACCATTTTCACAGGAGGTGGGGAGACTGAAATACAGCTTTTTGAAATTAGCAAACCCTGGGGGCAGCAGCTACTATTGTTCAAGGCAAACACCATGATGTGTATTCTGACTAGTGGAAAGGTATCCACCTAGGGGGCATTGGCAAGCTCACAGGGTGTTGAAGTCCCACTGGTACATTTAATAAGTTGAACTTGGTTGTTTTTTACACTTTCATATTTGAACAGATGCTGTTTCTGGTTAAGTTTCTCCCAGTGTTGTTTCATATCATGTGTGAAAATTATATCTGGAAAATGTGTTCATAATTCTAGATGTAATCTCATACCACCTTTTCCCACAGATGACACCTGTATCCCCTAGAGAATATACCTTAACAGACAAAAACAAGAAACAAAACAAACACACTAACTGAAAAACAGTGGTGATCTCAGGACACAGCAAGGGCTATTCATTCTGATTTTAATGGTTACTAGTGTAGCAAGATGTCTGTTCTGGGAAGGAATAACTTTAGGCATGATCAAATTGCCTTTAAGAAAGCACAAAACAGCCGGGCGGTGGTGGCGCATGCCTTTAATCCCAGCACGCGGGAGGCAGAGGCAGGCAGATCTTTGTGAGTTCGAGGCCAGCCTAATTTACAAGAGCTAGTTCCAGGTCAGGCTCCAAAGCCACAGAGAAACCCTGTCTCAAAAAAAAAAACAAAAACAAAACAGGGACTGGAGAGATAGATAATGCACAGTGGTTAAGAGTACTTGTACTCTCACAGAGGACTTGGGACCAACAGCATAAAGTTACCACGAAACAGTCACAGGGCATCTGGTACCCCTCTTCTCTGCTATGGCATCGCATGCACATATGTACACGCAGGCAGAACCTTTGCATGTGTGTGTGATAAAAACAAATTGAAAGTTTAAGGAGGGCAACACATCGTCAACATCTGTGCAAATGACCAATTTCTAAATTCAAATAAAAATCATTTACACTTCTCTTCCAAGATTTGGATGTCATATTCAAGAGTCCATGTAGTAAAAATAAAATAGTGGTGATAATTAAGAAGAATGGCTATTATTAAGAATGTTCAATTTTGAGTGATTTAAAATATTCCAATGTTCCTATTTTCTCAAAAGTGACTGCTCAAGGAGGGGAAAGCATTTTAATGGTTCGATTTTCTTCAATGCCACGTAAAACGAAAGTGGGTGGGCAAAGCTATAAATAAGAGGCTCCACATTTGGGGGCATGGTGACCTTCACGAATGAATGTTAGATCAGGGAACAGGCACCATGGGGAGGTGTGACGCATTTTTACAGCTATTTTCTTTGAATTGAAACATTTCTCCCAAGTTAGGAGGGAACAGCGTAAGTCTCAAGTTGAAATTAAAAAAAAAAAAAAAACTAAGAAGGAGGCCTTTCTAAACAGTCAGAATTTTAGGTAAAGTAGGAAGCATTAAAAATAGGCAAAGAAGATCATCTAGGTGGAGAACGGAGAACTTGAAGCAAGAAACTAAACAAATAAAGCAAAAGGGAAGATAAAACAAAACAAAAGCAGTCATGTCTCAGGCAAACTGTACATTTTAGCAGGCGCCTGGACCAGAGACAGAGGCGTTTACAGTGAAGGGTGGAAAGAAATACCTGACTCCCTAAGGGTGCCAAAGGTCAGCTAAAGAGCCCACAGGTGTGTACATTGGAAAGCTATGTGCTAAAAGGCTCATACTTGTCTTTGATGAGATTGGGGTTATGTGCAGGATCTCGCCTGCTGAGGCACAGTTATCTGGTAAAAGCCAAGTTCTCATCCTCTGTGGTTTTCTCTCAGTGTTAACTAATTAAGACAAGTGTGTGATCCAAGTGACATTTCTGCATATATACTTAATTTCACAACAAGCAGAAATGTATTTCTGATTCCAAACTATATTTTTAAATACACATAAATTTATTCCTGATGTCAAGCTATATTTTGTAGGAAGAACTGAGAGACCCAAGTGCAACCCTTACAGCATTAGAATGAGATATTGTCAAGCTCTGCTTATTAGTGGTATTGTTTCTGTGATCATGTCCCCAATTCTTCAGTTTATAGAAAGCAGAAAACATCAGTCATATTTCCAGAAGAGTGAAGAACATTCTCAGAGTTCTAATTTAATCTTGTGGTAACCTAATTATAACACTGACCTCATAAAAACCAGTTGGCAATTTGAATTTTTACTGTTTGAAATCATTAAGCCTTTAAATTCTCTTTCATTAGGCTTTTTAAAAAAATCAATAGATGTCACTTTGACATCTGCAAAGTATCTGGATAAACTCTCTGAGGTCAGTAAAATATGAATGTGAACCTCATCATTCAAACCAAACACACAATGTATTCTTTTCAAATTACATTAATCTGTGCCTTGCAAAAGGACCAAATGGCAATGTGGCTAGTTTCCTCAACTAAGACTCAAATGTTGATGAGGGGGAAAATTGATACATGAGGTACAAAATCTCTTAAATCCCCAAGGGCTCCTGTCTCTAGTGTTCTCAACTGTGTTCTCACTTTCAATTCTGGTTGATATTTCAGGTACATAATATCATCAGGCATTTCTCTGAACTTAAAGCATAATTTTCTATTAACATCTACATAGAAACCTACTTTTGTATTTGCTATTTTAATGTCTATTTCTGATTTCTCTCTGCATTTAACAGTGAAAAGATCAATTTCATATTTTAGGTACACCTGCATTACTTAATATCCATTGTCATCATTGTAGGAAGCATGTTGTCAGACAGACATGGTGCTGGAGAAGGAGCAGAAAGTCCTACTTCAGGATTAGCAGTCGACAAGGAGAGTTAGTGACATTGGGCCTGACTTTAGCATTTTAAACCCCAGTGACACACTTCCTCCAATAAGGCCACATCTACTCCAACAAGGCCGCATCTCCTAATGCCCCTCCCCAAGCATTCAATTCTAGGAGTCTATGGGAACCATTTTCAGGTTTTTGTAATACAACAAAGTCTTAAAAGACTTAGTTCAAGGATAAATGGAAGGTTGACTAATGTTCAATAGACAATAAAATGGGGAATTTCAGAACTTGAAAGAAACAAATGATCAGGAAGCAAGAAATAACAGTGCCTGAATTGGGATGTAAAAGCATTTTCAGCAATACTGTCTCCAATCACAGAGACATTTTTGCCTACAAATCTCTCAGTTCTCTGGTGACAGACAACTCCCCACAGGCTCTGGCAGTCATACTTTTGCCTCTCCATCTACTTCCCTCTGCCTATGACATTTCTTCTTTCCTTAAACTACTTTCAGATATTGCATGCCTTTCACCCAGCATCACCCAGCATCACCCAGTAGTATTTCATTCTCCTTAAGTCTTAGGTCTGTCATCGTTTGTTTTGGGAGGAGTCCACGGACCCCGTACATTTGTGTTGCCACCCCTTCACACTTGGCCCTGCTACATGTTTCATGGCTCTCTTGCCCCTCTCCCCTTTATGACTTATTGTCAGAAACTTTTCCCATTTGCTGTGTTGGAATTTTTGATGATTAAAATATAAATTGTTGATACATCTAATTTGTCATTTAGGGTCTGGATTATTTCTGAGTGAATACTCAGAAAAATTATTTGTAATATCATGCGACCCATTTATCTGTGAATTTCCTAATTTCACTTTGTTTTTATAGCTGAGTAGTATTCTTCTAAAGTAGACTCTACTCCCCCTAAGATCAGACCTCGACAATTATGAAGCCTAGGACAAAATATTAAGCAAGGGCCACATTGCGCTAAGACTTGTTGTATGAAGTGTGCCCTAACAGTCAGGCATACTTAGGCAGCTTCAGGTTTGGGATTACTGGAATATTTGAAATTGAAGTTCTGAACCACTCTGTAGAATAGATAGAGCAGTTAGATCGTGTGGCACCATGGTCTATATTCTGTCAATAATATTTTTAATAAACATTTATTGGTCAGTAGCCAGGCGGGAAGTAGAGGCGGGATAACCAGACAGGAAGTAGAGGTGGGTCAATGAGAACAAGAGAATTCTGGGAAGAGGAAAGCTCCCTCTGCAGTTCTATCCAGATACAGAAAAAGAAAGATGTGACTATGCCACTGAAAAAGGGACTGAGCCATGTGGCTAACACAGATAAGAATAATACACTAATGTAAGTTATAAGAGTTAATAAAAAGCCTAAGCTAATTGGCCAATCAGTTTATGATTAATGTAGACCTCCCTGTGATTTCTTTGGGACTTAATGACTGCAAGAACCCAACATCAATTAGAATTGCTTACTTCACTTCCCATCCCTGCTCCTTTTCTCAACACTCTACTCTGCACCCCAAAGCAGTGACTCTGCCTGCCTGCCTGCCTGCCAGCCTGCCTTACCCAAAGCTACTCCATATACTCTAGCTACTGCTTCTTCACTTCTTAGGTCTAGAATTCAGTTGTAGGAGTTATGAACTAAGGACAATTCTCCAAAGCAGGCTTGGGGTCATTTGGGCAAAAACCCTAGGATCTTGGTACATGCACATATATATGGTGAAGCTCAGAGTAGATATGTCTGCTTGGCCATATGGCTTCCTCGTGTCATATGGACAGAAATGGTCTTTATCTCCCATAAGGACACCCACTGAATCTCATTACCATTGACAGCACAGAATACCAAGCCTGTCACCTGATTCATCCCAAGGTCATTGTTTAATGAATGAGGACTATTATAGGAAACAGACATTTTTAATTTAATGGAGAAAGCGGTAGAGAGTGTGGCTAGAATATAGAAAGATAGAGATTGCAACTAATTTGAATAATGCAAAATGGCAGAATCAGGGAACCTCTGATGGCAAGAGATAGGGAGAGCATCCAGTTTTATGTCTAAGAAGTAGAAAGAAAAAAATTACATCTGAATACAACGCAGAGACAAACATTTAAAACTGACTACATTTATTTTATGGTCACCAAATCCTAGGTAAGCAAAACTACACTAAAGGTAAGATATATGGTTAAAACTAAGGGAAACAAAGCGATCAAAAGTTTCTACCAAGAAGAAGCATTAGGTCCGCGAGCTCCCTAGCCATTCTCAGAAGTTCAAATGAACAGTTTCATCCAGAACAGGCAGGGTGGCTTACAGTCAGTCATTATCAAGGATATTGCACCAAACTTAGAGATGAAATTCAGCGTGGAAGGATGTGGAGGAAGTGGCTTACTGAAGGCACCTTTGTCATCAGGTCCTCTAACTACGGATACCATTATCTAGACCCTATCGGTTGGGTCTTGAACTCTATTTACAAGCTCATTTATTTTGAATTCAGTTCAAAAAGAGTGTAGAAAGTATTTAAGAAACAAACCTGGTGTGGATTCGTTTCAGTGGTACAGAATTACAAAGTAATCAGGGGAGTAAATACGGTAAGGACAAAACCACGAAATGACGCCAGATCTGACAACCTAAAGAAACATAATCGGAGACAGGGCCTCAACTGTGGGCCTAATGGCGATTAGCGGAGTGTCTTTGATGCAGCACAGTTTTTCTTTCGTGGGCTAAAGCTCTTGCCTCTTTATGAGACCCAGGACGTTCTGTAAGGAGAAATGCTTTTGTTAACTCTTAGCCTTGTCGTGAACTTAATGCGCTGTACAGAACAAAGCTTGCACTGAGACCCTGAAGAGGGCCAAACCACATCACAGGGAGTAAGGAGATATCTCCTGTTCTCCTGAAGGTATGCCTGTCTGGAGAACCAAGTTCAAAGCAAAACTCGTTTGAGGTCTTACTGAACATGACTGAGTATTGAGGTTCATTACAATGTTTTCTCATGTGTTTGCACTTTGTGAAAACAGCTAGGAACAGAAATAGAAGAGCCAAAAATATTCCCCGCCAGCTTTGGAGTCTAAAAAATATTTCCCGAGGAAAGAATAATGTTTATAGCATGTGCAGTTTAATTTTATATTCTTCCACTATTAATTGAGATGAACACTTTGAATGTTGGACGCTTTTTGATAATCAATTCAGACAAAACTATTTAGCACGGTCTGAAACTCAAACTAGCATTACAAGGTTTCTCATCTTTAGGTCATTGCCAGTTAAGTCAAACAGCCCAATAATGCCAAGTCACAAAAGGCCAATCTCAACATTTTTAAGGATCGCTGGTCATTCTCCATGATTCATCTGTCTTCTTTACTGGCCTGAGAGAAGAGTTAATGGGAGATGTGGTGGGAACCATCAGCCCTGCATCTTTCAAGTCGATGATGGTGGCACTAAGTTCTGCAATTCCTCCATGGATATGACACCAGTTTTTATTCCCTATTTTCCCTGGAAGAAGCAACTCTAAAGGCTTCCATTTATTTCGTCTTTCCAAACATACTGGCCTGCACCCCATAGGTCAAGGAACCAGTGTGAGGATTCTGCCAACTTCTAAGTATGTTTATCCCAATTATACATTCTGAGACTGGAAAAAGTAACCAGAGGATGAGTTAGGGGTGCACTGGACCTGATGTAAGGCTGACTTCAGCGAAAACTCTGTTAGTCACCTGGTCTCCACAAGCCCCTGCTTTAATTAGAGAGTCACGATGTTTCTTGGGGTCTCCCAGAATCACTATCAATTCAAAACTGGAATCAAATAGACCCTAGAAAATCTGATTGTTTTCTTTCCCCGAGTGCACAGTTATCCTTATAAAGGACCTTAAGTCCCTCTGGAGAAGGACTGGAGAAAGACACACAGGAAAATTTTAGTTATTTTATCAGGGTCCTTCATCAGGGGAACCTTGTCATTCCTTCATTCAAGAGATTTAGGGTCTGCAAATGGGCTCAAGTATGGAAATTGGATTGTGGGCCAGGATTTCCTTTGGCAAAATCCAACGTAGCCTTTCTTTCTTTTGTTTGAGATTTTTTTTTCTGCTTACACAGATCAGACAAATCATCAGTAAGCTTCTTATCTATTTTATTCCTAGAAATGCCATGATTGATTAGCTAGTATCAAAAGTCCATAGGAGTCATGCCACCATAAAAATCACTTCATGATCTTAGGCCGTTCTGGACATTGCTTTGTCTGTGCAGCCCATTGCCATAACCACAATCACCTTGCCTTTGCTGAGTCAGTGCTGTGATTTGGTCCCTGCTACTTCAGAGCCCAGTTAAACCCACAGCATTTAATTCATCCAACCTGCAGCAGCATCCCAACCCTCATCTGGCACAATGAAAAAAGCGACAACAGAAAGCTTCAAATGTGCTGGGGCCTCGCTCACTAGTTTGTGTCTTATAGGATTAGTGAGGGCCATGTCTTCTGGGCCTTCCCATTGTGTAGAATTAAACTTTACATGGCCTATACAGTCTAGCATTCCAAGTTCCCTGAGCCTTAAAATCCCTTCATCAGCACTAAGTCCAGGGATATCAGGTCTCTCCAACTCCTTTTCAGTAGACCATCTTTTGACAAATACTTTAGCCAACCATTCAAACAAATTTATACCATTTTTTTAACTGTGTGAGCTTCCATATTAAATCTAGAATCTCCATTCAGTGGGCCCACAAATGTAAACTTGGCCTGATGCAGTTTTTTTGTTTCTTCCATCATTATTCCACACCCTTAAATCCACCCTCGTATATATGCTCCAGACATCTGTTTGAATGATTTCACCAACTCATTGAACTGTTCAATAGCATAGTGCACTTCCTTATGGACTATACTTTCTCTCCCTTTCAGAGGCATGCTGTGACTTGAGTCTGGTTATAGGTCTATAGATAACTCTTGGTGGGAACTGAGAGACATCAGTATTGTCTTGCCTGGCATCCACATCAGCGAAAGTCACTTCTGGTGTACCAGATAGTGAATGATTAATTTCCTTGGGTGAGATAAACCCTTTAGCATCCGAAGGTTCAAAGTTCTCAGCTTCAATAGGATAATCCTACATATCCCTATCTGGAGTTACAGGATCCCATTCTTTACCAGTTAATGCCTGTACCTTAACTGCCACCACCTCTAAGGCTGAGATTTTCACTATAATTCAGACACCCTTAAACTACAGCCTGACACTGTGGCTCTTGGAGAAGGGATTCTCTTCCAGAACGTACTTGGGAAACTTTAGACTAATTATATGCATCTGGAGCCAGTCAGCTGTATTCTCCAGTTCATTGTTGTCCTTTGCCATAGTCCAAGATGCTAGAAGTTGCTTGATTCTTTTAATCACAGAGCTCATTCTTCCGTATGTCAGTTTATCCAGAGATGCTAGGAGCAACCACCCAGCGGCATCACTTTATTTATTTTTCTACAAATTGTCATAATTGATGGATCAGGATAATCAAACGCATTTGTCTCCTTAAGTTTGAAAAATAGCTCACACCATGGCCCCCAGTATTCTCTATGCTTCTAGGAGAGGTTTTCGTACTGTTGACGTCAACATATTAGAATGTCTGTTCCAGATGCTTTAAATCCAATATATTAGCCAGCAGTCATGCTTCCTGCAGGCAGGCTGCTCCAACACCTCCCCCATACATTAGACCCACAAGTCCCACTCTGACCCAAAACCGTCCTATCCCCATTTCCCCCTGCAACCTCAGAGGAACTCTGAAACACAGGCTGCAAAATTCCCAGAGAGGACCAAGAGGTGAGTGACCACCTACACAGAGGGACACCCCACTCTCTAGGCACTCCATACTGGGGCAAAACCTCAGGCTCCTCTCCCACCTGCTTAGCTTCTCTAGCCAGCCAGCAGGAGAAAGTTTTATTGAAGATGACTGAGCAAAACACTGATTTATGAGTGTAGCAAAATGCTACTAGAAGTCATCCACAATTTTTTTTCTATGTTTCTTTACAACTAGTGTTTGGATTCTCCCTAAGTTAGAGGCCTATGGGGCCTCAGGTTCTTGACTACCAGAACATTGACAGACTCTAACCCATGGAGTGTCCTTAAATCTAATCGTTTAATGGTTGGTTTCTCTTACAAGCTCTGTGCCACTGGTGCACCAGTGTATCACGCAGCCAGGTCCCCATTGTGGATTGAAGGGTTAGTAACTGGGTTGGTATTTACCATTGTTCTCTGGTAGCATGCAGAGTACCCTCCAGAGGTGAAGGTTCTAACTAGACACCAAATCAAATTTACATTCAGTGATTTATGTGGGTATTGTCTTCAGCAATAGGACCTTACTGTCAGTTTGTGGAGAATAACCAGTAGCCTTGTCAATAGCCTGGATTGTTGGGGATTCCCATGGGGTTCCTTTATTCAATAGCTCGTTTAGATATAACCCCTTAGTGGCACTGAAGGATTCATTTGTGGCAAGAGATGTCTAATTTGGACTTTGTCTCTCTCATTATTTGGTGATCTTTGCAGGAGAAAGGTAAAAAGATTGGAAGAGGAGTGGAAATGGAAGTCAGTCACCACAGAAGCCAGGTCTTCTAGATACAACAGAGCAGGCACACATATGAACTCATATAGACCAAGGCAGCAGGCACAGAGCCTGCCCAGGTCTAAGCCAGATGAGGTCCTGGTGCTGAGTGGGAAAGTGAACACAAGCCCCACCCAACCCAGAGGAAATAAAAAGTTAGTTTCCTCTAATGCACTGTCACTTGTTAGACAAACCACATTTAAGGACAGGCCCCCCCATCCAGCAGTAGATGCTCAACATAAAATGAATGCATTGATATTTTTGGAGTGTTTTTACTTCATAATGATTTGGCTCGCGCCCCCCCACCCCCATTTGTTTGTTTTGTCACATTCTGGTTTATTCAATTATTTGTTTATTTTTAATTGCCTCTTTGCTTTCTAATGAAAAAGGGGAAGAAAGAATGTAGATTTGAATGGGTAGAGAGGGAGGTGGGGAGGATCTGGGAGGAGTTGAGGGAGGGGAACCTTGATTGGAATATGTTATATAAAAGTCTATGTTTAATAAAAATAAAATGGAAATCAACCATAGAAACAACAGTATCACTCAAGAAAATCTAAGAATTTTTAATTAAATAAATATAACTCAATACCATCATGGGGGGGATACTTTCTTTGAAGGCTTGAGCATTCTGTGTTAGAGCTAAAAAAAAAACTTTTGTTTTTAGCATAATTGTCGAGAACACCAAGGAGGTCACTATTGTAGTCATATTCTTTAAAAAATCAGGGAAAAGCAAGTTTAAGTTTGATTTGTTTTACTACTATATCTAGGACAACTTCCATTCACTGAGTGAGAAGCCTACCTATTAGGCACAGCACACGAGATAAATGATGAGCCTATAAGAAATAGAGGGAATCAAGAGTACACTAATAATTTAAATTCTCTACATTGTCTCTGCTTGGGGTGAAGAGAAGTACAGTTCTAAAGGCCCCCAGTTTCCCATGCAGAGAGCAAGCCGCCAGAACCCCTACAATAGCCCCTGCCAGCACTTGGAATAAAGTTAACAGACCTGAAAAAGTGTAATTAAAGATAGATAGGCCTTAATAATGGGGCTTCCCTCCCCGATTTCTCCGAACTAATGTAAATATGTTCATATATCACTGGGTTCTGGAGAGGATATTCTGGCTCGGTTTTCCTGGCCAAGTTAACTGCTGACTATGCAGTGTGGCTTGAATTCAGTTTCCAGAAAGAATCATCCCGTGTTTCTGCCCTGATTCTAACAGCTCAGGAATTTGCTGCTACAAAACAATGGACCACAGAAAAACACATAAAATGTCCACATGGGGTGGGCAAGGGGGATCAAATTTTATAGTTTGTACAATAAAGAATTAAGTATATATGTAAGATTTATATATTGGCAACCTTCTTTACTATTGCTGTCATGGTGGGATCCTAAGCTAGACAAAGAGCATATTCAACTCATTACCCAGACCCTCTAAGACAAAAGTTCTGCTTTGTCATAATTGGGTCATCAATGTCACTAGACTCTTGGGCACCCAGTGGGTTCACAATTGTTATTTACTGTCCTCCTAAATGCCTGCTTAGACTACATCAGTGTAAGCATTCAAGGGTAACCTCACATAAATGTGAGTAGCTTAAATAGTCTCCCTTCTCAGCTCTTTTCTCAGTTTGTTCTAACAGCTTGTGAAGTTGATGTTACAGTGCTTTATGAAAGAAAATAATGCATTTGAAGATTCGATTATGTGCCAGTGTTTCTGCACTAAAATCCACTTGGACAAGTTTGACGCATGGCTCTCTAGAGCACGGCTGATGTCTTAGCCGTGGCACATTGCTTTTCTTAGACCAGAATCAAAAGGGTCCGGAGTAAATTTAAATTTACTCTGACGTGTTCAGTACAGTATTCTGAGACAGGGACGTGTTTGTTTTTAACCCATTATGTTTGTTAAGGTGGACAAGTTAACATGCATCCCTGACCCCTACCTTCCAGGACCTTCTACTAGGTGATACATAGAAACTTAATGCTTTCCTGTTGGAAGCCCAGAGTACTTTCTACATTTTAAAATCATCTCAAAAGAGAAAACAATATACAACAAATAAACAATGAAAAGTTTTGTCTTTTCTCAGTTGCACAAAAGGCTAAAATGGAACCAAATTTATGTTACACTGATGATCGCGCTTGAGCATACTGATAAAATGTCTTTTTCATGTTATGGAGGATATAGTATAGTATGCTTGGTACGCGTCTGATCATGCTACATGTAAATCATCTATTAAAACTTCTGTCAACTGCTTTTATCCAAATATGAGGTCTCTTTCATCTCTAGGAAGAAATGTCCATATGTTAACCTTCCAGATTCTCGCAGGAAAAAAAAATGACCTGGTCCTGTTTAAAACTGCATCACTCAACACCATCTTGGGTATTCAGGAGTTTGGTCACGACATTTACTCATTGATAGCATTTTTGGAATGCTTTTGGTGTCTTAATTCACCCCCACGCCAGCCCTGTTGGAAGAAAATTCTTGAATGTTATTCCAAATGGTATGTGAGTACAGAAACTAGGCAAAACAAATGCAAAGGTACTTATGTCAAATGTTAATTAGCATCTTATTCCCTCCACTTTTTGTTTCCTTTAAGCCTATGTGATTTCTTTTAATCCTTACTGGCTCCACTTAGAATCAAATTGACCTCTCACCCATAAGTATCAACTTAGAAGAAAACCAGGATAGGTGTTTAGCGAAACTTGGATGAATAATCAGTGATTGAGTTGACATCAAAATTCCTAATAAGGAAACTAATAGTACATTTTTTTTAAAAAAAAAGTAAATTGTAGGTCATAAAGTTCAATAAAGCTACAATACTCAAATTAGGAAAATAAAATGATTCCTGACTGAAACAGTTTTGTGCAAGTAGTTTAGGATTGCTTTTAGATTATTCATATAAGAGCAGCAAGTCTCCTTGTCTCATCTGTAGTCTGAGCACCATTCTATGTTAGGGTGCTTTAATCAATGCTATGGGCCTGAGGGGCATAGCAGAAAGAGTGGGGTTGCTGCAGCTCTTACTGCATCAGCTACATGTAGACAGCACCGATGGCTTAAAGACATGCATGTGCTTGTATCCGTGTCACTCTTAGCTTTACAGGAATGTGTTTTCATGTCCTTACACAAGAACCCTGAGCAGCTGTGGTAGCTAGATATCTCCACAAGAGACAGCGTGTCATGTGCTAGACTTCAGGACACATGCTCTTGGCCATATAGACATGTCTAATAGTAGAGCGCACTTTGTCACCTGGGTGAGCTCAAGGATCACCGGGCCTTGCAAGAGGCAGTTTTGGCAGTCATAAGATTGGAACAGTAGTTCCTCCTATGAGGATAGGCGTGAAGCATTTTAGAGATAACTGTGAAGAACACTGCACACTGATGAGGGAATCGCAAATTTTCAGTACCTAAATGGTGACTCTAATGTTCACTTGTTATTCTGCTGCCTGTGTTACTAACATCCGTGCTACTTTCCTTTGTTACAGTCCCCAGTGAGTGACAGCACCGTCAGGAACACTCCACACATCTGAAATGTAACTTTCCGCTGACAATGATACCTTCACTGCTCTTTCTGAGGGCAGTGACCCTGTTATCTTTATAAACACATCTTATGGGTTCCAGAATTTTGTCGTTTTAACAAAACACCCAAAAAGAAACCCTTTAAAATTTCCAAAGATTTGCTTCAACTCATGGCTGCAGAGAATTCATTCTGTGGTTACTTTCCTGCTGCTTCTGAGTCTATGGGAAGGCAGGTGGAGAGCTTGTGACTGGGCAAAACAGTATAAGTTATGGTGGACTGGAGAGGGAGAGAGTAGAAGAGGGGGATGAAGGAAGGAACAGGGAAAAGGTGGAGGAGGAGGAGGAGGAGGAGGAGGAGGAGGAGGAGGAGGAGGAGGAGGAGAAGAAGAAGAAGAAGAAGAAGAAGAAGAAGAAGAAGAAGAAGAAGAAGAAGAAGAAGAAGAAGAAGAAGAAGAAGAAGAGAGAAAGAGAGAGAGAACGAGAGGAGGAGAAGGAGGAGGAGAAGGAGGAGGAGGAGGAGGAGGAGGAGGAGGAAGGCACATTGGGCAAACATTCCCTTCACTACCTGCACTCAGCACATTATTTCCGACATCTAGGCACCAGTTCCAAATAGTTTGCTGAACTATGAACTCACTGATGAAGGAATCTGCTCACCCAATAAGAGCATTTCAATGGTCTTACTGCTGACCTTGCTGCCCCCAGGACCATGCGTTCAACACAGGTGCAACCCAGCAATGCCCAGGGTAAAGAGTCCATTGCAAGTGGAAAGGAAAACACTGCGAGTGATTTTAATGTTTATAAAGGGATACACTCTTTCACCAGTGTAAGTAATCAAAACACAAAATGGATCACAGTTATGTTATTTTGTTGGTTTTGTAGGTTCTGGGAATTTCCCATGAGGCTTAAATATGTCACAGATATTATCACATAAAATATAGTAATATACCTCAAATTGGTGAAAAGCTAAATGGGCATTTACATGTATCAATGTATTTATCTTATGGTCAACTAGATTTATATGTATATAATATATTTATTTACTTATTTATATACATGATTTCCCTGAACAAGCAGCTTTTCCCTGGATTTTCTTTCAAAGGAAGGCATTTTGTGTAACTATTTCTAGATATAGTCCTTAAATAACAGGTAGGTTATGGTGTTTATGCCACCCCAAATTTCTATAAAGTGAAATTTCAAAGATGGCATTTTGAATAGCACCAACATTTCTGTCATTTATCAAATATCCCCAAAAATATCTGTGCAAATTATACAGCTTCTACTTAGCTAGATATGAATTCAGGGTAGCCCAGAGAGAATGCCTATAAGATTCCTTGACAGCTCTAGATTTATTCAAAAGTCAGAGTAAATTGTGTGGGTTGAGTTTGCTTAAGTCTTCTTTGGCCTCGAGGTTCCAACCTCCACCTGCTGTTTAACATTCCTCTCCCGATTTTTAAAAGCCCTGTTTACATCAAGAAGGGATATTACACCTTAATAGAAAGTAATTATGGAAGAACACACTTGTCAACTTTATTCCCCAGTAGCAGGATTTGGCTTCTTTCCTCTACTTTGAATGAAGGTAGCAATTAATGCTGCTTCAGAGAAATGTAAAAGTAAAACATTGGGCTATACCCTTTCATTTCTAAGGCCAGAAGTATGTTTTATCAGTGTGATTTATGAATTGGGTTTCTCTCATACACAGTGTAATCTGTGTATCTCTAATTTTTAATGCGTTTTCTTAACCAAATTGCTACTGGCATTTTTAACGTGATTTTTTTCAATTAATGCCTGAATAAAATTGCTTGATAGAACATGGCACCAAAATGCTAGCCATCAATTTGCACAGAATGTGGGAGGTCTGTTCTCAAAGCTTTCTCCTCCTGAGCAGAGCTAAACTTGACCCCAACCCCCTCCCCCCCCCGCCCAACAGCCACAGGAAAACCTTGACATTACTGACTATGTCTCTGTTCCTGGCCAAGAACAGAACATACACCAGGAAATATGTGTGGGCCATATGTGACTGATCAAAGCTCTTAGTCCATTTCAACAATATGGAACATGTTATTCGCACATCAGAATCTTCTTTATCATGTCAGAAACCACATTCCCTAAAGAACAAAAATGTTTTGAAAACATCATTTATATGACAGGACCTATCTGAGTCACATGTAAACCCCAAATTTCTGGGGGTCACGAAAAGTGTGCCTGAGGCTCCTAGTTTTGCTTACTTTTTATTTCTCCTGTGAAGAACCAGGAACGTACAATATAGTTATTACTAATGTAATTGAGCAGCTCCAATTCTGAGTCACAACGTTCAAGTTCAGTCCTTCCAGGAAATCCTATCCCCTGTTCCCAGCGGCTCTGGTGCCTTTAAACCATCCTCATATATACAGTCTCATCACACGGTTTGCTTAGTGGTGCTCAATTAAGCGAACCAAAGTTATTCAGGACTAAAATCATGTCACTTCATACTTTCCTTCTACAAGGCTTTGAAATGCAATGGAGAGATGGTACATATTAAGAACTTAATATTTACCATCACAATTGATAAACAGTGCCTATGTGGTTTGATATTTAAGCAGTCACAAGTATATCCCTGTGACTAAAGATATTCAATTTGTACAGAGAAGCTCACTTTTCTTTACCTAAGAGAACATGTTTCCAATACTGAAGTGCTGTAAGCATAAAATATGCGCATTGTCATTTTCTTTTAAGCACTCTATCAAGAACAAAATAACTGCCACAGTATGGTGTCCCACCAGATAGCATCATTTTCAAAAGAGAAAAACCAACATTCTCTGGTGGATTCAGAAGAAATTAGATCCGTGTTATTTGCAAAAAGAACTACCTACACATTTATGGACAATTTCCTGATTTAAGCACACCACACACACACACACACACACACACACACACACACACACACACACACACACACAGAGTTAAAGGAAAACTCTCAACTAAACATAACACATACAATTAAAATCAAGAAACGTTTTTGCAAGTCAACTAGCAGTGGGACCAGTATGCATGAACTGGCTCTTTGGAGGCCATTCCCTATGGAGGGAGAACTTGCTCAGCCTAGATACAGGGAGGAGGGCCTTGGCCCTGCCTCAAGTGACTTGACAGACTTTGTTGACTTCTCATAGGAGGCCTCACCCTCTCTGAGGAGTCAAAGAGGAAGTGGAATGGGGAGAAAGTAGGGGGAAGTGGGAGGAGGGGAGAGAGAGGGAACTGGGATTGGTATGTAAAATAAGTTTCTATATGTGTGTACATATATAGTCATTTTACTACTCCTACAGAGCTGATTTTAATGTAGCAATATGGTGTCAGTAAATACTGTTGAGAGGCAAAGGCAGCAAAGGCCAGGGACCCTTTAATGCCTGGCCTAACAGAGCAATTCCAGGTGCCACTTCAGCTAGCCAGGAGACTATTTAGAATTGCTTCCCAGAACTGACATGTCATAGGGTTCTAAAGAATGGGGCTGAACTCAATGTGGAATTAATATAAACACTGTGAAAGGTCACTGAACCAATTTTGGTCATCTTAGCAAAGGAAGAACTCTGGGATGAGTTCAATAGAGACATTCAGTTTCCTTAACATGGAGAAAACTAAGAAGGCTGAAATATGAGGAGGAGCTGAGCAAATCCCTGAATGAGTAAATGTGTGCTCTTGACAGGGACACAGTCATGCCAAGGTCCCCAAATCCTCAGCCCCAGAGGGATACCAAAGCCACGCCCTGAGGTGAGACTCAGAGAACTGGCAAAGCTTTCCTCTGGTCCAGGTGTGAATGTTCATAAGGTATGAAAGAAATGTCCACCATAGCTTTCTCTGCCTGCATATTTTGGATCCTGAAGACCCCTACAGTGACTGCTCCTATCCAGGTTAACTAAGTAAGTCTTCTTGATTCAGTTGCTCACCATAAGCCTTGTCTTCTTCTTTATCTGTATGTGATAACCCTATCTTCTCGTTCAGCTGCTGGCAATAACCCTGCCTGTCTGTTCAACGCTACGTAATAAACATGCTGAGCTTCCAGGTCCTATGGTTTCTCCATCAGAGAGCCTGGTCTGCCTGACCCCAGCTTTTCTAGACATTGGTGTGTGTGTGTTTTCTGTACGTCATTGTGTTTACCTTTTCTTCATTCCCTTGACACCATAGCCAGGCACATCCTTGGAACTTGGGACTGGAAGTCTACTTATTACTACCAAGCTGAGGCCCCAGGTAGAAAGTGCTGTTTGGGTCCCCTGATAGCCCACACACCCATGAGACTAGAACTGTGGTCAAACTGAAACACAGAGAAACATCTTGTGATCTCCAGCAAGTTCATGCCATCAGTTTATGCTTGAACTTGCAGAAGGAATTCTGACGAGCTTGTTTGTTTAAATTCAAATATGTATTTCGTGTTATGTAGGTAGCAATCCAATTTATATTTTGCTATTAATTTAAAGAAAAGTCTCCTGATGGGATGTTTCAAATATAACATTCAATATCTTAATTCATCTAGTAAGACTCGGAAGTGGAGATATGTTATTTGCTTTTGCTTTTTTCTTTTATATACTGTTTTCCTTATTTCTTTTAGTATGTTAAAGTAATCTACACACTTTTCTAGCAATTCCTGGTAAATATAAATTTTGCCTATACCTCAATCTGAGGAGGCTAGTTGGAATCCAAGCCTCTAGCCTCTCAATACAACTTAGTGTCCAAGAATCTTAACTCTCAACTGAGACGCCTCATTAAGCCCCCTCCAGAGCCTCCATCTTTCTATTGAGACTCATCATGTATTAACGTCCTTCAACCTTTTCAGAGTTTTCCACCCCAGGCATGAGCTCATTCCCTCAGTCCTCAGAGTCATCTAAGACAATAATCCTTCTCTGAACTTTGTTGCTGTCCTGGCAGTCGCCTCTAATCTCTTCCTCCCATATTAAGACATGGTTCTACTTGAAATACCGTGTAATTTGAATTACAAGCACTGCGTTCTCCCGGGGAGTAAGCCAAAATATGTGAGATCTGCTTATAGTAAGCACATACTGAGCTAGGTGCTGTCATGTTACAGTATGGGGTAAATTATGGTCATTGTTCCAGTTTTCTCCCAACTCCACTGGCATTATACACAATGTGAATGGTTCTCCAACATGAATTCATTTCCAGTTTCTTCTGCCTTCTCCAATAACAAAGCTTTGTTTGACTGTTCTTTTGTCTGTGGTGCCTTCCAGCAGTACATGCTTAAGCAATTGTCTAACAATAAACCATAGCATAAAATCCTAACTCTTTGGAGTATAAGAGAATGTCTTTTATCTCCCAATGCCACCAGTTGGAGCACTGAGTATGAATGTGTTAACGTCTTAGCATTTATATTTTCAGATTTTTAAAAATGGGAATATCATACCTTCTTAGGTAAAATATTATGCAAATTAATGACGATGTCATTTCTCATTCCTGAGGAATCATCACATCTTTATATTAGTTGTGCATTCATTAGTTCATGGTTATGGATTGTGTCTACATTTTGGCTATTGTGAATAGTGTAAGTTCACACATCATATAAAATTTTTATGTTCAATTCTTTTGAGTACATATTTAAGAGTGGGATTGGTGGGGTATATGGTAATTCTATAGTCTTGTAGCTTTAAGTTTTACCCTAAAAAACTGCAAAGGAACTTACAAGTAACCAATTCTACTCCTTGGAAGTTCCCACAAGATGTAAAAAGTTAAGTTCACAGAAAGCCTTGCATATGAATCTTCATAAGATCATTACATCAAAGAGTCCAGCATTAGAAAGAGCCTACAGATCAATCAGCATCATGACTATATCATGGTGCAATCAGTACTGAAATACTACTGTTCGTTCATGGAAAGGAACCATTGATCACAGTATAAAATATAATCTCATGAATGTTAAAATAAATGAAAAAAAAGAGACGCACAAAAGATCTCATACTTTCTTATTTCACTTTTATGAAAGGTCAAACTAGACATGACTACAAAGAGACAGTGTAGAAGTCAATATTTAGGAGTAGAGATGGACCATAACTCTACATAGATAAAATACATAGCCCTACATAGGTGATAAAAATGTCTTAAAACCAGATGATAATACTGGTTTCACAACTGAAAAACACTTCCAAAACCTTTGAATTGTGTAGCAGAAATGGATCAATATTTGTGATGCTTTTAATAGGAATGGTCCCTATAGGCTAATAGATTTGTATGCTTGGTCATTAAGGCGTGGTACTACTTAAGAGGGATTAAGAGGGGTGGCATTGTTGGATGAATTGTGTCACTGGGAGTGGGATTTGGGGTTTCAAGAGCAAAAGCTAGGCCCAGTGTTTCTCTCTTCCTGCTGCAGGTCAAGATGCGGAACTCTCGGTTACATTCCAGCACCACATCCACCTGTGTGCCACCATGCTTCCCACCACAATGATAATGGACTAAACCTTTGAACTATAAGTCAACCTCAATTAAAAGTTTTCCCTTATAAGAGTTGCCATGATCATGATCTCTCTTCATAGCAAGAGAACAGTGACTAAGACAATATTCTAGTCTACCAATTACACCTCAGTAAAGTCATAGAAACAATTTTAAGGATGAATTTCAGGCTAATAACCAGCTGTTTTTCTCATGTTAACCATGACAGCTCTGACTATAAATTCGTCATCATACTGAGATAACAAAGGTGATGCTGGGCAGATGGTTCCACATGTAAGAATGTTTGCTGCTCTCTCAAGGGATCTGGGCTCAGTTGCCAGCACCTATTGACAACTCCCAACTGCCTATGGCTCCAACTCTAGGCAATCTAAGGTTCTCTTCTGACCTGTGCGAGGAGCTGTACTTGTAATCACACATGAACACACACACACACACACAATAAATAAATAAGTCTCAAAGAAAGCAAAGGTTGCTTATTGTTCTGCCACTTCTAAAATTATAATCTGTTCAAATTTAATTATGTCAATTCACCTAAGTCATCACCATGACAGACAGATTCATCTAATATTTCAAATGAACCACACACTCAGGGAATTCAGGAGGATCTTTTTTTGTCTCAACTGAGTATTCAAGACCCACAAACTATCATTATTACTACAACCTGATGAACAACAATATGACTACATGGATACAGACTTATAAGAACTTAACCATCTCATACCATGACTATATTAACTGTTTCAGAGAAATCTCAATGGTGCAAGATTTTCCTCGTGTAAAGAATATGTTTTATTACCATTGGTTAATAAAGAAGTTACCTTGGTGTATTTTAGGGCAGAATATAGGTAGGTGGGAAAACTAAAGTGAATGCATGGGGAAAGAAGGCAGAGTCAGGCAGACACCATGTAGCTACTGAAGGAGAAAGATGCCAGAACCTTACTGATAAGCCACAGCCTCCTGGCAATACACAGATTAATAGAAATGGGTTCATTTAAGATATAAAAGCTAGTTAGAAATATGCATGAGCCATTGGCCAAACGATGTCGTAATTAATATAGTTTCTCTGTGATTATTCAGGTCTTGACAGCTGAGAAACAAAATGTAATATCTGTTTACATCTCAAGTAATTTTTTCTTACAAAGTTTTCCAGTTAACAACAAAAACCACTAGAATCATATGTGGGGCTTTACAATCAGAGCCTGGTTTCTTAGATGTAACTTCAATATTATAATGAGAAGAAACAAGAATGACATCACATTTTTCCAAACCTGCAAGCATAACTCTCCTTTGGACCTAAATTACATTAAGGCACCCGGTCATGTTGTGATCCAGGACCACACTTCTATTAGTAATTCCCCAAATAAAACGACCTCCTTTGTGATCCTGCATCCATCTTCCCCTTTCTTCTGTCTCAAGACACCTTCAAGCTGATCTTTATGTAGAAGACTGAGGTATTCTGGAGCACAAATCATCTGCTCCAATCATATATGATTCTTTGGTGCTTGAATAAACCCTTTATTTCTAGTCAAAAAGCTTCCTCATGTTTTCTTCCCTAGGGTGGTTTATGCCTTCTCTTAGCATACACATGCACACACAAGCACACACACACACAAAGAGAGACAGCGAGAGAGACAGACAGACAGAGACAGAGAGAGGGAGGGAGGGAGAGAGAGAGAGCAAAAACAAAAACCCACTCCTTAACATTTCAAAACCCTGTCAAGTCCCACTTTCCTGGTATTTTTTTTTTATTTTTAAGTGTGTGCTTATGTTGACACTAGCAACATCTGTAATGTTTAAACCTGCAATGCTAGTGTTTAAACCAGATGCTGTGGGTTTGAAATTTCACATCCTATTTATAAGTTGTGCCCTCAAGAAATTTTAATTAACCTTTAAATAATTTACTCATCAGTAACACTGAGGTAATATATCATTGGTTTGTTTTGAAAATTCTATAAGGTGCATGGGAACACTGAGTATAACAACTCACAAAGTGTAAGAAGATCAGTCAATGTCAGTTCTTCTTACAATTGCTATTACTTTCCTACATTGCAACTTAATCTAGCAGATTTCTAATTAAGGAATATCTTATTCCTACGACTAGAATGCAAAGTTTGATAATAGAAATTATGCATGATATGATTTCCTATTCTACACAGCATGGGACACAATGACTAGAGAAATATTTTCATTTGAATTCTTGATAGATGGATTAATTAATTTAGAGATCTAAAAAATACAGTTTCTGCATCTATCCTGAATGTTAGGGTGGTTTTGTAGCTTTTTTTTTATTCTTGCATGAATTTCTATTCTCTGGAGCATCTTTGCACCTAAATCCAGTAGCCAGAGAGCAATGACAATTTGAAACAATAAAATAACCTGCATTATTTGTTGTATTTGTTTCCTAATGGGAGGATAATGTTGAGAACAAAATGACAATGGAAACATTCAAAATATGGCAGAAGAATAGGAAGTGTAAGAAACAGAAAGAAAGGATTGTTAACGCACTGGTGTGGGAGTTGATGAATGCTGGGAATATGTTTTATTGCCATTGGTTAATAAAGGAGTTGCTTTTGACCGAGGTAACAAAGTAAAGCCAGGCTAAAAAAGATATATAGAGAGCATAGGCCAAGTCAGGAGATTCTATGTAGCCACCAGAGGAGAAAGATGCAAGCCACTAGTAGAACCCTTGCTTGTAGGCCACAAGTGTCATGGTAAAATATAAAATAATAGAAATGGGTTAATTTAAAATGTAAGAGCTAGCTAGAAATACACTTATGTCATTGACCAAGCAGTGATTTAAATAATACAGTTTCTGTGTGATTATTTCAAGTCAGGGTGGTTGGGAAACAAACTAGTGGCCTCCCCCGATAAAGCCCTCTTGAGACAGGGCAACTCAAAGCCTCGTGGGTGACAAGTGAAAAGAGGTTCTTTGCACCAGTGAACATACACTTATATGATATTAATGTGCATCCCGCATGAGAGAATCAAGTTTTCTTTAGTTGTATTTGCTTGCTTATTGTCTGAGTTTCTGTCCTGCCCAGTTCCCACCATAGTTAAGTCCCAAAGAAATCACACAGAGGTCTACATTAGTTATAAACTGATTGACCCACTAGGTCAGGCTTCTTATTAACTCTTATAACTTATGTTAACCCATTATTCTTGTCTATGTTAGCTACATGGCTTGGTACCTTTTTCAGTGAGGCAGTCACATCTTGCTTCTTCTGTGTCTGGGCCAGGACCTTGTCCTCTTCCCGGAATTCTCCTGTTCTCCTTGACCCGCCTCCACTTCCTGTCTGGTTGTACCACCTATACTTTCTGCCTGGCTACTGGCCAAACAGCGTTTATTTAAAATATTGACAGAATACAGGCTATGGTCTCACACCACTTGCTAACTTAGTATTTTGAGGAATAGGGAATTACTATCAGGTCTGGAATAGTTTGTATGAAACAGAAGGCCACGAGAAAATTAAACCTGGGAACTAGCAGCAATGGAAGTTTGAACGGGTAGTATATCTATCAGGTACACAATTGAGGTCATATCTAGGAGAGCATAGCTATGACATAGAGTCTGCAGTCCTTGAGGAAGTCAAAGAAGGACAACAGTGGAACTAAGAAAGTGAGATGGATACAACAAAACACTGGATTTCAAAGTCCAAAGGTATAATATAGATAGGTTTGGTCCAAGAATACATCACGTAGATATGAATGAAGGCTACTGAAAAGTAGCCTATAAAGAAATGTTTGAAATTGGGCTATTGGATGGACTTGTTGCATCAAGTCACAGTTTTCCATGACTATGGATTAGAGCAATGTTGTGGTTATGATTTGTTCCCCACAGGCAAATATGACCTTAATTCCCACTGCAGTTTGGAAGCCCAGTGAGGGGTAGGTCCTAGGAGTTCTGCTCTTATGAGTGGATTAAGGTCAATATCAAAAGAGTGGGTTCAGTAATTAACTCAAGAGAGTTGATTTCCTATTTTAAAAACTACAAACAAAAACAAGTTCAAATTCTTTCCCTATCCCTACACTCACGTGTGCGCGCACACACACATACATACACACACACACACACACACACACACACCACATACCCACACAGGTACAAACACTCTTCTTTTAAAGTTTTCACCAGATATCCAGCCCCTTGATTTTGGGCTTCCTTATCATTAGATTCTGCTCATTCTAACTGACTTGGACCATATAGACCAATATATACCACACTATAGACCAAGACAGGCACTGATGCGGTATTTTATTAGATAATACAAGTGTCAAAAGAAGCATTTATATTTAGAGTTGAAAATGAGCCATCAGGAAGTTGCAGGAATATTTAGCAGAAGTAGAATACTGTCTCTTATAACAGTTAAGAGAAGGAGTACCTCTCAGTGAGAATTGTTATGATAATGAGTATTAATATCAAATGATATATGAGAAATATCAGGAAGAATATTAATTTTTCATTATGAACAAAAGTGGAGGTAGCAGCAGGTGAAGAGGTTGAAGATACTGAACAATATGACTCACTGACATACAAAAATCTATTATTTTATTCGATTATTGGTTAAAATATTCTAATGTTGATAATCACACCACAGAATTCATTGGACTGACATAAAACAGGGCTCACACAACCCAATGGCTCATTCTGCAAGCTACAGTGCCATCTATTTGCTAAAATTCAGAACAAGCCCAGTGATATGCCGAGCTCTGAGATTTGAGACGATGCTCTTTCAGAGTTTTTTCCCACATATTTAAAATGGAAGTATCAATGTAGATGTGTATCTTGAACTGATACAAAAATATCCAATAAACTGAAATGCCTATATAAACATGTTACTGATTTTTGAGAACTGGCCTCAGAGCTGTGGGAAGGCAGAGTTTAGCAGGCTGTCTCACTGATTTGGAAGCACATCAGAACTCAGCTGCTTATTTGACATCTTATAGATGAGCAAAGTCTTAATATCCACAGATCAATGAACACATTGTGCTTGAACTTCTAAAAAACAAAGTTTGTCCTAGTTCAGACTTCTGTTTTCCTTTTATATCAACAGGTGTATGAAGAAGTCACTGGTCCAGGATACCGATCTTTTCTTGTCCCCTGTTGTCTTATAGGAATTTAGTCAGAAGTGGGCTAGAGGGTTTTTCCATGGTACATTTACTATGTGCTGTTGAATGACACGTTGAACTAATTCCATGGTGTATGTCTTTAAGGACAGAATTCCTCAGTGGTACACACACACCACATAGAAAATTAGTCTTTCACAAATCTAGATTTAAAACAATTTAGTTAAAAAATAGTGTTCCTTGAAAGTATGGAATATATACATATTAGAGTACTACTCAGCAGTAAAAAACAAGGACTTCTTGAAGTTTGCAGGCAAATGGATGGAAATTGAAAGCACTATCCTGAGTGAGGTAAGCCAGACCCAAAAAGAGAAACATGGGATGTACTCACTCATATTTGGTTTCTAGCCAAATATAATTCGGGCTCTTAGAGAAGCCAAATGAGAAGGAGAACCCAAAGAAAAACATATAGGCATCCTCCTGAATATTAACCTTCATCAGGCGATGAAAGGAGACAGAGACAGAGACCCACATTGGAGCACCGGACTGAAATCTCAAGGTCCAAGTCAAGAGTGGAAGGAGAGACAACACGAGCAGGGAGCTCAGGACCACGAGGGGTGCACCCACACACTGAGGCAGTGGGGATGTTCTGTCGGGAATTCACCAAGGCCAGCTGGCCTGGGTCTAAAAAAGCCTGGGTTAAAACCGGTCTCGCTGAACATAGCGGAAAATGAGGACTACTGAGACCTCAAGAACAATGGCAATGGGTCTTGGATCCTACTGCACCTATTGGCTTTGTGGGAGCCTAGGCAGTTTGGATGCTCACCTTACTAGACCTGGATAGAGGTGGGTGGTCCTTGGACTTCCCACAGGGCAGGGAACCCTGATTGCTCTTTGGGCTGACAAGGGAGGGGGATTTGATTGGGGGAGGGGAAGGGAAGGGGGGGCGGCGGTGGGGAAGAGACAGAAATCTTTAATAAATAAATAAATAAAGAAAAAAATGAAAGTAACAGTAATAGCTAGGATCTATCCTTGATAAGGAGACAATTTATGAAGGTTCTATTAATTAATCTTGAGTTTTAATACATTTTGGCACCAAGACCTCTAATTATTTTCTTTTGCGAGAGCACCAGCTATCCTGAGGGAAACTTCGGAGGGAACCAGCTACTAGATGGTTCCATTAGTCTTTCTCTCTATACCCAGGTCGAACGACTGGTTTGCACATCAGGACTGCTATGGACCTCCACCATAGTTTCCTCTGGCATTGCCCTGCCCAGGCATAGTTCACCATCTCTCTGGTCCTAATGCATGTGCTGGCCCTGAGTTTTTAATATGTTGAACTTAGAATTTTCTCTCTTTTTAAGTTGATGAGCTATTGAAAGATATAGTTAAATATTAAATTAAGTTTGCAGGGACTGAATTTATTAGATACATTAACCAATTATCTAAAATGTAATAAATTATAACTGCTCTCTTCTGTATAATCTTCATCAGTCTTGAAAAATTTAATGACCTTTTGTCTAATGTGCTTGGGCATGCTTAATTCTTAGCCAAAACAAGCATAATTGTCAGGCTTTTAAAAAGACATTCAAAATTTTCAAGATGAATTTCTCTGAAGAGAATAATGTATTCTAGTTATTTAAGGCATTAAACTGTATGAGTGCTTAATAAAGCAGAAAAAAGTCTTACATGCAAAAAAATCAGAAAGTT
Source organism: Microtus agrestis (assembly GCA_902806775.1). NCBI lineage: Eukaryota > Metazoa > Chordata > Mammalia > Rodentia > Cricetidae > Microtus > Microtus agrestis. The sequence goes on along the minus strand of CADCXT010004901.1, from coordinate 1,006,604 downwards.
GTACATTTTAATAGTAAGGTATAAGAAAATAAATACCAAATTTTAGGATAGCTTGAATTGTAGTAAGTTCAAAGTTTTTATACAGAAGGATAATCTTTCTTTTTAAAACAAATTACAGGCACAGATGACCACCCTGAAACTTCTCTGGATGACAGGGAGCATAGAGGAAAACCAATTTGTCCATGCACAAGCATAAATTCATTAGCATCTAAAAACAGGTCTTATGCTATTCCTTAGCAGGGAATTTATGCATAATGTTATAAATATGATCAAAACCAATGGCTAGGAAATCATAGTTCCAAGTGGAGAACCTATTGACAATGTATTGGTTACTGGTTAGTATCAAACAGCCTCCTGAATATTTACATTTATAGCCACAGATGTGTGCTGCTCTCAAGCTTGGTCAGATAAGCAGCTCGTTGCATTAGGGAGTAGTTAATACATATCTCCCCCTTCACAATATTTACAGCAATGGGTCTCTGGTTGGAAGGACTGACCTCCTGAAAGGGTATGCCACTTCTCTCCAGGTTGGAAATTGCTAGGATAGACAATTGTGTAGACGAATAGGTTCCAATGGGATGTGAAGAGTTGTCTTAGTGACTGCCTTACCCTGACTGAAGGAGAAAGCTATAGAATGGTCCCAGCTTCCCAGGCCGTTCCCCTTGAGGCTATAATGTTGCTATTCTACAGGAAGAAGTCCAGAGAAGAACAACACCTTCCCTAGAGGAAACACTACAAAGAGAATGACATTCAGATCGGAAAACTACAATGGGAATGGAAAATATTACAAATATGTATAGTCACTGAAAGCATTCTTGATTTTCCTTTTGCTGATAGAGACTCTGCCTGATGGGGTTCTGCCCCAGCAAGACGCAGTGGAAGGGAGCCCTATTCCTGGAGTGTCTAACAGCGTGTGCTTCTCAGGTCTGCATACCTGTCCTCTCTCTTCAGACTCCTTCAGCTGCCATTCATCCGGGCTGGGATATGTCTGTCTCTATTTTCGAAACATGGATTCTACATGATTGCTTCTCAACTTTTGTGACCTCTACATTTCTTGGCGTTACCCAGCATTCATCCCTTCAGGCATGGAACATTTTACGCTTCCTTCACTGATAAAACATTCTCTCCAGAAATTTTCTTTCCAGAGATGCTTCATTATTGAGATGTAAATTCTTTCCTAATACACATTTTTTAAACATGAGTGAAAATCCAAGAGGAAATGAGGAATTTCCAGAAATTCAGATTTAAGTAAATACAGACATCCGCTTCAAAATTCTTATGAAACACGGCATTTTTTTTTTAGTTGTGACATCATGGAAACATATTTGCTTACAAATTATCCAGCTTCCTTTTTGCCCAAAAAGGTTTTGTTATTTCTGGATCAAGACTTCCCAAAAGACTGACCAAAATAACTGGAAGCTAAGATTTTGATCCCACCTCTAAATCATGAGATTTTTATGAATACTATTTAGGCTTCATAGCAGAAATGATACAAAAATTGCAACAACAATAAAAAACATTTTGAATAGTCTAACCAAACTAATTCTAAAACTAATCAGTACATCCCACTGTGATGGAAAAACAAATGCAGTAAACTTCTCTAGAAAGAAGAAACTATTCAACTTCACCTGGAATGGCAGTGCAGTGTTTTAATTTCAGCACTTGAGAGGCAGAGGTAGGAATTGTGTTTGAGATCAGTCTAGGCATCACACACACAAACACACACACACACACACGCACGCACGCGAGCATCAAACAGGAATAAACTTATCTTTTAAAAACTACATACAAAAACATGTTACAAAGCTGAGACGCAGAACAGTTAAATATTATATGATGGCTTAATTCTTTGACTTTGCAAAATAAACTTAAATGGAAATCGATTTTTTTTATTGAACATGACAAGCTGGAATGACTAAGACATGAGCAGCACAAAACTGAGATGTCAGCCCTCACTGCTACGTTGATAGAGTGGATACATTAACAGATTCCAGATTTGGAGCATCTTGGGGTGGCATTCCAATCCAGCTGGATTATTTATGAACAGAAAAATAAAGACAAATCAACGCATGTCACACAATTCCAGGTCTTCCACGTATAAATCACATTAGAATATCATTGGTAAAGGGGGATTTAATAACAAAAATTAAAATTCAGTAAATGTTGTGCCATTATGTTCCAGAGTATATTAAAATGCAAAGAAAATCTCAAATTAATAAGAAAGAAATGCAATGATAACTTGGACAATAGAAGTTTCCAAAAAGCATGTGTTGAAGGCTAGGGTTTCCAACCCATGCTGCTGCCGGGGGTGTGATGGGACACAGGAAGGCTGGGCTGAGTGAAAGGGAGTAACAGATGCAAATTTTATTTGGAAACATTACTAATTTTTTGCATCAAAATACCAAGGAAAGAATTCAAGTTTGATTAAGGAATTCAAAAGAAAACTGCAAAGAACTATAAGGTTCATGTTTATCTAATATTGGAAAGTAAATAAAAAAAAGAGAAAAATACGGCTTCTGTATAATTGAATGTCTATAACATTAAGTACTAAATGAAAAGTTATTGAAAATGGTTGCAACAAATGTGAACTGGAGTAAATATTGTAATGTAAAAAATGCTTGCAAAGTCAACTGGGGGAAAATTCCCAAGAAAGATATGACCAGTTGAACAGAAAAAAGTATTGAAAATCCACAGTCTAAGAAATATGTTCAAAAGTATTGATTAATATGCTCAGTATGATGACTACACAAGGCTCAGGACCGTATTCAAATTCTCATAAAGGGAAAAGGAAAGAATTAAATCCACAAAGTTATTCTCTGAGCTCTGCATGCCTGCCATGGCACATGCATCCACTACACATATCATACACAGTAATAAGAAATAAGTTTTTGAAAAGTATCAACCAAAGATCTCAGTGAGTTATGGTGCTGGTGACCAAACTTGCCAACCTGAGTTCAATATCAGAAACCCATGTTAGAGAAAGAGAGAAACAAGTCACACAAGTTGTCCACTAACATCACACAAGCTCCATTGCATGCACACACACAAAAATAAATACACTAAATAAACAAATATATATAAAGATTATTTTTAAAATATTAATTAGTAATCAAAGAAGTGTAATTAACTAAGAAGCCCAACTAAAAGTCTAAAATATTACATTTTTATACTTACAGACAGGACAAAATAATTTTATGATTATGATAATTTTATTTTTAGTTTTACTTACATAAGATGTAAGAATGTTTAATCCTGATAAGTCATTCTGATGCTTGGCAAACAAGCCAAATGGACTTTTATGGAACAGATCAAGAATTTTAAAGTACTACAGGCTTTGACCTTTAAAAAATTTAGCCTGCCTGAAGCATTCAGAGACCATCTAAAATCTATATGCACAGTGTTTCCTCTAAAGAATTACCCCATGAACAAATCCCAAGCAAACTAAGTCAGTGTTTATAGATCTTTTCATACGAAAACAGAGAAAATTAATATTTGTGCAGTACATCAAGAGACTCGGAATTAGCTATTTGCCAGGAAGTGAGATATAAAAGATTATCCATGGCACTGGCAAGCTGAGTTCCTAGGTAATGTCATAAGTTCCTGATCACATTGATAACTTAGGACAACATGATAGGAAAATCCAACCTAAAGCCTGACATTTACTCAAGTATGTCAATATTATCTTGGGGTTTAACACTAAAGTTTAAGTCTATACTTTCCAAGATGAACAATAAGAAGACATTAATGAAATATGATACAAGACCACACTAATATACAGACTTTAAAACTAGCTATATAAAATTCTTTGAGAACGTGCTTATCATTCTCTTTTAAATGAAGAATATAGGGTAAATGAAGAACATAGGGGCTGGGGAGTGGAGTTAGTGACTACCACCATGACCTGCTCTTTCAGAGCACCTGGGTTCATTTTACAGCACCCACATGGCAGTTCATGGCTGTGTGTAACTCTAATGTCTCTCTGGCCTCCAGGAACATTAGAAACACAGTTGGTGCACCAATATACATGCAAGCAAAATAGTCATTCATGAGAATTTTTTAAAAATTAAGTTATTTTAAAACACAAATAATAAAAGGTCAATAAATAGAAAGGATTTTTTTCAGTTTATTTGAATAAGCACATTCCTGAAACTACAGTTATGTTTATAACCACTTTTATAATAAGAAAAGAAGATTTGGTCCAAATAAATGTGGTTGGAAGATTAAATGAAGTGTACAAACATGCAAGCTTCTCTAGAAAAGAACTCTGTATTTGGTTGTTTTAGATGAAAAAAAGACAAGAATGGAAGGAAATCCCTTTATGAACATAATGCTTTTCTACATCTATTAAAGGAGTCCATAGTAATGCATTTCATGGAGCATGCCCCTCACAAGTTATAATCAAAGACGTTGGGCTTTGTTTCTCATCACGAACGTCATCCACATCACACTCCTTCCTCTTCAGTCCAGTTACATATGAATCCAATACAACCTACAGGAGTCAAAATGACTTCAAAATACTGAAAATATCAAAAATGCTTTCCTTTTTGCTTATCATCTTTGCAAAAATGAATGGACTGTGGTAGGATCCCTGGACAAGAGTAGTGCAATGCCCAGTGTCTTCTGGGGTATCATCTATCCAGGAGGAGCAATTGTATTTGCTTGCACCTGTGCACATTCTCCTGCCACATTACCATAAAATGTAAGTACAAAATTGAACTCATCCGAATAATGTCACACTTCTTCTGAGATGCGCTGAAAGGATGTAGAAAGACTGAATTATTTTCCGAAGCCGCAATTAATGTTTAATCACGTATTGTACCATACTTCACCCTGTTAGGTCATTTTTCATGTATGAACATGACGTTTAAAAGTTAAGTTTTTCAAAACTCTTTGAGATTATAAAAGATAATATTTGCATAGGTTTGGCCCAATATTTCCACTCTTGATATTTTAGAGATCAACATCTCTGAAATGCTTAAAGGAAAAACACACCATATCTCAAAACTTGATCAGATAAACTGGCCTGTTGTAGGACCTCATCTCTAGCAGCTTTACTGGCATCCTGGATGTGTAAGTCATAAAAACCAAGCAAAATTCCATACAGGAAAGGAGGAAAATGATAACCTCAAGCACTGGGCGCAACAGGCATTCATCACTGTTCTTTAGAGACAATTCATCGCTACAATCGCCTGCCAGCAACTTGTCAACACATTGCTTCACGACACAAAACCATCCATAATTTAAGGCTTTACCTGATGAGATGGTAATGAACATCATTTCTTTTGTTTTCTTTTTTTATTTTCTAAGAGTATAAGTCCAATAAAACACACTTAGATTTAAGTTTATAAATGCTGATTGTCGATCTATTTTCCATACACACTATCTAATGCAAGAAAAACGTTGAAACTTGTTCAGCAAGCTATTCAAACATTACATGGAAGTATATACCCTATAAAATATGTAAAACAATTTACTTGCATAATAGGATTCTTCAATGTCGAAAAGAATTTATAAGATGTCTCAAAATGTCATCCTGTAAAGATAATGAAGCAGAGAGAATTTTATAGGGTAGATTTGATGGGAGGGGGCAACAACCACATTAGTAAGATAAGGGGAAAAGTACAGATAGCAAAATCCATGGTTAGGTAAATAGTTTAATGGTTAATCATATATATCGAAGATATATGCGCTTTATGTTGCTTTCAAGTTATCACCTTTTCATTTAAATTTTGCAAATGTGTACATGTATGACTTACAAGAGAAGGAGTAGAGATAGAAGAATGAATCTCCCAAGCACTAGTGAGCACCTACTACTTGGCCTGAAAGCAACAGTCAAGCAACCGGAAAATAGACATAATGGTACGTCAGCAACCTGCCTATTAGAAAAGCCGTAAGATCCCAGCAGATTACAGATCTCCTCCAGGCTGAGCAATTAAAGTTCATTGTGTGTAATGGAATTCCTCCTTTAATACAATTCCCCAAAGCATGCAGGATTTAATATAAGAAGATTCTATTCTGCTTATTAACATTCAGACAGAAAAAAGAAATAGAGCAGAGGCTTTGTGCTGACCTATGCACACCACTTGAGGAATAAGCTTTAAATGTGCAAAAAACAATTCATCAAAATATTCCCATTTAGGAACAATGTTCTTACTGTCAAAACTCTCTGAAGCGATCAGGCAATTATTTGTGTTACAGTTACTATAAACACAAATGCTTCTTTATATTCAACCCTTTGGATTATCAAAGGTTTGATATTATTTTGACCTTATTAAATAAATGCATTGTAAAATTCATATGCATGTAATTGTTGGAAAATGAACCAAATATGTGATTTTCTGATTGCAGACTGGTCCAAATCTTAGTACTTAGTAGAGGTTAAAACTATCAGCCGAGAACAAAAGCCTATGTCATCCACTTTGCAGTAGAGGATCAAATAGAGCAGGTGCTTCATTTACTAACTCACAAGACACAGTATCCCACAGACTTAGAACTAACCAAACTTGGCATTTAGTTGAACGGAGTAGGCTTTATACGGAGGTAATTCCAGAATCTCCAGAACCTTAGCATCAGGATGAAGGTGGCCATATCAGTGTGAGGTGTGTGCTTTTTTTTTTTTTTTGAAGAAAAGAACCTTTATTTTGGCTTACAGTTCCAAAGTAGAAGGAGGGAAGGAAGCAGCAGACATGGCCCAGGAGCATGAAACTAGGAGCTCACATCTGCAAACACAAGCATAAAGCAGAGAGAGCAAAGAGGAAGCCTGGAGAAACTTTAAACAAAGCCTACCCTCAGTAATGTACTTCTTCCAGCAAGGCTTCACCTTCTGAGGGTTCACAACTTCCCCAGAGTTTCACCAACTGGGGACAAGGTGTTCAAATATCTGAACCTATAGGAGATAGTCTTATCCAGAATATCACATTCCACTCCCTGGCTCGAATAGGCTTTTGACTATATCATAATTCAGAACGCATTTAGTTCAATTTCAAAAGTACCCATAATCGTTTATCATCTTAAAACTCTTTAAATATCCAAAGTCTCTTTTGAGACTCAAGTTACTTGTCAGCCATGTAAAATAAAAATAAAACAAGTGACTTACTTCCAATATGCAATGGTATGGAACATCCATTTCCATTCCAAAAAGGGGTAGGAGTACAGTGAGAAAATACTGCAAAACCAGAAGCTAGTGGCACGCTTTTTGTCTCCTCACTGCCAGCACCTCCCTTGTGTGCTGACACCCCAGTCTCTCAAACCTCTTCAGCTGTGAAAGACGTAAGAAAACCTAATCTATAAGACCCCAAATTCATATGATCCCTTCCTTTTGTAAAGAACCACCTCTTAGAACCCAACCCCTCAAACTCAAGCTTTTCACTGTGTATTTAATCTGATGACAAATTCTATCTGTTGAGATTAGCCAATGAGGATGGTGTGGTTCGTGCGTGCTTTATAGTGCATGTAGCCATTTAACAGGGACTTCGTATCTAAAGAATTTCCACATTAAGAAACAGGAATTGTCTTGTGCTCTTTTTTTTTTTGACTCTATTCTTTGATACATCATTAAATGTCATGAAACCTCAATTTGCTCTCTTGAAAGGAAGTGTAACTTAATTCTCAGGATGGTTATCAACTTCAAAGTGACTAAGTCACAGCAAGACAAAAGGCCAGGAGAGTTAATGCCACACGTGAGAAATGATTCAGGAAATGACAGTGTGCTACACATCTGTATAATTGGTAATAACACACTAACTCTAGCCAATTTTACACAAATCCCACAGTAAATAATACTTCAAAAGGAAAATATAACTTCCAGTTACTCCCGGGCATTTCAGGAAATCTCAGCAGAAGTCCTGCACTTAATTTTTGTTCTGTTTTCTGTAAGCTGTGATAACCAGTTATGTCTTTGCTCTGATCCATGTAATTAATCAATATCTTGAAAATAAAATAAAAAAACTTAAGATTAAGAGTGCTATAGGAATTGTAAAATTTGAAAAACCTTTATGCAAATCTTCAGCAATTGCTGATCTAAAACAGCTGTTATCTATTGCACTCAAGAAGCTGAGCCACAACGATCAATACCTGCTGCTTCGGATTTTCCTTTTGAAGACTTTTCCTTTGTTGTCCACCCATTTTTAATAAAAGGATTTACCTGACAAATCCAGTTTTAATCTGCATGGATTATGTGTATGCTTAAAAAAAACTGTCTAGACCATAGAAAAAGAAGAGAAAATTTTCAGAAAAATGATTTGCTCTGAGTGGTGGAGAAAGAAAATAATCTAAATTTAATCACTGTCTTTCTAATACTAAAATATACAAGAAATATTGGAAGTACAGATTCAGCCATGAGGAAAAAAGTATAAAAGGTCAAGTCCAATCATTCATGGATCCCACTCAACAGGAATGCCAGGAAACAGAGACAGCAGCATTGGGAATGAAATAACTTTACTACCTGTGACACATTCATTGAGAATATCACTGAAAATTTGCTCTGATATGTTGTATGTTTGTTACAATAATTGAAAGAAAAGTTATTTTGCTTGAATTCCATATTAGCATTTAGAAAAAGTTGCTAACTTTTTCTCTTTGGTTTATGAAAAATAATGTCCAAACTCCAACAAATGCACACGTTAGGCAATGTACATGTAAAATATAATCATCCTAAAATAATTAGCTTATTAAATCTGCATTTTCTTCATACTAAAAACAGCTATCACATAGAAATTGTCATGTTTATGATACTAATTTTTATGCATTATTTTAATTGTTACTCATTGCCAAAGGAGATTTAAATGGTTTAGCTGTAGTTAAACAGAATCGAACAAGCTTTAAGAATTCTAAATCTATTGAATGAATGAAAACAAAACTGATGTGCAACAAAATTTTTCATTAGAAAAGCATTGTTTGATCACTATGGAAAGAAGGTAAACATCTCTAAGAGCCAATATGAAGTCACTGACACATAATTTGATTAAACAAAGTTAATTAATTTTTTCCCACTGGAATATTAGAAGTTCTAAAATAAGACAAACGCTGTAGACAGAGATTATTTGATGAGGCTACTAGATAAAAGAATCTGGAGAAAAATCTTGTTGTGCCATTTTAATTAAAAAAAAATGTTTTGATCAGACAAATCTCATGAAGCCCAGACTGGTCTCCAACTTGCTATATACCCTGAACTCTTGTCCCCCCTGTCTTCACTGCCCAAGCAGTAGATTTACAGACATGAGCCACTGTTCCTACTCTTGTTAGACATGCAGGGAAAAACATAAAATTTGCTAGAATTCACAGACGGTAAAATAAACCTCTGAGAAAATCATGATTGACGAGTTATTACAATCTGAATGTCAATCCAGCCTTCCTATCATGCCGTTATGGGTTCCCTGGAGTTCATAAATACGAAAATGACCTTTCAAAAAAAGTTGATGTGACTCTGATTAAAAATCAAAAAGTATTATTTGTCTCCATCACAGATCCTGCTGTCCTCTCTGATGTGACAACAATGTCTAAAGTGCTGAATTTGGTTATATTTGACTCATAGTTTACAGGAGATTTGACAAGTACAATCGTACTCAGAGAAAGTGTCCAGGTTGTACGTATTTGAAAGTAGACAATGTAAACATGGGTCGAAAATATAAATTGCGTGTTGTCTTTAATTTGTCTAGGATGGGGCATGCTGGCGTATTGTATCTTAGATTAAATTGTTAACTTAACATTGACTAGAGTCATCTGAGAAAGGGATCTCAATTGAGATTGCCCACATCACACTGACTTGTGGGCATATCTGTGAATGACTGTCTTCACTGCTATTGATGTAGGAGGTCCTAGCCCTGTGGGTGGCATCATTCCCTTAGCAGGCAGTCCTGAGATATGTATGAAAGCTATCTAAGCTTGAAACAGGAAGCTGGCAAACAAAATCCCTCCATGCTTTTAATTCTTCTTGAGTTCTTGCCCTGATTTCCCTCGTTTATGGACTGTGATCTAGGGGCACAATCCAAATAAACCATCTCCTCCTCTAAGTTGTTCTGACCAGAGGATTTTAGCATACCAATAGAAAGAAAACTAAAATAACTACAAATACCTGAGTGTCATTAGAAGGAACACCAATTGGTTTTAAGCTGTCGTAGTAGAACTAGAACTAGTAGCTAGGAAGCAGTTGTGAGCTACACAAGAAAATATTTAGTAATAATATACTGCTCCAATAATGATCCAGTGACTGAGCTTCTCTGAGCATGTTTTCTCACCCATGGGTATCCATACTGAGGACAAGAGGTGGCACAGTGACTGGGAACACAGAGGTAAGGGACAGAAATGACCAACTGCTATAAAACATGAAGATGGCACTGACTGTTTCTAGGGCTCTAGCGAATTTAACTCATTGCTGAGGATTTTTTTTTCAGAGTTTTGCAACTAATATAAAACACATGTATTATGGCCAACTATGTGCAAATACTCAGTTAAGAAAAGAGAATTAGAAAAACAAAATTTTCTGGACTTTTGTATTCTATATCGGGATGATTGGACAATAAATAAAGAAGTAGGTTATATATCAGAATGCAGGGGCAAGAAATACATAAGAAGAAACACAGAAATGTAAAATTTTAACAAATATCAGGATATCCACAGTGAGAAAACAATGTTTTAGAACGGAAGCATTGATTTCTTTAGCATTTTCAGAAGAATTAATTTTATTATGATATCCAAAAGAAGACAACTGTAATAAAATGCTGTGTAATCTGGATGCCATTTCATCACAGCACCATGGGTTATAATTTATATTTCTAAAATTTGTATGATTATCTCAAAATGTGTTTGTAAATGGGGTTCTAAAAAAATCTAATTCTCTGAAATACAGTTACTAAGGTACTTAAAGCCAGTATCCGTGGCGATTCTGGCGATTCATCTTGGGTAAAAGGAGGATGGGGATACACCAGCAACAGAAAAGGAAAACTGTGTGATGACATGGACAGAAGACAGATGTCTCCAAGACATTAGCTTTATCTCAGCCTTCTATCTCCACATCCAGCAAGAAATATGCTTCTATTGTTTAAACCCTTTGATCTGCATGACCTTGTGAAGGGAACCTAGGCAAACACACAGAGAATTTGCCAGCAGCATATGAACGCCATCTAAATCTAAAAGACTGCATTAGCCAGAGTATTGGAGCAATTCAAAATCCTTTCAAGTCATTTATATTTAGAATTTACGTAGAAATTTTTGTTTTTTCAGTATTTATTCTTTTAACCTTGAATTTCACTAAAAATCAGAAACAGAATCCCATTTCATCTTGGTAAAGACCTAACAAAAATAGCAAGGGCTTTACATCTGAAAATAACAGGCATAGCAGGTATTAAGAAATATGTAAGCTTTCAACATACAGAAAACATTTAGTTTCTACTAGGATGCATACAGTTCAATTTATTTTTTTTTGACAAATTTGGACAAGTCAACTCATAAGCTCTTCGAAAGTACTTATGCTCTAGTAACAGCTGATCTCACAGGAACTACTACCTTAAATTTTCCACAGGAATTAACTACCGCCTCAATCAAGTTTCCCACAATTGCCCAAAGAGCTTAAAATAGCTCTGCTGCTATGGTAATTCTGCCACGTATAGGGAATAGTGAATGTATTTAAAGAGTTCTGTATAAAAGGAATGCCTATTTCTGTTCTTTGTGGATGTTATCTTAGTGCTTTCTCTCCCCCGGACCCCAATATGTGTGTGTGTTAGTGTGTGTTATGGATTTAACAAAACAAATAAATATACTTTTTGTTATGGATTTAACAAAAATAAATTAATATACTTACAAGTTCTGTTAATTTTGATGTTCTCTCAAAATCTTCACCTTCCTCCATGAGAGTTTCTTCAGTCCCAGGTAAAGAATCTATTTTAATTTTTAAAAATAGAAGTTACAAATTGTTGATGCATAAATATGTATATTTATGTATGACAATAAGAAGATAGCGACATAATTGAACTACTTATTCAAATTATCATGATGTTTATGAGTAGACTTTAATGATATCTATTCAGCTTATAGATATATGTACAAATAAGCATATTTCTAATTCAGAAGTGTATAATAAAATCAAAAATGTACAAGAGCTAGTTACTTTATTTTTACGTATAAAGCAATACTTCTGACTGTAAAGTTGTCTTAAAACCACCTGCAACTACCAGGGAGCCTAGCAGTCTATTTTGGCCTCTGTGGGCAACTGCACTTAGGTGCGTGTGTGTGTGTGTGTGTGTGTGTGTGTGTGTGCGCACACACACACACACACACACACACACACATAAAACCTGTATAATTAAAAGCAAAAATAAGAATAAAAATGAGGTAAACACAACTCTTGGCATTTATTTAGCTATATTTTGATATATATATATATCTATTTTTAATGTCTATTTTGTTTTGCAATGTTATACTTCTTATTTGATTAATGATTTCTTTTAGATGAGGAAAGGGTTATGCAATTTAAGTATCAATTCCATCAATTGGTGTTCTTTCTTTTAATTCAGATGACAAATTGTGAAGGAGTCAAAAGGGTGCAAATGATTAAATTCTATAGGTTTTTAATTTTTATTCATTAATCTAATAATTAATTTTTCCCTAGCCCTATTAGTTTCTCCTTTCATTTCTCTTCCCAACCTGTCTCAGAAATCTCCCTCCTCTTCCATCTACTTTCTCTCTTCTTCAGAAATAGTGCAACACTTCCAAATAAATCAGTCAGCCTTGGGATGGAAGGTTACAGAAAGACTAGGCATCCTGTCTTCTATTAAGACTGGGTGAGGCAACCCAGCAGGAGAAAAGGGTCCCAAGAGTAGGCAACAGAATTAGAGAACAGCCTCTCCGGTTAGCTCCCTCTACCCACAAGATCAAACCAAACAATTGCAACAAAGGCATGCTGTGGAAACTCCTTCAGCCAATAGCCTTTTAGATACCAGTCCATTTGGGCATGGTCTGAGGTACTATAAGTGCAGACCAAAAGCATGCATGGCCCTTTTTTCCTGGATTCAGTTTCCAGATTCCAGCACCCACAGAGGACTGTGGCTCTCTACCCTTACTGTGAATTTTATCACCAAATGAATAAACCTTTGTTATACTCCATTCCAAGCTATTGTGGACCTCTTTAATATGCCTAGATTTCGGCTCCCAACATGTCTAAGATAATTTGTATATTGATACAAGTTCAAATTATATTTTTATACTGTGTATGTTACTATTTCTGCTTATAATTATTGTACACATATACAAAGTTATTTTGTCATATTATATTCATGCTTCTACCTCTGCTTAAGATATGTTGTATATTGATGCAATTTTAAGAGTTTTGTCATATTGTGCTATACATTTTTCCCTCTGATAAAGATACTTATATATGTATTGTTTACATTTTGAGTCATTGTCCTCATTTGTTGCATATCTCTTTATAATGTGAAGACTTAGTCTTTAAGCTATATAGGTATTAAGAATTATATGTCAATAGTCATCCATGGTTGTCATACTTATAGTTAGACTAGTCAGGTTCTCTAGATATACAGAGATTGTACTCCACACAGATAGACAATCTTCAAACACTTCAAAGAACTTTAAAATATGGCATTTAAATAATTCAGGATTCTATTGACATGAAATACAATTTCTCCTGGCAACACCAATCTATTCCTGAGAGAATGTTGTGCACCAAAGATACTCCACTTGGAGCTTGTTTTCTTCTTGGCAAAACTGGCCTTTGGTCAAAGAACTGTCTTTTCTTCAACTGCTGATAATATTGTCTAAAACGGGCAAGCAGGATAAAGGCAAAAGCCACTACCAAAACTTGTCAGGATAAGGTCTTTCACATTGTCCTCCCTCTGAAAATGGTCTGTCAGATACTCCAGATCAAAATTGGTTGCCCCAATGTTGCAAATGAGACTTTGGGTGATTGACCAGGGATCTGATTGTCTTTGTCATTTCTTTCACTTTTTGGAAGTTGCTTGATTGCACTTGCTTCTAAATCAGGTAATATTATTTCTCTTCTCAGGTCTTTGATAGGGTTGAAGACTAGATAGTCATAGTAACTTTTCTCTAATAACTTAGCAAGACATTTTAATATAATATTTAGACTCCTCAGGATAGTCTAACTATTGAAATAGTCTCTGATATTTGCTAATTATCTTAGACTGGACATTTAGCATATGTTTCTTGCTTGGTGCTAGTTATGCTGGTTGTAGCTCAAATTTTTAATGTGTATTTTTGCCTCTTCTTTTTCCTGGACAATGTTTGATATTGGTTCTTATTGTATATAGTTTTGTATTAGGCATAGAAACCTTTTATTTAGACAAAAGGGGGAAGTGTTGTGGGAACTCCTTCAGTCAATAGCCCCTTTAGGAAAGGGCCTAAGGTAAAAAAAAAAAAGTACAGATGAAAAGCATGTGAGGCCTGGTGTTTTGCTGGATTCAGTTCCCAGCTTCCAGTGCCACAGAGGACTGTGAATTTCTTATTGTGAGTTTTATTGTCAAATAACTTAATCTTTGTTATACTCCATTCCAGGCTATTGTGGACCTATCTTATGCACATATACATGTGCAGAGGGACCAGGTCAGTCCCATTCAAGTTCTCTGATTGGTGGTTCAATCTCTATGATCCCCCATGAGTCCAAGTCACTTGACTCTGTGTATTTTCCTATGGTTTCTTTGCTCCCTCTGGCTCCTATAATCCTTTCTCCCCTATTTGCACAGGATTTCCCTAGGTCCACCTAATGGTTGGTTATGGTTTTCTGCATCTGTTCCCATCAGTTGCTGAGTGAAGCCTCTTTGAATGGTAGAGGTTTTATTTATTCACCATATCAAGCAAGAAGTTGTGACTGTTTAGTATAAATCTTAGAGAAGTGGGTGAGTGGTGGCTTTCAATTACATGAATAAAATGGTAGGAACCCTTATATATGGTTGCCAATTAGGTTAATTAGTGCAATATAGAAAGGTATTTATGGTTTCTAGAGAAGTCTGTAATACTGATAATTATATGTCACATCTATACTCTATACCAGAAACCATCATCTTTCCTAGTTAAATTTAATTTCATATGTTGAAATTTTAAAAATCAGTTTAGAAAAAAGTATTTTAGACTATTGGGTTTTATAAACTTGATTCTTATATTTATTAATATTAAAGGAGTCCTGATAAAAGAAGCTTCTTTTTATAGCAAAGGGAGATGAATAAAGAAAACTAAATCTAGACACAATTCAGGAAACAACAGATAACATGAAGCTCTGCCCTAATGTAAGCACCTACACTTCAGCTCATGCATGGATGACCTGGGAAACAGAGTAGAAGGGAGAGCTGAAAGAATTTAAGAGCCAGAAAACCAGGAAGTCTACTGAAAATTTGTCTCTGCTAGAAATAGCTACCTTAAAGAGACTGGAACAAGAAAACTATCAATAGACATGGTAACGTTTAAGGGAGAAACTTTTATCGAACCACCCCTAGACAAAGAACTGTAGACAACTATTGACAGCTGAAATAAGAATAATCAGCCTCTCTCAGGAATTAGTTATCAAATACAGAATGGTCAGTCCTGGAAATAAATATAAATATATGTAAAACAAAAGTAGATTTTAAAACATGTGTTTATATATATTTGTGCATAGATATGCATAGGTATGTAATAATAGTGATAATCATTGAATATAAAAAATTTCAGGG
The DNA here is from genome assembly GCA_902806775.1 of Microtus agrestis. Lineage (NCBI taxonomy): Eukaryota > Metazoa > Chordata > Mammalia > Rodentia > Cricetidae > Microtus > Microtus agrestis. The sequence continues at coordinate 990,930 of CADCXT010004901.1, read as the reverse complement.
GAAAACATGAAAAGGGTTAGAATGAGAGTATCTGGGAGGGGCTGCAGGGTGGAAATAGGGAAGTTTTCTATTTTAATTTAAAATATATTTTTAAAGCCATATGATCATATAAAAATCATTTAACTCATGTGCAAATGGGGATAGATTTTCCTAATGCATGAAATAAGTACTCTGGGCAAGATGTTATAATGTTGAAAACTTCAAGCCCCTTATGGTCAGTGAGTAGGGAAACATTGAAAAACTTGGCATGAGTCCAAGATTGTAGCTCATGGCATCTTTATCTCCGGTTATTCAGTGTTTCATTAAATTTCTTGGGTACAAACTTATCTCTGTATAAACATAGATATCACTGTAGAACACAGAGTGCCCTCCACTATGATACTAACTCGAGGGAAAACATAAATTAAGATAATTTACCTACAGCACTTCTAAACAGAGTAGATCCATTAAAAGTAGCATATTTTAGTTGATAAAGTCAAGATGGAAAATGAAAAATGTACCAAGCAAAGAAATAGCCATTCAATTACAAATAATACTTCAGCACCTATCTCTTAAAAGCAACTTTTAACAGCTTATACACTAGTATGGAAAGGCCCATTGAATTAAGATGCAAGCTGGACTTAATTGAATCTTCTAAAATTAAGTTAAAACTCTATCCAGGGAAATAGGTAGGCTAACTCAAAAGTCTTCATCTCCCCCTCGTCTCCTCCAGTTCCAAACTCACAGTCTCATGTTGAGTTCTGCAGCAGACCTTCTGCTAAGATCTCTCCTCACTCTCTGCACCCAACCCCAGGGGATGAACTAAGCAGATGCCAGTGCAATACACTGCTTTCCTCCCTCCTGTGAAACCCCATTCCCCACCCCAGTTCATCCACATTCCTAAGTGTTTGATCCCAATACCCAGGAACACATTCTTACTTGGAGCTCCACTGGCCATACCAAAAAGAATCAAAAGAATTTCCCATGAGGCAACACACAGATATCACACTCTCCTAAGAACTAGGGAAGAAACAGAAACCAAGGAACAAAATGCATACCCAACAAAGACAAGACTAGATAATAGCACCTAGAATTACATTCTTCCCAAACCCAGGTGCTTAAATACCAGCATAAAAACATGATCAATAGAAATCCAACTAAAACATGTCTCCACTAAAGTTCTGCAACCCTAACATAATAGGCCCTGAATATTCCAAAATAATCGAAGCACAAATACAATACCTTAAAATAGACTTTAAGCGTATGACAGAGGTCCTGAAAAAGAAAATGATTAAATCCCTTAAAGAAATCTACAAAAACACAAACACTGTAAGGAAATGAAAACACATAGACACATATACATGCATGTATGCGCATGCATGCACACATACACACAATGAAACAATAACAAAGAAAGACTGTCCTAGTCCTGAAAGTAGAAATAAAATCGATAAACTGAATCTTTATAAAACCCAAACTGAGGGCAATGTGAAGATGAAAATTTAGGATCTGGAACAGAAACCTCAGAGGGAAGACTCATAAAAAGAATGCAAAAGATAAGCCGGGCGATGGTGGCGCACGTTTTTAATCCCAGCACTCTGGAGGCAGAGGCAGGCAGATCTCTGTGAGTTCGAGACCAGCCTGGTCTACAGAGCTAGTTACAGGACAGGTTCCAAAGCCACAGAGAAACCCTGTCTCGAAAAACCAAATAAATAAATAAATAAAATAAAAATAAAAGAAAGAATGCAAAAGATAGAAGAGAGACTCTCAGGCATTGAAGACATGATAGAAGAAATTAATACATCTATAACAGAAAATGTTAAAACTCAAAAACTACTTGCACAAAACATCCAAGAAATCTGGGACACTATGCAAAGGCCAACTCTAAGAATAATAGGAATAGAAGAAGGAGAAGAAAATCAACTAAAAGACAAAGAAAATATTTACAACAAAATCATAAAAGAAAATTTCCCTAACCTAACAGGGAATGTTCCCTAACCAATAGGAGAGGCCTGACCTATTGAAGTATAAGAAGCATAAAGAACACCAAACAAACTGGACCTGAAAAGAAATTCCCCTCGAAATGTGAGAGCCAAAATACTAAATATACAGAGAAAAGAAGGACTATTAAAAGCCACAAAGGAAAAAAGTAAGTAACATAATAAAGGTAGATCTATTAGAATCATTCTGACTTCACCATTGAGTGTCTGAAAGCCAGAAGTGCCTAAACACATGTGTTGTAGATACTAAGTGACCAAAGATGCCCAGCCTCGATTACTAAACCTATCAAAACTTTCAGTCACCACAGATAGAGAAAATAAGACGGTCCATGATAAAGTCAAATTTATACAGTATTTATCTTAATTATCTTGATGTATATCAAACTCTACAGAAGGAATAAGAAAAAAATAAAAAACAAACATCAACAATAAACAAATAAGCAAACAAAAAACTCCTCAAACATAAAAAGGTTAACTATATCTAAAAACAAACAAACAAAAACAAAAAAACACAAAGGAAATAAAGAGTTCAATAAAATCAAAAGAAGGAAGTGCACGTGAGCATGCACACACACACACACAACACACACACAACAGAAAACTCTTAAATGAAAAGAAATCACACCCAAAAGAAGTAGAGGATGGTAAATAATGAAATTCCATACTGAAATTAAAAAGAAGAAACAAAAATAATACAAAGAGTCAATAGAATGAAGAGTTGATTCTTTTAGAAAATCAAAAGATTGAAAAATTTATTTAAATTAACTAAAAGGCAAGAATATTAACTAAAAGAGAGAATATTTAAGTTAACAAAATTAGAAATGGAAAGAATAATGTAACAACAGACAGCAAGAAAATCCAGAGAACCATAAGAAAATACTTTAATAACATGTATTCCACCAAATTGTAAAATATAAAAGAAATGAATGACAGAGAAAAACTTAAAGAAATATTCAACAACCTTAGCCACCAAATAAATGCAATCAAAACTACATTGAGATTTCATCTTAAATCTGTCAGGACGGCTAAGATCAATAAAGTAAGAGACATGCTGGTAAGAATATGGAATAAAAGGAACACATATCCATTGCTGATGGGAGTGCAAACTTGTAAAGGCACTTTGGAAATCACTGGAATGTTTACTTAGGAGGATAGAAAACAATCTATCTCAAGATCCAGGTGTACTACTCTTGGGCATATACCCAAAGGATGCTTTATGTAACCACAAACCCACTTGCTTAACTATGTGTGTTGCTGCTGTTTGATAATAGCCAAAAATTGGAAACAGCTGTCCTTTAACAGAAGAATGGGTAAAGGAAAATGTGGTACATTACATAATGGAGTGTTACTCAACTATTAAAAGAAAAAGACATCATGAAGTTTGCAGGCAAATGGATGCAACTAAAATAAGAAAGTGTCCTGAGTGAGGTATTCCAGACCCAGAAAGACAATAAAGCATGTATTCACTTATATGTGGATAATAGTTGTTGAATTAATGATAACTAAGCTACAATACATAGAACCACACAAGCAGGAATAGAGTAAGGGACTAGAGGGCAGAAATAGTTCTAATCAGAAAAGGGAAATACAATAGATAAACAGCATAAATGGGGAAGCTTGACTGGGAGAATCTAGTGGGGAGGAGGAGGAAGAGGAGAGAGGAATTGATGAAGGGAAAACAGGGAAAGATAGCTGAAATTAAGTGCCATTTGAAGGGTGGTGTGGAAACCTAGTGCAGTAGACACCTCCTAAAATATATACATATCTCAGTGAAATTGTCAAATGACTGGAGACAGAGACCCAGCTGGTTATCTTGTCACCAAATGTAGCTTCCACTACCGGGATTGGTAGATATTTAATAGACTTGCTGGCCAAAGGCCCCATGGAAATCCCAAAACAAGCCAAGCTACAGCCAGGACTATTGTTTGCTGTCCACAAACAGACAGTAAGGCTCCATTGCTGAAGATAGCACCCACACAGCTCACTGAACATGGAGAAGTTGAGCTGGTAACTACATAGAGTTTTCACCCCTACATCCTAGTGTCTTTGATACAGGAAGGCACCCTACATGGTACCAAAAGAAAAACATTAACCCCTATTGAACCACAGACCCTTTTATCTATAATGGTGTCCTGCTTGCATTTTATGCTACAGCAATGATAGCACAAAACTTGCAGGAGTAAGCAGCCACTGTGTGACTTGCGTTCAGGTCCACTGTCATCCAGATAGAACCCATACCTGGCACTGCTTTGGTTTATAACCTAGGGTCTTAGGGGAAAACCAAGTACTACTGGTCTTAAAAACAAACAAACGTCAACAGAAACTAAGAGTGATAAAATTATTCCTAATGCTATTCTTCTATACTCATAGATCAGTACCTTGCTCAACCATCATCAAAGAAAAAAAACCTTCTTCTGCAACAAATGGGAATATGGAGACCCACAGTCAGATATTGTGCAGAGAGTGAAAGACCTTGGAACAACCAGCCTTAAATGTGATGTCTCCATCAAATCTCTCCCCTTAGAGCTACAGGAACCCAACAGCAGAGTCAAAAAAATGTGTAGTAGACAGAGGAAATGAAGGACACCAAGTAAACAAGGCCCTCTAAGTCATGAACAAAGAAGCTCATATGAACTCACAGAGACTGGGGAAGCATGCGTAGGACCTGCAATGGTCTGCACCAGCTTCTCTGCACATAAGTTATGGGCTTCAATTTAGTGTTTTTAAGACTTTCATGAGTGTGAGTGAGTGGGTCTCTGGTTCTGTTGCCTTCTCTTGGGCTCCTTTCCTTCTGCTGATTTGTCTTGTCCAACTCTGATGTGATAGCTTTTGTTTTATCTATTTTATTTCTTTATTATCATCCCTTAGAAGCCTGTTCTTTTCTAATGAGAGACAGAAAAGGAGTGATTCTGAATGAGAAGGGAGATGGGAAGGAACTAGGAGGAGCAGAGGGAAGGGAAACTGTAACCAGGATATATTATGTGAGAAAATAATCTGGTTTCGATAAAAGAAAAAAATAATAAATAAATTTACATTCTATCAAACTGTGGGCAAAGACTGTAATTTTATAATTTATTATATTTTTCAGTTTATGAGTTGAAATTATTGAGTACAATATTTACTTAATATTAAAATTTATTTTCTGTAGTAAAAATAATTTATAGGGATACAAACATCTACATATACATATACATATAAAATTGAATTAAATGTATGTGTGTAAATTGAATATATATACATATACACATATATACATATATTTAAGTATTAAAAGAAATATTTTTATGAATTTCATGAAATCTTACAGTTAAAAGTATAATGTGTGCTCTCTATTTCCTGTCAGTGACCATGTAATAGTTTTAGGTAGGTGCCTTTTTGCCTGATTTCATTTGTTCATCCATTTATGTATATCTTTGCATATTCATTATTCAACAAGTATTATAGAACAACTACACACTATGTGATTTCAAACATGTTGAACTAAATTTTCTATTACTGTCTCATGGCAGTCACTTGAATACATATACAGCGTTAATATTTTAATAAAAGATGAACATATTTGAGATGGCGATAATGTCAACATTTTAGGCTATGCTCTGCTAATTGATTGTCTTGAGCATTCTGTGGTTGTGGGTGTCATAGTCACTGAAATCTATGGGGAGCACACCTGGGATGGACTCTGCAGAGCAGGTGAGAATTTTATTGAAATTAACAAAGGCAAATGGACCCGGACAAAACGACTACAATTGTGATGAAATACCAATCTAAAGATGAGCAAACAGACATCATAAAAAATAAAAATTCAGTGCTTCATATCTGTAGCGAAAAACATTCATGTGTTTGAAGTATATTTCATCGCTAGTGCTAACTAGCACATGCAGACATGTAAATAGTTGTGTTCTTGCTACTGTAGGGAAATTGATCTTATGAGCAACTGTGTTTCCAAGATACATTCTATAGTTGTTCAAGTTTTTAATCAGATAAAATGTAATAGAAAATGAGTCTTTAGTGAAACAACACAGAAGTCTGGAACAGTAATTTAAAAAAATATCTGTCTTTGAACTCTTGGATTGCAATTTTAATTAATCTATTGGTTGAGCATGCTGACGGGATCTGAAATCTTGAATGCTCGTCACAAGGTTTAGCTTTGATCAGCTTCCTCTTGTCATCATTTTTACCATGGCTGCTTGTGTTACTAGAACTTCTCTGCACAAAATTAGGTCTATTTATAGAAATATTTATCTTGAGCCAAGTTTAGTATAGATGCATAGTTGACATGTAAGTCACATCAGGGATTTTTGAATGATGCTAAAGATACTCAACTTTGGGGTCTCACGATTTGACTAACTTCAGGGGAAAGGAATGTCCTGAAGCATAAACTCCTGTTTCGCAATTTCCTAATTAGGTATTCTAATATTTGAGTGTGGAAAAAGCAGGATATAAATATTTCAAGAAAAGAGCTTTGACTTAATGAATGCATGTTTCCGGTGGGTGTAAGTATAATAAAAAACATACTACTAGATGTATTGTTTAATTTCCCAGGATATTTAAGTCTCTACAGTTAATATGTATATGCAATTTCTAAAGAGGATATGGTTTAGTTAATGGCCAAGTTGTTAAACAGTTTCTGTGTTGTGTTACTTTTACATTCAGCATGAAAGCTTTAAGAAGCATGAAATCATTTGAAGTGAGAACAAATACTCTTTCAAAACCAGGACTTTAAAACAGGAAGCTTTTGGTGTGACCTGAACGTCAGGGACACTAAACATGACCATAGGGCAAATGGTAAGAATACTACAGGGAGCAAAAAAACTGCTACCACTGAGGAAAAAATGGCCTGGGCTTAGGAACTTTGTAACATACACAAGAGGAGATACTCAGGCTGAAGCAACAAGCCAAATGAGTGTTGCTGAATGGCCAGAGTGGGCCTCCAGTTGGCTAGTCCCCTAGGACTTTGCTTCCATTGTCAGTCATTAAGAACTAGCTTGAATATACGTATGCCTTAGTTCTATAACTGATTCGAATACAGGTAAACAATCATGATTTCTTTGTAAGTAGCCACCAGTATTGGTTTATATTCCTGGATCACGTTGTTTTTAAATATTATTATTAGGTGATAGTCAACGTATAAAATTATATGTATACAAAATTTTCAAATAAAGTATATAAAAGGTATTCTATGAATAAAATGCACAGTAAAATTTAACTTATAAATTATAATAATTGAACACCCCAGCTTGTGAGCACTTTTAAGAATCAGAGCGTTCCCAAAGCCTTCATCTGCCCCTGGGCTCCTTCCTTATCACATCTCAGCTTCCTTGTATCCTGAAGATAACTGCTTTTTTGAGTCAATCCTTCCCCTCTTGTACTGCAGTTCTTTCACTTATGTATGCTTTCCTAGAGAACACTCTCTAGAAATCTCCTCATTTTAAACTTTAAGAAAACAGCATCCTCTGGCTTAGTTTTGTCCAATCAACATTCATGGTCTTTAGGCTCAACCCGTGGGGCACCCCATAATTTCTCATAGCAGCTTCTGAGAACCAACTGCTGTTTCCAGTTGATTGTTTGAAAACTGCGCAGTGGCTGGGCTGTATTATAGGAGGGAAATAATCATTCTGCAAACCAGTTTTTGCTAAGCATTTGCCAGCTCGTTGCTGACTTTATTCATCCTGTGTGTGCAGCTGAAATGCACATGAGTCCCTACAGTGTAACAATTTCACAGTCCATTGGTTTCAACAAGGCTTGTCCTCATGGCCGGGTGCATAAAGCCAGTTTCTTGAAAATATTTATTTAGATACACGGTTTCTGGGGTTTCCATTCTATTTATATTTCAAGATGTTAAGACAATAGAAAACTGTTCCTAAGTTGTTTAGACACCACCATCAATTGAAAGTAAATCCCTGTCTTTGCTAGCACATTTTGTCAGCTTTCTTAATTAATACCAAAAATTGTTATAGAACAACACTTTATAATAGTGTCTACTTGATTTTTCCTGGTTTCTAAGGTAATGGGGCATATTTCATATACTTGACATTTATTTCCTCTTCTGTGACATGTTTATTCAATCTGTTGATGACTTATTAGTGTATGTGTTGACCTTCTTAAATTATAGATGATCTTCATATTTGAACATTCATCTTTGTTCAATAAAAACTATACTGCAGATAACTTTCATCATTTTGTGTTTTTCCCCTTGGTGTTTTTGAACAAATAGTTTTTAATTTTATTTTTAAATTTTTCATGTATACGGCATGTGTGTTGACATGTATGGAGTATGCATATGAACTGTGTGGATGTTTCCAAAGGCCAGAGGCTAGACTCCTTTTCTTTCATTTCCCATCTGACTTTTGTTGGAGACAGGGTCTCCCCCTGTTTCTGGAGCTCACTGATTATCAGGACTGGCTGATCAGCAAGTCTCTGGGATACTTCTCTCTCTGATCCACCAGCACAGATGTTTACAGGTGGGCTTACAGGTGTGCGCTACTCTGCCCTGTGTGCATATGTTGGGGGCAAGGATCTGAACTCAGCTCTCATATATAGGCAACAAACAATTTCCCTACTAAGCAATCCCCTCAGCTCCATGGCTCCTAATTTCCTATAGTTGAAGTTTTTGCTCTTTAACCTCAATCTTAATTCAAGTTAAATTAATTAAAATGGTAAATTATAACATGAAAACTGAACAGATTAGTGAAGTCCCTCAGAATGTTTTGTTTCAGTAAGTATTTGTGAAGTGTAAGTATAAAATTAAAAGCATTTATCTTTATAAACATTCATTATTTCATTTGTTGTAAAAATCATTCAAAGCCCTCCCTCTAGCTTTGGAATGCATAGTGCATTATTGTTTCATTGTATCTCTAGTGGTTATAAACTTTTGTGTCTGCTTTAGGACATTGTCCATTCAGGAATAAGGAAAATATTTGCCTATTGTGATTTCTCTAATGATACTGATTCCATGTGATGTGTCCAGCTAGAATACAGACAGCGAAGACAGCAGTAGAGCATCTTAGATGTCTCTGGAAAAGTACTACATGGACCACTTGCTCTGCAAGCATTTTGAAGAACTCTAGTTTTAGCTTCATAGGCTAAGTGATAGAGTTTGCATTGCATCCTATAAAAATGGGTATGGAATAAACACTATTAATTTTGAAAGACAATAAAGTAAACATCTGTGGTGCTGCCTGTCAATAGATTTTTGTCAACTTGACCCAAAACCTAGGCATAACTGGTTAGTTTTGGTCAACTTGATACAAACTAGAGTCACTTAGGAAGAGAGAATCTCAGCTGAGCAATTGTTTCCATCAGATTAGTCTGTGGAGCATTTTCTTTGTTAGTGACTGATAGCGGAGGGCCCAGTCCACCTCTGGGGTGATGCTCCTGGGCGTATGTTCCTGGCTGAGCAGAGCAGGCTATGGGAAGTAAGCCAGTAAGAAGTATCCATCCATGGTCTCTGCTTCCCTGCATGGTGGACTGTGACTTGGAAGTGTAAGCTGAGATAAAGTAGCTTTGGTCAGTGACTTATGACAGCAGCATATACCAAACTAGGACACCTAGAAAGCAGGACTCTGAACTGAGAAATTGCCTCCATCAGATTGGCCTTTGTGCATGTCTGGGGAATCGTTTCTTGATTAATAATTGATTAAGGAGGGCACAGCCCGCTGCAGATGATACCATGCTGAGGCAGGTGGGCCTGGACTATATAAGAAATGTAACTGTGCAAGCAGCAGAGAGCGAGCAATTGAGCAGCATTCCTTCCTTCCAGTCTCTCCTTCAATACTGCCTCCAGGTTCGTGCCTTGGGTGCTTGGCCTGACTTCCTTAGATCATAGACTGTAATCTGTAAACTGAAATCAACACTCTCTTCCCCACATTGCTTCTCGTCATGGTATTTTATCATAGCCACAGGAAATCAAGCTAGGTCACAGGACACTGAGAGGAAAGGAAGGTATTTTACTAGCGAGGAAGGAGGAGAAAGGCACAGATCAGACTTCTTCAGGAAAAATCAAGTCTGTGTTAGAGAAGAAACAAGTAATATTTAGTGTTAACACCAACTTAGCACGAGAGAATTTGTGTGTTATCTTCAATAAGATGTTGCTGTTTTCCTCCAAGAAGATGAACTAGACCAATGCCATGAGAATGGGAGCATGAGACATGCCAATTTTCAAAGAACTCACAACGCCCTTCCACTTTCTATAGAGCCAACAGGGATAAACGACATTCTAAACGGATAGAATTAGGGGCACAGTTTTGACAGCTGCCAACATACAGCTGCCTCTTCAGAATGCACACTTTCAGATTCCTTTCTTCATTTGCCCCTCTGAGCCCAGTTGGGCAGGATGTACAGGTGACAATTTGGGAAAGACACTTTTGTAAATGATAAGGGTTAGTAAAGCTTCAATAAACACATTTGGATTTAAAACTTACCCAGTGAATCTGGGATCATCTCCTCTGGAGAATGAAGTAGTAGAGTGTCATCTGTCCTTTCCATCAGATTGTCCCCTTGAAGCCTAAACAATTAAAAAGCATCATTGGAAATGGCAACCTGGCTAAATGGCGAACTAAGAAGTGTATGCCAGACCTCTAGACTCCGAAATTAAACATGATTCTTCAAAGCAAGCATAAACTTTCACTAAATTCATCTTAACCCCACATTGTTGCTTTTTCTAACCTGTAAGAAAAGATTTTCTATCTGCTCGTAGATATACAGTTATACTATATCTGTTGTTCTCGACCTGTGGGTGGTGACCCCTTTCTCAGGGATCACGTATCAGATAGCCTGCATACCAGATATTTACATAGTAATTAAAACCACTAGCAAAATTACAGTCATGAAGTAGCAATGACATAGTTTTATGGTTGGGGGCCACCAAACATGAAGAACTGTATTAAAGGGTGGCAACATTGGGAAGGTTGAGAACCATTGTGTTAGACTCTGGAATCTAGAGCCTTTATATCTTAGCCTAAGCAGAGAAATATTTACAGCAAATATTTTCACTAAACCACAAAATCTGTTAAGAAGAAGGAAAGTAAGTCCGATGCCTTGTAAGTTTTACACACACACACACACACACACACTTTCTCCTCCAAATCAAACAGTGTAAGTAGAAAGGCCAGGCTCCCATTTGTCAGGGATGGGAAGGAGGATCCTGCTGTGCACAATAGCCCAGTGCTGGTGAAGGCACTAGCGATCCTCAGAGGAGGAAGACAGGGTGGTCCTTTTCAGAGGGATATCTCCCAGCTGATGTATCCTTATATCTGTATAGAGAAATGATACCTGACAAGATCATATTCAACTCTGTTTATGAAGCAGTCAGAAACTGTGTTCTCAGAACAAGGTGGGTATCAGCAATATATCACAGAATTCTCCCCTAAAAAAGCACAGTTCTGTAAATGTTGAAGGAGACTTTGAAACACCCCTGAACCCAGAAGTTTCTCCCAATGTCATCAAGTTTATTGTATGCAGAGCAAATGCTTTCCTAGAGAAATACTAACAAATGCAAGACATGTAACATTTAGTTTTGTTAAAAATAAAAGTATAATTCATAACTATACTAGTGCTAAAATTCTCAGTAATACCTAGGATTTGTATACCATGGTGGATTCACAATACCTTGTTCTCTTTATCCTTTTGTCCTTCCCCCATCCCAGTACCCTTGGCAGAAGGGAATTAAGATTTCTAGTCAGATGAATTTGAAATAAGATTTGGATTACCTGAGTAGGCTCCTCACAAAAATCCCTTAACTGGAAGGTGACAGGGTTCGTGTGGAAGAGATGTGGAAGCCATCTTGCCCCAAGCCAAGAACATGGGTGCCTTTAGGAGCTGTGTAAACTTCCACCAGAGCACTCACAAAGCAACTTAGCAACTAGCCCAGAGGACAAGTAAGTTGTGACCAATACTCGTCAGATGGTAAAAACCACAAGAAGCTACTCTGCATGTAATTTGTTAAAGTAGCAATAACCAGGAACTTAGGACATGGAAATGTCCCTGTTTTTCATTTCCTAAGAATCTCATCGTATGTCCTTCCTAATGGGAGTAGATGCCATCCCATGGAGATGGGCTTTCAGAAACCAGCCTGCCACTAACAGGAGGGAAGCTGCTCCAGTCCACACTTCTGCCCAGGTCAGCAAAAGGATTCAGAGGCCCTGTGGTGTGTGTGCCTAATGCAGGGCTAAGCTGGAGTTAATACAGGAGCCCTGGGCATTTTCTGGGCCAATTTTGGGAGCTGATGCCTTCCAACATGGGCAGCTTTGAGGCAGATACCACAGTGCTTTCTGGTTCTGGTGTTTGTTCACAGCGCAAGAAACATTCTTCAGTATCTGATTCTTATTTTTGGGACTGGCTCATTTATCCCATATTGGCCTCAAACCTGTAATTGAGGACCCTGAACTATTGATCTTCCTGTCTCTACCTCCTGAGTGCTAGGATTATAGGCCTGTACCACTACACTCCGGTTATGTGGGGCTAGTGCACGCCTGGCCAGCATCCCACCAGCTGAGCCACGTCCCCAGCCTCATCTGATATTTTGTTTAGTTGGTTGGTTCTTTTTTTTTTAAGACAATTTTCTCAATTCCTTGGGTTGGTGGGGACTGTCTTCAGATTGGCACCAAATATACAATAGTAACTCTAGCCTCATAACAAATAAGCATATGAGTTTATATATAAATGATTTTTAATTTGTACTTTTCTAAAATTAGTCATATATTATGTTTTAGAGTTAAAATGAATAAAATCCATGCCAAAAAAATAAATAAAAATAAAATAAAATTATAAGTATTTGCAAATTAAGCTCACCCTTTTATAATATTGATTAGTATGCATTTCTCTATATGCCACATATTACATTACTGCATATATATTACAGATATGCCATATTATGTACTGCATAATAGCCTTTTATTTATATAATCATGTTTATTATATTATAGAAGGTATCTAGGGTGGTCATCATTTAAAAAGGCATCTCTTGCCAAGACTGATCACCAAGGTTTGGTCCCTGAGACATACATAGTAAAAGCAGGGAACTTATTCTTGCAAGTTGTCCTCTAACCCTCAACATGCATGCCATTGCATGTGAAAACCCACACCCACAAATAAATAAAAATTTAAGGCTTGCCAAGAAGAATTTCCTCATAGCACATTTTTTCTATCAACTTTTATACCTCAATAAGTTTTACCTCAAAAAATTCATGTTTTAAAATAATTAATGAATTATACTTTCCCTCAGACCTTCCTCACTACTTTCCCTCTTACAATTTCTGTAAACAAATTAGGAAAAATATTTTTGATAACCCATAATATCAAATATTGGTTTTTTAGCTCACTTTCCCATGACTATTCAACCAAAATTATTTTTTAAAAAAGTGTAAAGGCACATTGCATATTTAAAGGTGTAAATGCACTCATTATTAAAAATTCACAAGGGGCTAGAGTGATGCCTCAGTGGTTGTGAATGCTTACTGCTCTTGCAGAGAACCCAGGTTTGGGTTCTGAGAACATATATTGAGTGACTAACAAATGCCTGTATCTACAGAACCAGGGAATCCTATACCCACATATGTGCACATACACACACCTAGACACACAATTTTTTAAAAAAATTAAAAATTCACATTTAAAAATATTCACAAATGCTTCAACATACTTGTGTAATTAACAAGAAGGATAAAATGTAAAGGAAACTAAATTACCAACAAAGAGGAAAGGAATTAAGACATATAATCTATGCCCAGCTGCTGTCCCAGCAAATGTATGTGAGCCTGTAATCCCAGCACACAGGAAGCAAAGACAAAGGATCCCCAGTTCAATACCAGCCTGGAAAAAAAAAAAACCTGTCTGAGGAACCGAAAACCAAAAATAAAATAAATATAAACCTTTCGTTGTTATTTTTTTTTTACTCATCTGATGAGTCATGAGAGGTAAATGCTTACTTGGTATTTACTAATTTGACCAGTGATGAACCACATGTTGCAAGGATCAAAGGCAATTCTAATTGTCTTGGATTTCAGAGTCCTTGGTGTAGCTGAGTTGAACAGACAAATAGCCACGAATACATCCCAGCAAATGGGGCGTCCTTGAAGCTAGCTCATCTCTGTCCAAGCACTGCCCTCCAGATGCCTGAGAAGCCGTTCGCTGTGACTTGGCACCTTTCCCCTGGGGAGTGATCTGCCTGACTGCTCTGCCAATATTCCCCAGGCTGCAAGCCACACAGCGCTACTGTTGTCAGAGGTTAGGAGCTGCTGCGCAAACAAGGATTGTGGGGACAAGTCCGGGAAATACAGCCTTGAAAACGTCGAACTGTTTTTATTTTACTTTTTACCACAAGGCTTTCCAGGCCCTTACTCTTTGCCTTCTAAAACCGCTCTTTCATATTAAAGAAACTTCTCTATACTTTTGACCCCTGTGCGGGATGCCTCCACTCTCCTTGTCACATGGAAGCTCTTCTGCTGGAGAAGGAGGTGGAGTTCAATGAGAGCATGTGCTTAGCACGAGCACGGAGAAAGTGGTGTGACTACATTTCTCCTCTCCAAAGAAAACTACCTGGTCCCTCAACCTCAGGCTACTCAAGACTGTGCGGATAAACCTTTCTGCTCTCTGGTGATAAAGACTACTCAAGGGGCTTCTGTTTCCTTCTTCAAACCTTATAGTGCTAATATCTGGAGTATTTGAGTTTTCATGGGGGTGCATATGGGATAATCTCAAGGACCCTTGACTTCCTCAGATCTGGAGAACTTTCGTTGCTTCATCATCCCTACACCAATGACATGAGTCTCACCGTCACTTGGTGTTAGAAATGTCTGAATCCATGTTTCTTGGAAATACTTCTGGCCTTTGTGCTTTTTCATAATGCCATTGCTGATAACATTTTTTTTCCTGAAATGATTTTAGTTGTATGTCCCTGATAGCTATTCTGTTTTCCTTATTGTCATTTGTCCCTCCTCAGTTGGAGTTCATGTGTCCTCGGTTCCCGCTCCTGCAGTCCCCTGCTGCTATCAAGATGACTCTACACCACTCATCTGTCATATAGCGCTCCTGTGAAACTGAACAACACTGATGACGCTAAGACTCTCTACTGCTCGGGAATACAAAGCGATGGTTTCCAACTCTAAAGTTAAGCTTCTTGGCTGTCTTTCTTCGATTTTTTTCCAAGGACTTTCCAAAAACAACACTTCTTCTGTATCACTCAGAAAAGAATGAGTTCATCTGGAATAAACACCTTCATTTCTTCCTCACACACAAGCTCCACAATCATCTTCATTGTTTATTTTCCAACTCACAAAGGAGGAATCTATCAGTTGGGCTGGTGATGGGGATCCGCTGTCTCGTGTCTCTTTTTTTATTCAATTTGTTTTTATCAACCTCCACCTCGCCCTTGTCATTCATTCTGAACATTTCCACTATCACTTCCTACAGGATGTGAGCAAGCTTACTTCTCTTTCAGCTATAGACTGATGAACACACACACACAGACACACTACTCTCACATTGTTTAACACATGTTGCTATTATTTCTTTCCTATGTATTGTACTTGGAGTCAAGCTCTATTATTCTTCATTCAATACCTTTGCTTTCACAGTTTCTGTTCAATGTGCATTAGTTTGGTCTCAATCATCCTGGGATAATTGCTCACACTAGGAAGTTTCTGGCTCTGTACAATGTAATATTTCAGCAGGGGAACCATACTATCAGCATTGTCAGTGGTTCCATGGAAAGGTTTTAGGGAATGCACAATAAATTACAATGAAGAAAATGAGGAGTTTTAAGTGTTTATGACCTCTTTCCTCAGAAAAATAGAGATAGAAAGAGAGAGGGACCATAATTTTAGTGTGATCTCAAAATAATCTTTGACTCAAAAGGGTTTAAGAGCTCCCATTTGTATTGGCTTCTTGTCTCCTGCAAGACGACTTATGGTTTCCTCAGCACATTATGAGAATCCCTCAGTTGGACAATCCCTGCTTTTGCCTGCAAATCCATCATCTTGGATATCCTCCTGAGGGTTTTGTAATCTATAACCCAAAACTGCATTCCCTTTTTCAAAGATCTTTTGTTGTTAGTCCTCTGTCACTGTGTTGTTCTCTCTGGCAGCTTTACCTTCTTCTCTTTCGTCATGTGACCTATTTCTCGCTTTTTCATTCTGATTTCTCCCCTTTACAAACGCCTTTCTTCTGGAAATCTCAGCATCTATGCCGCTCCTTAGGACAACTCTGCTACACTGTCTAGTTGTTTATAAGAAGTCTGTGTTTGTTAGTTCTGGAAAAGAGTTTGTCCCTAAAACCTCCCTTAACTGAATTTGGGTTAACTGAGTTTGGTGAATTACAGACTCTAAGAAGATTTCTTAGATATTTTTCAGTGATTATTTCAATTTGGAAGTAAAGAAAGTTATGATCAAGATGTCAGGTAATAATTCTCTGAAGACTACTTATTTATAGCACTATGCCCTTGAGAAATCCTTAATGTCATCCTGCCTGTATCCTGGGTCAAGTAATTCTTTGTTGGCCCATCTTGATGCACAGAATGAGCCAGAGGTGGCTGCACCAAGGCCTATGTAACCCAGGAAAGAAGGACATGGATGTGCAGAATAGGAGCGGAGCCATGTGATGATGGATTAATCCCACATGGAGCTCCGAGGACTTCAGTGAGATGCGACTACTTGAATGATCAAAGCATTGGCTCACATACATGCAGTCAGGGCTGACTCATGGACACTGACTTCTCTTAAGCCATGATGTGCACATACTCGAGTATCACATGACTGCCATTTGCTGTAGTGAATAGGAAATAAGAAATAACAGGACCGACGTGAGATGCTCAACTTTGCCTCTATACAAGTCCAGTTACCTCCCCTTAAAACACCTCAACAAGAAGTAAGGCTAAGGATGTCACACATGGGGCTAACAATGTCTATAAATATATTTGTTTAAAACAAATTAATCACCCTTAATTTTATATTAGCCAATGAGATTTAGCAACATAGAATAAATACTGACGATAATAAATACTGGAAAATAGTATCCCACATTTTATGGGATGCTTACTGACATTGTCTTCATAATGAACAAGGCAATGTCAGATGTATTCACAGAAATTATTGTGCCTATCTCAAAACATTGTGTGTGTGTGTATATATATATATATATATATTTAATTAACAAACACATCACAGAAATATAGTGAGAAATTACACAGATCTTGCAAAAGATAAATACAAGAAAGAGGGATTGGTCTAAAAAGGGTCAGAGCTCATTCAGGAAATTGGTTGATAATGTGGGTCATGTGTAGGCTGGATTTTACCGTTTCAGTATAGCAAACACAGAAGGAACATCCAAAAGAATTAATAGCAGCAGAGAACCAAGTATTCTGAGGAGGAAGTTTGAAGCATGTAAGCACTTAGGGAATAGGGAAAGTAGTTTGCACCATTTAGTTTGTTCCTTTTGAAGAGCACAAAAGATTCAATATAATATTACATTTTAAGTACTTTTCTTAAATCTTTTCTTTTTTCTGGGAATGCAGTTCAGTGGTAGGGTGTCTGTCAATACCCTGGGTTTGAAACCCAGCAAAGGAGAAACAAAACCGCTGGCATTGTTGATCCAGTTGAACCACAGCATAGGTAATGGAACACGCAAGTGAGTGAAGTGTTGTTCTTAAAGTTAAACTAGAAGACTTTCCAGGTCTGTATAGATAAACAATCACTTTTCTGCACACAGTCATTAATTTGTCTGGATACTTTCTAGAAGAAAGCAGCGTCAAACTTAAGGGTATTCATCGGATGCTTCTTTGTCATATCTGAATAATTATTGGAATGCTTAACTAGCACTTCTAATGCAAGCAGGATCTCATGAAGATATGCTAGCTGAGGAAGCTTTAATACAGCAAGCAGTACCTGAACAGGGCATTAAGATAACTCCATACTCTCTCTAGAGGAAAGAAAGGTAAGAGCAAAATGATAGAAACTGGGATGGAAGAGGAGGGAGAATGTAAGAATACCAAGCCATCTGACATCTTCAGTGAGAGCAAGGATGGCATACCTCTATTGACTACAAACCAGAAAGGAGAAGAACTTAACATAGAGGGAGGTCCTGACAGTCTGATATGCCAAAAAGTGATAAAGTTGTAACAACAACAACAACAACATGACACAACACTGAACGGCTGGAATAAATGAGGTCATCTGGAAATCTTGAACAATAATCCAGAAACAGAAGAGCAGAGCATGGATGAGGGTTCTGTGGGTATTTGCTGGCACAGAAGCTGGAGACAGAGGAGAAACGACTGTAATTCCAATCCTTGTGGAGGTTAGATTAGAATAACCAGAAATGAAGAACAGACAAGCAAGAAATCCAGTTTATATAAAAGAAAGAAAAAGTTAAGCCAGTATGGAAGAGGAGTATACAATTTCATAGAGAGTGTAAAGGGAGGGCTGCTCTCAAATATAGTATTTGAACTAAAACAAGAAGCAACAGAATGTGCTAGACCCCTGGAAAAATGATTCTCCAGTATGAAGAAATTGCACGTTTGAGTATCTTCAAGCCAATGACTTTAGTCAGGTGGAGGACAGTATGAAAAGGAGGGTGTTTGTCACAGAGAACTCTGGTGTTGTCAGGTTGGACAAGCTACAACTTCATATGATAAAGATATAGAGATAAACACATCTTCTTCCCTAAAAAAAAGGAAGAAGAAAAAGACAAAGAGAGAGAAAGAAAGAGAGGGAAGGAGGGAGGGAGGGAGGGAGGGAGGAAGGGAGGGAGGGGGAAGGAAGGAAGGAAGGAAGGAAGGAAGAAGAAAGAAAGAAAGAAAGAAAGAAAGAAAGAAAGAAGAAAGAAAAGAAAGAAAGAAAGAAAGAAAGAAAGAAAGAAAGAAAGAAAGAAAGAAAGAAAGAAAGAGAAGCCACGGTAGAGCTTTGAAGCAGGTGACATGATTGGATCTGTGTGTTGCATTGCCCATGATGATGTGAGATAAGCCCAAAAGCTAGAAAACTCCTGAGGAGGAGGGTACACCTGCCTCTGTGTAGCAACGAGGGCGTGGGCTGATTCTGGATAACCCATGGAGTTGTAGCAGTCTATAAGGTACATGGTATGTCAGTGCGTGGCTTGAAAGAAAGGAGGGAGCTGCTATCAATGGGGGAGAGGGCACTGAGCAACAGAACTAACAATCTGTTCATTGTCTGACACATGAAAATGAACAGAGATCAGATGGAGACTAATCAGAATTCAGGTTGGGAAACGGCACTATTCATATACACTTTAGATCTGTTGGTAGAAATACGGAGAGACAGTTAGATACCCACATGAAGATGTTAAACAAGTGTATGAAGCTGTGGGGAGTTACAAAATCTTACCCCCAAAATACCAGGATGGGACATACACTCTAATGCAGTTACTTTGAACATTATGAGTTTTCTCTGCCATTGACGAACTAATGACTTCCCCGACAGATATCAGTTAAATCAGGGGACTCAAATTAAGACCATTTGAACCACTTTCTTTAAAGAGGTGGAAAACCATTCTTTCCATAAACAAGGCTGTTTTGAATTCCCAAAGCCACTTTCATGGCAGAGATCATAGGGTTACTTTTATTCTCTTTCACAATGTTAATTTACCATTGTGGAATTCTAGCATATTTCTCTGGCTTTTGTTTTTGAAGGAAATCTTAAGAATTTATTGCCATTCATTCAATTTTGATGCCTTAAAAACAAGCCCAACTGATATTCTTCAAGGGTAAAATTCTAGTCTACATCCCTGACCTGTCATCTGGCATGATCTCTGTGTATTTACATGTTTGCCCCATTGACATCCCAGGTTTCCTAAAGTCAGAGTCCAGGTCCTGTGTTCTCCACATAGCATCCAAGTCTTTCAGAGGAGTTTATATTTGTAGCTCTCAGAGTAACTATCAGATTTATCCTGCATTTTGATGGTCTGTTTCCTACTCTACAAGAAAAAGAAAAAGACCCGTCAGCACTGTCCTAGGAAGTGCCAGCACATTCCAGCTCTTCAGAAACCACTTAGACACCCTTTTCCAAACTCATTTCCCAAACCCGCTTCTCCACCTTTGAGCTTTTCTTCATCTACTCCAGTTCCCCCTGCTTGCAGGTGACTTGGTTGCATGGCTTTGGCCTTCGGGTGCAGTCACCCAGATCCTCTCAATAGCATTCCTATAACCTAGTCATGGCTCTGCCTCAGAATCTCCATCAAGGAGAAATAAACCCAGGAGGGCTTGGTTTCCCTTTCGCACTTTAGGGTTTTCAAATCTCCTTCCTAGAGTTCATCTGTGGATGCTGTGGCCTCATTCTCACTCATGATCGTAGCGGCAGACCATAATTGCTTTCAGACAAAGTTCCTTCCCTAGGAGGACAGCAAGCAAAGGAAGAGTCCCATTTACCCTAGAGATTTTACTAAATTCTTCTTCGAAAATCTGTAAAAAGCACTGAGCATTAACCTCTAAAACTTAATGATTGATGATGACGTTGAGATAAAAGCCATGCCTCTTCCTCTTGCTTCCCTTTTAGCATCCTATCTCTTCAAAGTGAGATATGGGCCTGCAAACTCCTTGTATCTCTCCAGTCAAATTTATGGTTCCCACAGAAATGTAGGATGGCAGGCATGTAGTTGCCATGGTTGCCTCTTATCCGGCTGCTAATTATTTTTTGGCAGAAGCTTAAGGATTTTCAAATCGAATCTGAGAGAAATGAACATGGAGGATAAATGTCTTTGCTATTGGGTCTCTTCTGCTTATCCTCAGATTAAGCATAAATCTGTCAACACAAAATGAGATTCAAAAGATGATGCATGGATCAGGGTTGATTTTGACCATACCTGGGAAATCCTACACCAGATTTTCCAGACAGCTAGATCCAGAATATGGGCCAGTAGTCAACACACCATAGCTATGTGTAGAAGGGACAGCCCTGGTGATATTCCAAACTTTCTGAAACCAAAAGTAACCATGAGAAAGGATAATCTCAAAATGCTCTGGTGTTGTGAGCTAGAGAAACAACAGTAGAAAACAGCCGAACAGAGTGGGCTACAGACAGCATGAATGCCAGAATCAGCACACACTCTTCAAGAACCTCTCCCATCTTCATTTCTACCTGTATTTAATACCATAAAATGACTCACCGACGCTTGGACATGTTTTTAGCCCCCATCATCCCTAGAGCAGAAGTACGTCATTATGGTCCTTATTTGAAACTGTGGGCCAGTTGTTCTCAAATTCAAAGTCCTTGGAATCCCCTATGGGGGAGAGGGGGTTCTGGATACACATTGCTGGGTTCTACTCACTGAAACACTGACAGCAGAGGATATTTGGAGGAGAGCCAGTGAATTCCTGTTTCTAACAATGCACAGATAGTGCAGGTACTCCAGGGCAGGGCCACCCGATGCAATACATCTAGTTGTGGCACTGAAAGGGGCAGAGCTTGTCACCTACCCTGCACAGCACTAGGGTTGCATCGTGGTAGGAAGAGCATTGCCAGGACAGCGATGTGTTTCTTCCTCTAAGTAGCTAGGCATTTATTTCTAGCTGAATCTAAGTTTCATACCCTAATATCATATCACTCCATCTCAGAATCTGACCAGACTTGCACTTGGGATGCTATGAACTTGCCCTACTTACAGACATGCTTAGTCAGCAGACATCAAGTTCAGCAGCCACTGTGCAGAACACCTGTAACACGCTGACGCTTAGCATGCTACAAAATAAGATTGAGTGTTGATCCAAAACAATTTTTGAAAAAAAATGCCCATATTTTCTTCTTCCCCTCTCCCATTGCTTCCTCTAATCAGAGCCTTTCTCTCATGCTTATGAAGGGTGGGGCTGCCTCTCCTGTGCACAGGATGGAAGACCACCTCTCTCAGTATCTCTTGGAAACAACTTACAAGTCAGTTCCTTTTGTTTGTAACCAACTTCCTTTTTTCTCCTATTCTTCTCCCTCTCCTTCTCCTTCTTTGAGTTAGAAATCAAGCTACACTCCTGCACTGCCCTGCCCTTTGGCTCCAGAAGAGTTAAGATGTTTCCTAAGTTCCTTCCTTCAGCTTTTATCACTTCAAAGGACTCGGGATAATTAAAACCCAGTTATGACTCTTAGCTCAATAATGGGACATGCTGACAGTTCTAAGTTACTAGTGGCATTGTTTTGTACCAGAAAGGGATGGAGTCTTTGTGGGATTCTCTGGAACCACAGATACCAACTGAGAGATTATCTCCAGAGACACACACTATCACAAACTTCATTAAATATTAAGAAACCACTGATAAATATGAGACCATGTAGAAGAATCAGGGCCGTGCTTTCAATCCATCTTTAGAAAACTGTCCTGTTGCTAAAGGTGAGGACAGTCTGTGTCCTGAGGAACTTCTTCACTCAGAACTGCTTGCCCTGTCAGTGTGAAATAGGTAGCCCCACGATACCCAGAGATAAGTTGAGATGTTCTCCCCAAGTTTATCCAATTGGAAGACATTCTTAGATACTGACAAGTTCAAATTTCTAGATCCTCCAGCTTTCCTGACTGGACATCTCTGGATCCATACAAAGAAGGAGAAGCGAAGTGGAGAACTCATTCATAGGCAGAATATATAATCAGGAGGTAAGTGATCAGCTCCGAAATCATCTAAATAAGAGAAATAAGTCTAAAGCATCCCATTATTCTGAGATTAGGATGCACATGGAAAGATTATGGGAAGAGACGAAGATACCTGTGAGGGTAAGAACAGTGGGAATTCAGCCATAATCAAGGGAAAAAAAGCAGGCACGGAGGAGGTGGGGTGGGAAAGGGTCATCAGGCGTTTAGGTCTAATAATTCCACACTTCACAAAAGAAGCAAGAGATACTCATTTTGATAATTCAACGATCATATAGTCAGCTATGTTAGCAGTTTTTAACTCGGCATAGAAATAAAATATAGGCAACCATAGACAATAATATGGCATCATGCATTTCAAAATGGCAGTATATTTTTCACCATTTAAAAATGATAAATATCTGAGTAAAAGAAGCATGCCCCCCATCAACTCCTGGGGCAAGTGAGAGAGCTGGCCCTGTGGTACTAAGAGTGGGAGAGCTATCCCTGATCCCTACCAGCTGCAACACTCAGGAGAGCAGACCCTGCACTCTGCCAGGACAGCACAACAGAGGCCACCCTGTTAGCAGTGGTGTGGGTGAGCCAGACCCAAATCGTGAGCATGGGGCATTTGTCCCTGTTATCCACCTGCCCTGTGGTGGCATTGGCAGAGGAGAGTTGCCCCCTTCCAACCCATCAATGCCTGAGGCAGGTGAGAAAGCTGTCCCTGTGGTCATAAGGGTGAGAGAACCATTCCTGACCACTCCTCCCCCCATGTGCTGCAACCTTTGGGAGAGCAGGCCATGGACCCCGCCAGGGTGGTGCAAGCGAGGTAACCCTGTTATCACAGGTGTGAATAAGCCAGCCCTGAATCTGTGAGCATGGGAGAACTGTCCCCATTCCCCATCTGTTCTGTGGTGGCAGGG
Organism: Microtus agrestis; assembly: GCA_902806775.1. Lineage (NCBI taxonomy): Eukaryota > Metazoa > Chordata > Mammalia > Rodentia > Cricetidae > Microtus > Microtus agrestis. The sequence goes on along the minus strand of CADCXT010004901.1, from coordinate 967,478 downwards.
ATGGGGAGAGCAACTGCCGACACCCCATCCCCACCCCCACTCATCAATGCCTGGGGCAGGTGGTAGAACAGGCCTTGGGGTCATCAGAGCAGGAGAGGAACCCCTGACCCTTACCAGCTGCAACACTCGGGAGAGCAAGCCCTGTGCCTCAACAAAGAGGCACAATAAACCCAATCCTGTTATCACAGGTGTGCATGTGCCAGCCCCAAAATCGTGAGCCTGGGACAGCTGTCCCCATTACCCATCTGCCTTGTGATGACAGGGGCAGGGCAGAAGTGCCCTTCCCCCCATCAACACAAGAGGAAGGTGGGAAAGCCGGCCCTGTGGTCAGAAGAGTAGTAGTGACACCCCTGACTCCCACCAGCTGCGATAACACTTGGGAGAGCAGGCCCTGTTCCTCTCCAGGAAAGCAAAATAGAGACAACACGGTTAGCACAAGTGTAGCTGAGCCAGTACCGAAATTTTGACCGTGTGATAGCTGCCCCCCAATATTCACCCCATCTACAATCTGCTGGAGACCCACAGCTGAAGGGTCTCCACAACACAGGGCACCAGGGGGATATCTAGGAAGCGTCTTAGTGAAGGCCCAGCATCAAACATGTCGTGGAGACCAGAGGCCTCGAACCAGATCCACGAACCCTTGCAAGTGGCGATGTATCGACAAAGGGGTTTACGGCCTGACTTGCTTGCATTTCAGTTTCCATGATGAGATTTCTAATTCCTTCCTTTTTTAATTTTCTCATTTTATTTTCATTTCTTTCTCTTGAATATTCTTTTCTTGGGGGAGGTGGAGTGCAGGAGCAGAGGGAAGATACAAAGGTAAGGGGAATGAGTGGGATCGATGATGTGAAAAACACATAGATAAACATTGCTTTTCTGTTCTGGCCCGTGTGAAGGGACTCAGAGCCAGTGAGATCCAGAAGTTCAGAGTCTTTTTGGCACCCAGGAGATTCAGCTGGCTGCTCCAAGACTGTCATCATGCCACAAAATGTATATTTTTAATTACTCCGTAAATATAAATGTAAGCACTATAGATATCATTAAGATTAACATGAGAAAAAGAAGGAGGAAATGGGAGGACCTTTCAGCAGTCAAAGAAAGCAAAGCAAAAAAAAAAAAAAATTGGGCCTTAAGGCTGAGCACTGTGGTAACCAGCGCCATGCTGAGAAAATACAAGTGAAAACAGCTCTCAGGAGCAGAAAAAGAGGAGAATAGTGGGAAGACTCCTCGCGGGTCAGTACCTGTGTATCCGAGGAACAGAGAGGGGGCAAAAGTACTGCCCAACATGATTAACTACAAACAGAGAAGGTGGGAAACCGAGAAATCCCTCTTCCCAAAGTTTAAGGCCAAGGAGAAACAGAAATATCATAAGTTACTTGAACAGGAAAAAGAAAAATGGAAGAGGATAGTTACTAAACTCTGCTTCTTTGGTGATGGTTTTACGAGAAAACCACTAAAATATAAAAGTTTCTTTAGGCCAATATGCCTATGTGCCGAAAACGACCACATCACACATCCTGAGCTGAAAGCTACCTTTTGCCTGCCGATACTTGGTGTGAAAAAAAGAATATATCGTCCCCATTATATACAATTCTGGGTGCAATCAACAAAAGTAGAGTTATTGACATGGATGTCAGTGCATTTGGCCTTGTGACTCAGAAAGCAAGGTCAGTTAAAAAAAGTATGCCCAATTTACCAGTCCCCCTGAGAATGATAGATGAAAAAGTGGGGTAGTGACAGTGACTTCACACAAGCTGTTCCCAGCACTGCTGAGCACTATACACCGTCAGAAAAACACCACGACTGTGGTCTTTCTTAATACTACCAAGCAGCCTTACCCATAAGCAATCACTGAGAAAAGTACCCATAAAATGGAGAGAGGGAGAGAGAGAGAGAGAGAGAGAGAGAGAGAGAGAGAGAGAGAGAGAGAGGCCACCTAGTTTTACAGTTGCTCTTTAGATTGGGGCCTAAGGGTTTACAAATTAATAAAATTCAGTGACTGAAAAAAAGATAAATATTTGAAAAGATATGTTCACTTCACTTCAACTCAAAATCATATGCTGTATATGAATATGAAAACATCACATGGTACCCTGTAAATATGTACAGCTTTTATGTTTTTATGCCTCCATTAAAATTTTACACACACCTGTAACCAGTGGGGGGGGGGTCGTTAAAGTAGAAAGGTAACAGATAGGAAATAAGCCTGGACTAGCTAAAGAAATCCTGTTTAAAAGAAGAAAAACAAACATTAAGAAAGGGGGAAAAGAAAAAAGGGGGCAGGGAAGACAAAATAGGATGCATGGTTTATAAATTACTGAAGAAATCTCATGCGATGCTCAGGAAGATAAGAATTACACGCACAGTCACCACTCATGGCTCTATAGCTGGTACATTGTGAGTTGCTCTTGGTTGGGTTATACAGCACTAAAGTATGTGAAGTGGTTTTATTAGTGGAAGTTTTGCATCATTGAGATAGAAATGGTTTCTCTAGATGTTACATATTTTTCATTCACAATTTCTCCTGAGAACTATGCCTTAAGAAATTGCACTGTGTTAAGAAGGAAACTGCATATGATGAGTGGACAATGATTAAAAATAAGATCATAAGCATAATAATGTCTGAAATGACAAGAAATCCCAATACAGCTATTCATTAAAATCACAACTGAGTCACATGAAATTAAATGGAAAATTAAAGATATATTTAAGATCACTTTATGAAAGAGATAATATAAGTGAAAAATGAAATGATAATAAAGATAGATAGATGGCAGATGGATAAATAGATGATTGATAGATACATAGATACATAAATAGATAAAAGTAAAAACACAAACGACCTTATAGTTGGTTCAGAGTAAAGCATAGCTCCCAAACTCAGTAAAAGCCTCATAAATTTCATAACACATGGCAGAAATACAATAAGAAATCTGTACAAATGTACAGCTCTGTGTGACATTGCCCCTATGCTAGGAGACTAGGGGATACTCAACCCTACACACACCTCCCTTTGCACGAGATAATCCCAATGCACTCCTAGCCCAAAGGGCAGCAGACAGTTGTCTCTTCTAAATATTTTCCTGGGGCACTTCCCCTGAGCTTCCCATTTTCCAGGTAACGTTTGGCGTGGGGCAGTAAACTAGGCATTTTTAAATGTGTGTTTAATAAAACCCTGCACAATGAGTGCAAACTTGGATCAGAAATAGTTTTTAAATGAAATCTTAAATTTCTTTGTTTACTGGTATTTGGACAGAATCCTGTGAAAGTCTTAGAAGTGGTTGGAGAAGGTAGAAAAGATTTGCTTTAGGAGATGTGAAGTATGCCTAGTCTTGAAGTGATGTAATGGAAAGAAAGAGGATTCTTATTCTACCAGCAATGCTTTTAAAATTCTTAAGCAGGACAATACCGCATCCATATATCTGCGTAGCTGGACAAGCCAGAGCCCTTGAGGCAGAAGGATATCAGAGTGACTCATCTTTTGGCATCAAACCTAGAACATAAATGCTGCTATGTTAAATTGTAACTGCCACCGTCTAGACTGGTGTACACATGTTTTCTGTGCACACATCAAATGGCTTCTAGAAAGGCCTATAAGATTTGCTTGCCATGGAATATTTTTCTCATGTTTTCTGCCTTGAGAAACTAAAAATTGAATTGGTAACCAAACACAGTCTATAAATAAGGGTTTCTAAAGATCTTAAATATTGCTTTGATTTCATATAATTATCATATTTAGAACGTTAATTCTTTTCCTCAATTTTCTTCAATTTTGTCTGACCAGCATAAGCCATGACTTAGACATAACAGACTTTCTGACTGGCAAAGAATAGATGATTATATTTAAAATTATGAAGAAACAAGCTAATTGGCAAGCAGGTATCAGTGACTGTAGTGGAGATGCAGACTTAACAGAACACAATGCATTCCTAGAGATGCTCTTTGCTGATCATGTATTTCATTATCCATTGTAAGCACTAAGTTTTGTGAATACAATCCATCTTCTGAGAGTCCCACTTCTTTTGAAATATTATGAATTCAAAATTTAGTAGTCTGTAATATCACCAGTTTTGTATTCTAAAAGATTTCTTCTGATTAGTGATGCTAACTGCCCACAGATCATGCAGCTAGTATCCATGCAGATGAGCCAAATCTTTTGTTTGATATATGTTGTGCAAGCCATTGTGGAACTGTAACTCCATAATCAGTACAATTAAATAGTAAGTAACTGAGTCGATTTCGATTTTACTACAAAGTGTACTATCACACAGTGAATAATCAGTAAGAGGTCTCCACATGTGGGTAAAAGCAAGAACGATAGTTCTTCATTCTTTGCTTCCATTTCTCACAGAATGCTTCATCCTCTGCCTGTAGGAGTCATCAAGTCAATATCCCATCATGACAACAAAATTAAATCCAATAATGCTGCCGCAGTGCTTACAGAGTATATCAACAAATGTTAATGTTAGAGCTGGAACATTCAAAACTTCTATTTTTATACCGATTGATATTTTTGTCAAAACTGAAATACTGTTCTCTGCCATTACAATTTCTGTGATTATTTTATTCATAGATTTATATAATGAAAGCTCCTTTCTGAAATTGTCATCACCCAATCCATTCACACAGCATGTCTTTATTGCATGTTATTCTGAAAACTTCTTTAATAGCCAGAAAGGGCTGTGGGGATCAAACGCGTTTAAGATCTATTGTTCTGTTTCCCTAAGGTTTGGGGGTCAATTAATTCACTTTATGGACTTATTGCCCTCATGCTTCAACAAACAAAAATCGCTCTCAGAAAGTATTCCATACAATCTTAATTAAAGGTGGCTTAAAATGGGGGCTTAACAGAATTCCACTTTCAGGGGTACCTAAGATGCAAGGGAACAGACGTGGCGCGACATTGCTTGTGCCGGGCAGGGATCTTAGGCAGTTTATGTCCTTCTTGGGACGGCCTCTTCTGATTTGTTCCAGCATCTTAACTGTATTATTTGAAATTTTCTCCATCAGCAAGGGAGCTGCAACATGCTTGGGATTAGCTCTTGAGCCGGACACTGAAGAACACTCAGCTTGGAAGGAAACGACAGAAGTGGGCCACTGTTAGAAACTCAGGTCGAAGTTGTGTTTGTATTCAGACACAACTCCCCAGAAAAAAGCTTTTTTTGTTTGCTTATTTGTTGCTTTTTGGTTTGAGATACACTCTTGCTAGGGATAAACATGCTTTTAAATGTTCTTACTCATTTAGTAGGAACCATTTTTATAAAAATCAATAATCAAATTATGGTGATTAAGTCTGAAAGCAAGTTACAGTTATCAAACTTTGCATTTCTTTTCAATGCTCATGATAACTAGAATTTCTGAGCAAGACCTGGCTTGCTCTCTTCCTACTCTGGGGAGGTCCAGTTAGACACCCCTGTTCATTGTGGTCCTCTCTGTTCACAGAGGGTGAGCTTTCACATCGAAGATGCTTCACTTCGTCTTCCTAACACTTGTCCTTTGATTCATGAAGAAGGCAGAGGACTTTGCCAGCACTACTAAACAATATGTAGTAAATCAAGAATGTAAACACGGGCCATTCTACCTGAGATCTACTAACCCACCTCTACTGAGGGCACACAGCAGCTTTCTTGGAATTCTGTTAGTCACATTCCACTGCCATCACCAACTCACAATGGGCTCTGGATGCTGAGGTGGTGACCTTCCCTGACAGATGATGTTTCCTCAGTGCAGCAGGCACTCAGTTATCAAGTCAGATAATAAGACTGCTTAGTCAGAACTGAGAGAACAGAGTCCATTCATTTTGGAAAACTTCGGAAGGCACAAAATGGGGAACGAATCACAAGCTCCATAGTAATACTATTATTATTATTTTGCTTATAGAAGCTAGCTCCTTATTTAGAAAGGCTTTCATTTAATTTATTTTATCAATGCAGTCAACACGGGACAGCTAGAGAAGGTAAGAAAGACTGAGCATAGTTTATATGGTTTATTTCTGCTTAGTATTTTTTTTGTTTTTTGTTTTTCCAGGACAGGGTTTCTCTGTAGCTTTGGAGCATGTCCTGGAGCTAGCTCTTGTAGACCAGGCTGGCCTCAAACTCACAGAAATCTGCCTGCCTCTGCCTCCCGAGTGCTGAGATTAAAGGCATGCGTAACCATGGCCTAGCTAGTATTTCTTTTAAATGGGTCTGGTATCAAGCTCTCTCGTTTACACTCCATGCAACTGAGGTTGCCCTCAACTCCTCATCCTCTTCTTCGTAGCTACTGAGTGCTGGAAATACCAAGAAACTCCACCACCTTACTTAGACAAGAATTTTAGATAAATGGCTTCTCTAAATTTTCTCTCAGTTTCTTACCAGATATCTGATATGATTCATTAGCTCTTTATGTACTGATAGTTTGACAGTATTAGCAACATTTCCTTTTAGCCCATTGTAGCAGGTCAGCATGTACTATCACCAGAAATAAAGGATAGTTGATCAGAAAATGAATAGGAATAAGTGAGCGTGAGCCTCTTTACCTTCCTTCAGTCTACCTAAAGCACTAATAGTTTTTCAATTACAAGAGGAAACTCCCTACAAACCTTTCCCTCTGCCCAGGAAAGAGGAGGTTAACCACTGGAGACATCTTTAAATCCTTATTGCTTGGGGTTGATCACATCAAGATGTATTAATAAGCTATGTTATCCAGCCTTTAGATACCATTTGTTTATTATCCACAGGATACTCCCCTATAGACCAAAGTCCCTTATCTCTACTTGTCCAAAAATGTAATTTTCTTTGTTGAAGAAGCTACATGAGCTAAAATTTAAAGCCACCACTTTAAGAACTACTCACATCACAGGTGTCCCCATATACAAGTAATACATTCATAATAATAAACTTGCATTTTTGCTTTTATAGTCAAATTGTCTTTAGTTATGTAGATGCATTCCAACAGAGAACTCTCTTAAGAACAAATTATTCACCTTCTTCTGTATCACTATGCTATTTTTGTAGCACTATAACAAACTTCCTGAGACAGTCTTCTTGTACAAAAGGAAGAATTATGTGGGCTCATGATTTTGGAAATTTTAATGTATGTGTGGGTAGCTTTGTTGCTCTGGGCCTGTAATGTAACACTACTTTGTGTGTTCAGACAATCTGCATTCCTCTCAGATCAGGCTTAGTTTAGGAGGAATAAACAAAAGGCGTACATTCACCATAGCAGAGAACATGAGACACGAAGCTGCTCTTTAACCCTGGTGCCCTTTTGACAAGCTAGTGCTAAAAAGAAATCTGCAGAGTCTCTCGACATTATTGTCCAGCTGCAAACCAGACTGAAAGAGTGCCCCGTTGGAATTGCTGTTGGAGAAGTTACAGATGGAGAATCTTGGTGCCCACTACAGTGTTTGGCACACACTTGGTGGTACTCTGTAACAGCTTCAGAATGGTATGGGGCAAAGGACACTTTTATTGTGCAAAAATTTAGAGAAATGATTTTTTTACTTTTGAGATTCTAATATAATTTTTTTTTGCTTTTTTTGAGATTTGTAGCTATGGAGCCTGTCCTAGAACTAGTTCTTATAGACCAGGCTGGCCTCCAACTCACAGAGATCCATGTGTCTCTGCCTCCCGAGTGCTGGGATTAAAGATGTGTGCCAACACCCAACTCTAATATAATTATATCACTTCTTCTTCCCTTTCCTCACTCTACTATCTTCCATTGAACTCTCTCTTTCTCTCTCTGAAAATCGTGGCTTTTTTCTATTAAATATTGTCGTATACATATATATTCCTAAATATGTAAACACAACCTGCTTAGCCTCTATAATGCTACTTGTGTGTATGTTTTCCAGTTGACCATTTGGTACTGAGCGACCAATTGGTGTGCTTTTCCCTAGGGAAGATTATTGCTATCCAGAACTAGTGAGGTCATGGATCTTGGAGGACAATTTACAACTGCCACTTTACTAAAGCATCATCATTTCTATCTGCAGTCTAAATATTTGTGCTTGTACTCATAGCTAAGTGCAGACCTCACCCATCATTAAGAAGGCTTGTCTGACAGACTGCAACTGCACAGAGAGGACCAAGAGATAAGTGATCAGCCCTTTGGCTCAACAGCCTAGTCTCTATGCCCTAGGCCCCAGTACAAAACCCCAGGCCCCTCCCCTGCCCTCCTCAGCCACAAGGACAAGCCTCCTACAGGATCCACCATTGGACCCTGCAATCTGAAGTCCCAATCAGCCCTGAAACACACTCATCTCCTGTGACCTCCGTGTCTCCCTGAGACAGACTGTAACTGCAGAGAGGACCAAGAGATAAGTGACCAGCCTCTCAGCTGGACAGACCAGGCCCTAGGCACTAGCCTTCCTCCCCAGCAAAACTCCAGACCTCTCCCCGACTTGTCCCAGTCACAAGGGCAAGTCTCCTACAGACAGGCTACTCCAGCAACCCTTCATCAGTCCCTGTAATCTCCAAGTCCACTCCATTCCCAAACCCGCCTGTCTCCAGAGATGTCAGTGGCTCCCCGAGACACAGAAAATCAATGCACAGAGCAGATCAAGAGCGACTCACTAAACACAGACAGTGACTGCACCTATTGGTCCAAGAGAGGATCCTTGAGACACAGACACCTAGAGCAATGATTGGACAAAGAGGCAGCCATACTGCCTGCATCAACTGGAGTAAGAGACGAGTAGACGCCAAGGCAAAAGTACATTCAATAACCTAACGAACAATATGCCACTACCAGAATCTTGTAGTCCTGCAACAGGAAGACCTGAATGCTGTGGGAACTACTTCAGCCAACGGCCTTTGGAAGGCTAACCCACTTTGAGCATGGTTTCGTATAATAAATTTTTATTTATAAGGGGGTAATCTCACAGAATTGGTAGCAATCCACAGTCCTCTGCACTGGGAACTGGAACTGAATCTAGACCCTATGTCTGCATAAAAGAAACACACCTCAACTTCAAAGACAAACACTTCCTCAGAGAAAAAGGTTGGGAAAAGATTTCCCAATCAAACATTCCTAGGAGGAAAGCTGGTGTAGCTCTCCCAATATTTAACAAAATAGGCTTCAATCTAATGTCCTTCAAAAGAAATGAAAGACATTTCATATTCATCACCGGAAAAATCCATCAAGATAAAGTCTCAATCCTGAACATTTATGCCCCTAATACAAGGGCACACACATTTGTAAAAGAAACATTACTAAAGCTGAAATTGTACATCAAACATTACACACTATTAGTGGGAGATTTCAAAACCCCATCCAAAACAATGGACAGGTCTGCCAGACAGAAAATGAACAGACAATAAAAAAGGAACTTATCAGATGTTATGACTCAAAGGGACTTAATAGACACCTATAGAATATTCCATCTAAACACAAAAGAATATAACTTCTTCTCAGCACCTCATGGAACCTTTTCTAAAACTGACTACAAACTTGGTCACAAAGAAAGAAAATATATATATATATAATATATATGATATATAAATATACATATATAATATATATGATACACACTGGAATAACCCCCTGTATCTTATTGGATCATCATGACTTAAAGTTAGAATTCAACAACAAGGCAAATTCCAAAGACTTACAAACTCATGGAAACCAAATAATGCTCAGCTGAATTACCCCTGGGATCAAGGAAGAAATAAAGAAAGAAATGAAAAACTTCCTAGATTCAATGAAAATGAGCGTACGTCATACCCAAACTTATGGTACACTATGAAAGCAGTACTAAGAGGAAAGTTCATAGCACTAAATGCCTATATAAAGAAGTGGGAGAAATCCCATAATAGTGAATTAACAGAACACCTGAAAACTCTAGGACAAAAAGAAGCGAACTCACCCAGGAGGTGCAGACACCAGGAAATAATCAAATTGAAGTCTGAAATTAAAAAAAAAGAAACAAAGAGAATAATACAAAGAATCAATGAAACAAAGAGTTGGTTCTTCGAGAAAATCAAAGATAGACAAACCTTTATCCAAACTAACAAAATGACACTGAGAGAATATCAAAAGTAACAAAATCAGAAATTAAAAGGAGGGCATAATAACAGGCACTGAGGAAATCTGAAGAATTATCAGATCATACTTCAAATACCTTTACTCCACGACATTGGAAAATTTAAAAGAAATGGACAGCTTTCTTGATACATGCCACATGCCAAAATTAAATCAGAACTAGATAAACAATTTAAATAGATGTTTAACCCCCATGGAAACAGTGGCAGGCATCAAAAATCTTCCAACCAAATAAAGCCCAGGCTTCAGCACGTAATTCTACCAAAACTTCAAAGGAGAACTAATACCAATCTTCCTCAAATTGTTCCATACGATAGAAACAGAAGGAACATTGACAAATTCCTTTTTTGGAGCTACAGTTACCTTGATACTGAAACCACACAAAAATGCAACAAAGAAAGTGAACTACAAGCCGGACAATGGTGGCACACACCTTTAATCCCAGCACTTGGTAGGCAAAGGCAAGCAGATCTCCGTGATTTTGAGGCCAGCCTGGGCTACAAGAGCTAGTTCCAGGACAGGTTACAAAACTAGAGAGAAATCCTGCCTCAAAAATCAAACAGAAAAAAAGAAAGAAAGAAATAAAGAAAAAGAGAAAAAAGAAAGAAAAAAGCAAGCAAGCAACAAAGAGAACTACAGACCAATCACCCTTATAAACACTGATGCAAAAATACTCAATAAAGTATTGGCAAATGAAATCCAAGAACACATTAAAAATCGTCCACAATGACCAAATAGTCTTCATCCCAGAATTGCAGGTATGGTTTAACATATGGAAATCTGTCAGTGCAATCCACCATATAAACAAAGAGAAAGAAAAAAAATACATGATCATCTTATTAGACGCTGAAAAATTCTTCAGCAAATTCCAGCACCCCTTCATGATAAAGATCATGGATATAAGAAACCTATCTAACATAATAAAATCAATTTACAACAAGCTGACACCTAACATCAAATTAAATAGAGAGAAACTCAAAGCAATTCCATTAAAATCAAGAACAAGACAAGGTCTCTACTCTCTCCGTATCTATTCAAGATGGTACTCAAGGTTCTACCTAGAGCAATAAGACAACAAGGGGAGATCAATAGGATACAAATTGAAAAGGAAGAGGTCAAACTTTTGCTATTCGTACATAATATAATAATATACTTAAGTAACCCCAAAACTTTACCTTGGAACTCCTACACTTGAATAAACACCTTTATGAGTGTGGCAGAATACAAGATTAACTAAAAAATTAATCAGTAGCCCTTCCTCCTCTGTACAAATGATAAAGAAGCTGAGAAGAAATTAGAAAAACATCACCCTTCACAATAGCTAAAAATAACATAAAATATCTTGAGGTAACACTAACCAAACAAGTGAAAGATCTGTATGACAAGAACTGTAAGTCTCTAAAGAAAGAAATTGAAGAAGTTATCAGAAATTGGAAAGATCACTCATGTTCTTGTATAGGTAGGATCAACATAGTAAAAATGGCAATCTCACCAGAAGCAATCAACAGATTCAGTGCAGTTCCCATCAAAATCCCAACACAATTCTTCATAGACCTTGAAAGAATAATATGCAACTTCATATGGAAAAAAAAACAAAGAAACAAACAAAAACCCTGAATAGCTAAAACAATCCTGTAAAATAAAGGAACTTCTAGAGGCCTCATCATCCCTGACTTCAAACTCTACTCTAGAGTTATAGTAATAACAACAGATTGGTATTAGCATAAAAACAGACTGGTGGACCAATGGAATAGAATTGAAAGCCCTGACATTAATCTACCTAAGAACATTTGATTTTTGACCAAGAAGCCAAAATGATACAATGGAGAAAGGAAAACATTTTTAACAAATAGTGCTGACATAACTGAATGTCAACATAGAGAAAATTGCAAATAAATCCATATCTATCTCCATGCACAAAGCACAAGACCAAATGGACCAAGGACCTCAACATAAATTCAGTCACATTAAAGCTGATAGAGAAAGTGGAAAGTAGCCTTGAATACATTTGCACAGGAGACCACTTCCTAACTATAACACCAGCAGCACAGACACTGAGATCAACAATCAATAAATGGGGCCTCCTTAAACTGAAAATTTTCTGTAATGCAAAGAACATGGTAAATAAGACAAAATGGCAGCCTACAAATGAGAAAAGATCTTCACCAACCCTACATCTGACAGAGGACTGATCTCCCAAATATACAAAAAAACACAAGAAACTAAGAATCAGAATACAAGATAATTCAATTTTAAAAATAGGGTACAGAGCTAAACAGAAAATACTCAGCAAAGGAATCTCAAATGACCAAAAGACATTTAAAGAACTGCTTATCATTCTTAATCATCAGGGAAATGTAAATCAAGATGACTCGGAGATACTCTCTTGCACCTGACAGAATGACTGAGATCAAAAGTACTGAGGACAGCTTGTGTTGGAGAGAATATGGAGTCAGGAGATCAGTCCTTCACTGATGTTACAAGTGTAAACTTATATAGCCACTTAGGAAATCAGTATGGCAGTTTCTTAGAAAATTGGGAATCAATCTACCTCAAGACCCAGCAAATAAACAGCTGGGCATATATCCAAAGGATAATCAATCATACCACAAGGACACTCACTCATACCAGCATTATTTGTAATCTTTAGAACCTGGAAACAACCTAGATGCCCCTCAACTGAAGAATTTTTTTTTAATGTAGTATATTTATACAATGGAGTATTACTCAGCAGTGAAAAAAACAATCACATCATGAAATTTGTAGGCAAATGGATGGAGCTAAAAAAAAACATCCTGAGTGAGGTAACCCAGACTCAGAAAGACAAACAGGGTATGTACTCACTCGTAAGTGGATTTTAGATGTAAAGCAAAATTTAGTCAGACTATGATCCACAGCTCCAGAGAAGCTAAGTAACAAAGAAGACCCTAAGAGGAACGCATGGATCGCCTGGGGAAGGGTATTAGATGAGGTCCCCTGGTCAACTGTGGGTAAGGGGTGTGTTAAAGGGGAAGGAATGAGAGATGAGAACGTGAGGGAATGGCATGACCCGTGGGGTGTTAAAGTGGGAGAGCAATAAAAGAGAGATCTTGATAGAGAGAGAGCCATTATGGGGTTAGGGAGAAACCTGGTGCTAGAGAAATTCCCAAGAATTCACAAGGATGACCCCAGCTAAGACTCCTAGCACTAGTGGATAGGATTCCTGAACTGGCCTTTCCCTGAAATCAGGTTGGTGAATACCCCAATTTTCATCAGAGAGCCTCCATCCAGTAACTGAGGGAACCGGGTGCAGAGATCCACAACCAAAGTCCCAAGTTGAGCCCCGGGAATCCAATCAAAGAGAGGGAGGAGGGAATATATGCACAAGGAAGGTCAAGATCATGATGGAGAAGTCTACAAAGACAGCTGAACAAAGATTGTGGAAACTCATGAACTCTAGACTGACATCTGTGGAGCCTCAATGAGACCAAATATGTCCTGCATATGTGGTAGACAGTGGTAAATCTTGGACTATCTGTAAAGCACCTGGCAGTAGTACCAGGATCAATGCCTGGTGCATGAACTAGCTTGTTGGAGTCCATTCCCTATAGTAGGATGTCTTGCTTAGTCTTAATGAAGAGTGGAAGGGCTTGGTACAGCCCCAACTTAATGTGCCAGACTTGTTGACTTCCCAAGGGAGCTCTTCCCTGCTGAGAGGAGTAGATAGGGGGTGGGCTGAGGAGGCAGCGGGGGAGGGGCAGGAGGATGGGTGGGAGAAGAACTGTGGATAGAATGTAAAATAAAATTTAAAAATAAATTAAAAATAAAAAAATAAAAATAGGCTAGGCAGTGGTGGCGCATACCTTTAATCTCAGCACTTGGGAGGCAGAGGCAAGCGAATCTCTGTGAGTTTGAGACCAGACTGGTCTACAAAGCTAATTCCAGGACAGGTTCTAAAACTACAAAAAGACCCTGTCTTGAAAAAACAATAAATAAATAATAAAAAATAAAAATAAAAGATGGTAGAACCAAAAAAAAACTTTTCTTTACAAGAGATGGATACCTTTACAAAAAAAAAAAATCATTGTACTTTCAGCCACTTTTAACTCCAGCTACATAAGAGAGTATCCAATACTCTCTGATGGCCCGAAGGGAGCTGAACTTATTACAGTCAATTGTGCACATGTATGCACACGTGCATGCATGCAAACACACACACACACACTTAAAAATACTAAAGATTTATTTTAAAATGTAGTTCCTTCCTACAACTTAATTTGGAAATAGTCTCAGTATTTCCTATAATACCACTGAAGTAGTCAGTTTTTCAGTAAAAAAAAAAAATGTAGCTGAATCGATGATTGGTAGCTGAATCGATGATTGGTTGTCGAGTTCCCATGGCTCTATATATGATGCCTAAGTATGAATCATGTCACAGGTATTAACTCAGGCTCCGCATTTTCACACCCTTTATCTTCCATTCACTCCTTTTGGGGGAGGGGATAGGGAATGAGGAGAATAGTTTCGCTGAGAATAATTCGCAGAGCTGTTGAACTTAACTTGCTTGTTATATCCCTGGATGGTGAACACTGACCAGAAATAATTAGGAGAGTTGTCAAAAAACAACTGATAAGGAAGGAGAGAGTTGGTTTCTCAGCACTTCGATGTAGAGTGTTTTCTGCTTTTTGAACTGTATTTACTGTATTGACTATTGGATACCCCAGTTTAAGATGCAGTGAGTGCTACGATTTTTCTGATGTTCTTGAGATTTCCTGACGTAAGACACTTGCAAGCTACACAACTATTTATATTAAAAAAATTCTCACTTTATCTATTCTATATTAATAAAATAACATTAGAAAATTTATGGCATAAGTATTCTGTATTTGAATCATTTATTTATTCATGTAAAGATAACACAAACCTAGCCTTCCTTTTACCATATAAAAATTCCAGCTTTCATTTGACTGTTGTATATTTTAAAAACTAAGTGGGAAAAGATGGTTAGTTTTGAAAACTAAACTCAACTCACATTTTTATTAGCATAGTTCTTATAAATAGTGGTCCGGCATTATTACTGTCCAAATATTGTGCTACTTTCATATTCTTGTTAGAAATCAAACATTATCTTGGGGATTAAAGTTCTACATTCTGTCAGTGTTCATAATAATTTTCAAAGCATTGCTACAAAGACCAAAGTCTGGAGCTTAGGGAAGAGACTAGGCAGCCTTCTCAATGGCCCTTCTTTTCTTTAAGCAGGATGTTCGCTAACAAATTCATGACTATTTCTTGAAGCAGGATTTGCTGTATCTCTAGTTTTCCTCTAAACTCCTGCTTCTTTACACTTCACACTTTTTGTGTGATGTGGAGATGTGTCACACAGAAAACATTCAGGTTCATTTAATTTCACCCTCGCCTGGATCCCTAGTTTTCTTTTTCCCTTGAAATACGCACGTTCAGAAACAACAGTGACACACATTGGATCTCAGAGCAAAGTCCCCAATACATCCTGTAATTTTATGAGTTCATGGAACGTTCAAAAATAAACAGGGTCCAGCTGGCCACACAAGGCTTCATTCAGATGGTGAAAGAAACGGGAAGCCAGGAAAACGAATGCAGGAGATGAAAGACACAGGGAGGGAAACAGTATTACAATGCCCTTCCGGTTCGGGATATGATCCTTGCTGTTTTAACGGGGTTTTCGTTTTCAATGTTGATGTAAAAAATGTTAGCCAGTATTCAAAGGGACAGTTGGAAGGGAAGCTCACAGCACTCCTCTTTATCCTTACTGTTGTCTATTTTCATAATTCTGATATGAAAAAGAAATCCCCGAAAGCCTCTTGTCAAGAAATGGAAAATGTTCCCATTTCCCTTGTTTGTCTGGCCATCACCTGGATTTCTGTTTTAATTTGCTGTAACTTTTGCATTCTGGTTTTCCTTTAACATACATATTTAAGTTATTCAAATATAAATTTTCCTTCTGAAACTCATACCTCCTTCCAGACTTTCCAAATTTGACATTTAAATCCTTACCACATTTTGAATATTCCTGGGTCAACAGTTCTTGTGAGTGTCTTTTTGCTTCTCTTTGTCTGCCGTCAAGAAACAAACCAAAAAAAGAAAAAAAGGTGCACTACCTACAGATTCTCTTGTGTTACTCTTTCTGCAAGCACTGGAGAAATAGATACGGACAGCAGAAGCAGATCAATATTCCCCATAAGGTCAGTGTGGAGGTCTTGTTTCTCTTGAACCCTGAGGCTTCATCATCCAACTCAGTTAAAAAACTCTTCGAGCCACAATGAAGCTTTAAACTGACTTTAAGTCACAATTTTGACTGAATCTCATAATGGTCCCCTTTAAACAAAATTTGAATCTCATAATTAATATTCTTCATGACAAAGGTAAAATAGTTTGGCACTTGTCATCTACATGATGACTGGCTCGGGGTCTTGGGAATCCAGTGGTCTCCTGTTATCGAATTCAACTTCAAATCACCACATTCCTTTCTGCTTAATATGACAAGACTATAAAAGTGTGCTGAGGCTAAATTTGCTATTAGTTCTCAACCACAGACCGAGGCATTCTATCTCTTTGCTGTCACTTGACTACAGGGAATACATGAGACACAGGAATCTCTAGAGTCACTGTTCAAAGCCCAGCCTCACAAAATGTTTGCTTTCCTACTAAGAACTATGAAGTACAAAGATATGTGCTTTAATTTCAAAAAAAGAAAATGGTCTGTGTGCTGGGGGGTTCCTGTGTCAACTTGACACAAGCTAGAATCATCAGAGGAAGCAGCCTCAGTTGAGGAAATAGCTTCTTCTTGAGATCCAGCTGTAAGGCATTTTCTCATTTAGTAATCAGCTGGGGACAGCCCAGCCCATGTTTGGAGTGCCATGCCTGGGCTGGTGGTCCTGGGTTCTCTAAGGGTCAGGAAGCAAGTCAGTAAACAGCAACCCTCCATGGCCTTTATATCAGCTCCTGCCTCTGGGATCCTGCCCTGTTTGAGTTTCTGTCCTGACTTCCTTGAGTGATGAACAGCAATGCTGAAGTATAAGCCAATAAACCCTCTCCTTCCCAAGTTGCCTTTTGATCATGGTGTTTCATTTCAGTACAGCAATAGAAACCCTAACTAAGACAGTCTGGAATTTAAATTTTATGAACCTATCATAAAATTAGTTTAGATAGAAAATATTATGAGTAATTTCATTACTTGGTGCCAATTCCTTAGTCCATTTCCTGTTGCTGTAACAGAATGTCATATAACAAGTATATCATATCATAAAGAAAAGAGATTTCTCCCAGCTCTGAAGGCCAAGAAATCCAGCATGTTGTTGCCAGAGTATCTTGACAGGACCACTGTGTCGTAACAGGATGGTAGGTGTCTCACTGAGAAGTAGTGTGTGGTATCTCTGCTTTCATCCTAAAAAAAAATTCTTATTATTTATATTAATGCATATGTGTATTTCACCCACATATATGCCTGCGCACTGTGTTCCTCCAGTAAGATGAGAAGATGAGATCAGCTCCTCTGGGATTAGAGTCACAAGCAAGTGTGAGCCACCACAGAAGTGTTAGAAATTGAACACTAGTCCTCTGGAAGAGCAAGCACTGCTCTTAACCACCAACCCATCTCTCCAAACCCTCTCTTCTTTGAAAACCACTCAAGGGAGGCCACAGTCCCATCTCCAAAGTCCATCAATATAGAGATGTGGGGGTGAATTTCCCAACACACCAGGCTTGCCAAACACCTCTAACCCATTGTACCCCTGTAGTTCAACAGCCAGTGGGGGTGGCACAACCGTGCAGAAGATCTTCTCAAAGTAAGGCTTTAGGAGGTCAGAAGACTCCACCCCCAAATACACTTATTGGGCATAGGATTCTTTTCAGAGAAAGCAGGAAGAAACAATTTTGACAGTGGTGTAGAAACGAATCTTCTGTAAGGGAAATTTCCATTGACAAAAGAAATGTCCATTTGGGTCTTGTGTTCACTAGTGTCAAGCACAGAAGGGGGAAGCAAAGTCAGCAGACGTCTTGTCAGCAGAGAAGGGACCCACAGAAGTCCAAATACCCAAATTTGTCCTCCCTTTCTAAGTCTGTCCAGTACTTTCTCCATGCCTGGCCTTCTCTACCTGTGTGTTCATAGGCTTGTCTTCTCTTGCTAATCTGTCTTCTGCTGTAAAATGTGGCAGCTAACAACCCAAGAAGAAAAGTGTTTTCCTCCCTTATGCTTATACCACACTTAGTCTTGTGATTCTGTGCAGCAAATGCACAAGCCAAGTCACCTGAATCTTAAACCTTACTAGATAACTTCTAATGGAAAGGAAGCCCCTGGGAAGCCCAGTATTGATTTATGTTCATTTTAATGATAACTGTATTGGAAGAAAGCCTTTCCATATTGTGTTTAACATGTGTGTGCGTGTGTGTGTGTGTGCGTGCGTGCATGTATATATTCCTTGGATGACTTATCTAATATTTTTTTTTCTAATTACAAAATTAGGAAAGTTTACATTTTAACAGTAATTTAACATAGATGAGGGTTGGTCTGAAATTTTGAAGTAAACATCGTACTAAGAGAGACAGTATGACTCCCTGTTCTCTAATGACACTATTTTCTTCATTTGGGTGGTTGAGAAAACTTATTTCTTATAGAGAAACAAGATTTTTTTTCTTCACCTTTATTAAGCTCTAACAAAGATGTCTTTAAATGCAGCTGTTTCTTTTCTCAAATAATCTGTTTCTTCTCTTGCAACAACATGGCACCAGCATAGTTTAACTTATGTGGTTACTGAAGTCACATGACAGTACTCAGTACTCAGAGGGTTATCCATATGATATGGAATATGTTTATAATTCTTACAAGTGGAAACATGGTCATTGTTTAAGATAAAATACATAGTTCCACAAAGTAAAACTTAGTTTGAAAATGCCACATGAGAGCATGAAATTGGGGGGCAGTCATATATTCACCTTTAACCAATTACAGTTTCTAGTTTTAGAAGTTAAACCAACTGTAGCTCTAGACATAGCAATTCAGTTTTGGAAAGAGTCAGCATAATTATCTACTTTGCTACTCAAAATACTTTTGAAACATCTGACATGTGTTCTATAGTTGTGCTGGAAATGGAAAATGAGTTAGCATGTCGGTTAGCGTAAAGCTCTCAGTGTAAGTTTTGCATGGATTCAATTCTCTACACAAAGACACACCAGTCTACTAACCCTCGCAAATCAAATGATGGAATAATATTCACAGGTACTTTCTGAAAAGTCTAATTTAGCTAGAGCACTTAGTCAAGACATTGAAAAGGAAACGTAAAAGGCACTGATGCCTTCTAGGAGGAAGGAAAGTGTTCTTCATACTTTTGCTTTTGCTCTAGATCACAAACAAGGACCAAGCCCCACATCTTGCAGGCACAGTTCTTGCATGGACAGAGGCAGGTATACTCTTAAACCTGCTGTCCTCAACTCTGAAAATCATCATTCCTGACTTCAACAAAACATCCCAGATGTGGCCTGAAATGCTATTTCACTGAGTTGGTGATTCACCTTAGCTAAAACCCTATCAGGTCAATGAGCTGTTTTTCATCTCTTCATCTCCAAAGGACCCCACTGAACCATCTGAAAGTTTGATTGAAAGGACTGGCATGCCAAGCAATAGATGTATGGATTTATTTGTTATTTCAGAGTTTTTATTCATAGTCAGGAAGATGAGTAGGATAGTATCACAGTTACTTTTCCTATTACTATAACCAAATACTTAACATGAAGCAACTTAAGGGAGCAGGGGCTTATAATAGGCCAAAGAGTTTATAATTAATACAAGTCTCTATAGATTTCTTTGGGACTAAACAGCTGTGGGACCAGGTGGAACAGAAACTTCTGTCTACAAATGGCCCAAGCATCATTTAGCAAGAATTTCCACATAAAGCCTGCAAAATCTAAAAAAATTAAAAAAAAAAAGATTCTAGGCACAAAAGAACAGAGTTCAGCACAGCTTCATGATAGCAGCATTTTCTCTATGCACTGTTTGCTAGAGGCAAGCAGAGGTATGGCTCCTTTAAGAGAGGCTTCCTGACTCAGCATTAGTGGCAAAAACCTGGCAGCTTTTTTAAGAGGCCCTGCCACCAAACATTTAAATGGTGTTTATAAGCAGCTGGCAGCATGCTTCTTGTGGTGGCATGGAACTAGAAACTCCACAGAGTTGTGGCAATGAATGTGGCTCCTGCATGTACCTACTCCATGAAGCTAGACTCTTAGAAAGCTAAAGAATGGGTCAGAGGCAGCCACCAAAGCCACAGCTTTAATCCTAGCCATGCTGCTTAGTAAAATAAAGACTCAAGTGTTCAGAGAAGGATAGAGATATACAATAAAGACAGATTCAGATAAAAAAAAGTCTCCTAACAGTTTACAGTATGTTAAAAATATACAGTCTTGGGACAGAAAAGAAAAAGAATAGAGAAAATAAGTCCTTAAATAAGAAACTGGGTAGCAGGGCATGGTGGCACACACCTTTAACCCTAGCACTTGAGAGGCAGAGACAGGTGGATCTCTCTGAGTTCAAAGACAGCCTGATCTACAGAGTGAGTTCCAGACATCCAAAGATACACAGAAAATCCCTGTCTCAAAAAAAATTAAAAATAAAATTAAAAAAATTGAGTTCAAAAAGGTCACATAAAGATAAAAAATACAGAGAATATGGATACTGTATGTTATTGTGTTGTCTTTAAATTGTTTGACTACTGAGGAAGAAGTAACAACTGCTAAAAGACATTTGATTATAAATGCTACTGGATTAATCCAATCTATATATTTTGAAAATGCCTTGACTTCAAAATTTAAGTCAAAAGATATGTTATTTGGAGAAGAGGTTTTACTTTTGTTTCCACAGAAAATAAGCAGCTGTGAATTCATTCCTGATTAATAAAAATCAGTTTTGATTGATGAAGACCCCCTGAAAAATCTCTACTTGGAACAGATGACCCAGATGATCCAATGTTTTAGAGCACCTCTGTTGCAGTTTCTTCTGAGTTCTGCATTTAGAACAACTTCAAGACTGCTAACTGAGATGATCAAGCCTCACAGAATACTCCAGTCAAGACTTAACCATAATCCTAAATTTTCTTTGGATCCTCATAAGATAAATAGTACCCCCAATCATCAGGAAATAGCCTAAAAAACTATGCCCACATCCCACCCCCAAAATGGATTATGGATGTTTGTCTTTGTTTAGAGTGTTAGTTACAAGTTGTTATGGATAATGGTCAAGAAAAAAAAAAAGATTAAATGCAGGGATTTTGTTTTGAAAAGAAAAAAGGGAAAATTCTGTGGAATAATGGTCCTGTACACTGTAAAGATTTGGCACTCACATTAGTTTAATAAAATGCTTATTGGCCAGTAGCCAGGCAGGAAGTGCAGGCAGGGTGACCAGACTAAGAGAATTCTGGGAAGAAGAAAGGCAGAAACACTCACCATTCAGATATAGAGTAAGTAAAATGAGAATATCTCACTGAGAAAAGGTACCAAGCCATGTTTCTAAACATAGACAAGAATTATGGGTTAATTTAAGTTATAAGAACTAGTTAGTAATAAGCCTGAGCTACTAGATCAAAGAGTTTATGATTTATATGAGCTTCTGTGTGTTTCTTTGGGACTGAATGGCTATGGGACCAGGTGGGACATGAACTTCTGTCTACAGGCTTATTTTGGATTACATTTTGAGGAAACAGTCATCATGGATAGGAAGGCATGGTAGCAGTATGATGAAGTAGTGGGTCACATTACCTCTATAACTGTAGAGAGTAGACAGGAAATAGAAATATAACAAAATTGATCTTAAATTTATATCTATCAATAAACCAAGATCCATACCAATGCAAAGTATTCATCTCTATAGTGTATACTGTTTTAAATGTAAACAAACATATATAAACAATCACTTAGGGAATTTGGGCATTGTTTTCTGGACCACTGTGAAGTACTGTGGGACAATGGTCTTGTACCCTATAAAGATTTGTCACTTGTGTTGGTTTAATAAAATGCTGATTGGCCAGTAGCCAGGCAGGAAGCATAGGCGGGGCAATGAGAATAGGAGACTTCTGGGAAGAGGAAAGGTTCAGTCTGCAGTTGTCACCCAGACCCAGCAGAAGCAAGATGAAAATGCCTCACTGATAAAAGATTCCCAGCGACATGACTAACACAGACAAGAATTATTGGTTAGTTTAAGATGTAAAAGTTAGTTAATAAGGTGCCTGAGCCAGTAGGCCAACCAGTTTATAATTAATATAAGCCTCTGTTTGTTTCTTTGTGACTGAATGGCTGCAGGATCAGGTTGGGCAGAAACTTCTATGAGCAACTGGGGTTAGACATGAGATTTCAAAAGATACCTAAGATTTCTAGTCCTCTCTCTCTCTCTCTCTCTCTCTCTCTCTCTCTCTCTCTCTCTCTCTCCTCTGGTCCATGGTTGTAGATGAAAAAAATTAGCTTTCAGTTTTTTTTTTTTTTTGCTGCAATGTCACAGACTCTAATCCGTTGAAGCTATAAACAGAATTAAATTTTTTTCTTTCATAGGTTCGTTGGTCATGGGATTTTGTGACAGAAACATAACTAAGATACAGGCTAACACATAAGAATGATATCTCATAGGGCCCAATCCTCATCAAAGAGCTTCAAGAAAGTAAAGAAAGCTGAGAATAGCAGAAATAACTCCTTTTCAGAAAGAACCCCTTAATTGGTGTCAGCTGGTCAGTCCTAACATTATAACATTATATACAAACAAACACTAAAGGAGAGAGCAAACTGTAGTTATATATTGATGTAGGAGTGGGAAGGAGGAAAGGAGAGAATAACAAACAAAAAGACCATGAATACGTGGGAGTGGCAAAAGGAAAGGGAAGCAGGGAAATGATTTATTTTTTAATTGAAAAAAGAACTCTGATCCCTTATTCCTAAATATTAATACAGGATAGTTTCATTTTAATCATCCTTTGAACTTTTAGTGACTAAAAAATTTGCTTAAATATAAGCACACATTCATTTTCTGGGATAATTTACTAAAATGTTTGTATAAAATGGTTTTCAGTGATAATTAAAGAGAGTTCAAATGAACCATAGCATGAAATGCCAGACCATTTTTTGAACCAGGGTCATGAATGTTATGAGTCACAACAACCCAGCAGCAGTCTACCTGGCATTTTATAATTTCCTTTGCTCACTGAGTATCGTGGCTTTTTACACACCGAGGACATTCCAGGAAGACTGGTTTTAGCCAAGTTGCTGAGACAACAGCTGCTGCTGGACATAGCTTAATGGGGAGCTAGAATACAGACGAGAGAATAATTCAACCACTATAGAAATACTAAGCTGTTGATGTTAATACTCCCTTATAATCATGTCCAAAAGAGGAAATTTAAGATCTGAAAATTGGAAAGAATGATGTTTACTTTGGGAAGCATGTATCACATTTGGTTTTATTCATCTGAAAGGAAGCCATAAAGCTTTACCATGATCCTGTTTTAACCTTTCAGACTAAAGGCATTTGTGAGTATTAAGTCCATTTTACTCTATATATAATTTGATGGACTAAATGATATATGGTTTAATAATAATACCTACTTATTTCTATATACATTCTAATAAATACATTCCCATACGTATAATATATAAGTCATATAGAGATTAGGCAGATAGGTAGATGGATAGACTAAAGGGAAGGAGTGCTCTGGTATTTCTATTTGTAAAAATCATTGGAACAATAACCATATTTTCTGTCCTTCGATAACAACTTTGTGCACTGTGTTCATGTTTCTCTGTTTTTCCATCAGCAAAAAAATTCCAGCAGTCTGGGCAAAGTGGTGTCAACCTATGAACACAGCACTTGAAAGGCACAAGAACAGCCTAGGATAGACAGCAAGTCAAACAAAACAAAACAAACAACAACAACAACAAAACCCTAAAACAAGTAACTATAAACCCTTAACCAAATAGGCAATAGTATCGTATTTTGTAATCATGTAGTAGCCCATTATATTAAAAATAACCCGTGCATTTCATACATTTTATTGGCCCAAACTAAAATCTTAATTTTTAAAAGCTTTAAAGGGGAACTAATCTTATGAAAGACAGAGGATCACTACTCATTTTACTTTTTCTTAATTTTCTTCTTTTCATATTAACATAAAACATAGTGCATGATATAAGTGCATACCCTTCTATAAGGAGATGTGTGCAAACAACCCTCTTAGAAATCCATGTAAAATGGACCCAATCCTTCAGTGGTGTCCATTTTTCATAAGTTCCACATCAACAAATAGAAAGAGAACCCACAGTCTCATGAGTCTTTGCTCCCAATACTATATCTAACAACCAATTTGAAGATCCAAAAGTATTTTTTTTCAAGTATGCATCCTCTCTAAAGCAATTACCGTAAGGGGTGACTTTGGAATAATCTCTGGCATATGAATAACTTTGAGAAGTCCTCTGTTCTATTTAAATAGCTGGCAATGTCTATTTTGATCCATTACTCCAAACGAGACAGGAACAAGCACTAGTCAATTTATTCTCATTGATTCTCATAAAGTCATGGACTCATTCTAGAAAACGTGGTTAGTTTTGACAGTAATGTTGTATTAGTCACTTTTTTGCTTCATGATTTGAAGCAGCGTATGGAAGAACGGTTTAATTTGCGTCACAGTTCCAGAGGGCGAGCCTGTAACGGTGGAGAAGTGACAGTCACAGATGGCAGGAGCAGGGAGCTGAGAGATCACATCACTATCCACAAACAGAAGAAAAAGAAATAAAACGGGAAATACGGTGAGGCTAGGAACTCTCAGAGCTTCCACTCCATGGTGTACTTCCTCCACCCACGCTATATCACCTCCTCAAACAGTGGCGCTAACAAGGGACCAAGTATTTCAATATCTGAGCCCAAGGGTAGAATGTCACATTCAAACTACCACACAGGACAGTCACATGCCACATAACCACATTATCCCCTTCCTATCTTCCGCCAATGCCTCCTACCTCCTCACAGTAACTGAAGTATTGAACTGTTTCCTTAGGTTACACTTCTTGGTTAACTCTTTGCTGGGCTCTTCACAGAGTATGTCCGTGGCTGTCACTTTTGAGTCGAAACACATAAACTCAGATTTAGAAAGGTATTTGGCAGAATATGCTCGACAGAAAGGCTATTATTACTAATTTTAGTGGCAATATGCCACACACTCTTGCCACTAATTTATGCTGTTTTTCAGTAATTAAATGTGTTCTAGACACTGTTCTTGGTGCTGGGAGTACAGCAACAAGAGAGACATAAAAAGTGTTCCTACACATAAGTCAACACTCTTCACCAGCCTGTTTTCTTATCAAGTAGTTTGGCTCTGATGCTAACAACATTTCTCAGAGTTCCCAGTTTCCAGAACCTGTCCAAAAAACCTATCTTTCTTTATTATCCAGTCTTAATCTGTTATAGCCACAGAAAACAAACTAAGACAGAATCTTCACAGGAAGTGGCCAGAGGAGAAACCACAATGAGAACTCAATAGTCGATAGCCTAGAAAACACCCCTTACCATACTTAAATCATATTGACCCCTGACCTTGGATTTCCGTATTTCAGAATAGTGAGATGCAGGTTTCTATCATGTATTCACTATCTTGTCTATGATACTCAGTTGTAACAGCTGAACAAGTCACAATAACACCTGAAATCTGAAACTTTGGGGATTGTTAAACGCTCTCAAACTGAAGGGAAATTGAAAAATATAGAAGCAACAACGTATCAGATAAGTGGGGAAGCTATATTGCCACAGCAAGTTTGGTATCATGAATGACTCCAGAAACTGGAAAACAGATAATCTGGCCTAACTGGAGTAGTCATTGTAATCTAAAACAAAAAGAAGCCATATAAACGTTTAAAAATTAATTTAATTGTTTTGACATAATTATACATAGACTATTTTTAAAATCCTCAGTTTTAAATAATTTTAAGAATCTTAAACTACACTACCATGTGCAATAACGTAATTCTTGCATTTTTATTAAAAATTCTTGAGTTGTCAATTAAGAATAATTACTTATTTTGTAAAAATAATGAACCTCACTATTGAAGGATTTTCTACTATAGAGGCAAGAATTTAAGGAGAAACACTGTATTGTCCTACAGGATTCAAAATAGATATATCTCTATATCCTACAAAACAGTACACTTTATTTCTATTCTTTATTACCAAAATGGCTAAAGAACAACCTCACATCAGTGGGGGAAACTTTATGACCAGATTGCTTCTAGGGTCACAGTCAGCTACCTTATATAACCTAAGGCCAGCTGCCCCAAATTGGTATTGTATGCAGTGGGCTAGGCCCTTCTCCATCATATAGCAATCAAGACATGACCACAGACCAATCTGATGGAGGCAGTCCTCAGTTGAGAAGCCCTCTTTTCAGGGTTCTCTAGTTTGTATGGAGCTGACAACAAACTAACCAGCATAGTTAAAAACTGAAGCAAATGCTCTTCCCACTACAGCTCAGATGAGACATATCCACTCCCATTTCCACATAGGAAACTGAGTTTACAGAGGTTACTTGATTGTCCAAAGTACGCAATGGTCACACTGGGATCATCTCAGTATGCCTCCTGCACTGGATCTCTAGTTTTTTAAGATATGACATGAGAAATGTGTGTTTGTGTGTGTGTGTGTGTGTGTGTGTGTGTGCATATTTGCATCTACCATAAATCAAAAACAATTGCCAAAGTTACAGTGTATCTTGCATTGATTTATAATTAAAGAGAACTGTGAAACTGATTTAATATTTGAAATGAAGTGGTTTCCAGCTTCATGCAGATCTGAAATGAACAAGAAAAGCCATATAGCAGTATTTCTGAGGGTGTGGGCTCATTTCCATAGCAACCCTCTCTCTATAAAATTGCAACCAATCACATCTAGCAGGGAACAGACTTCACACCATGGTGTCCTTGCGTCCATAGCTCTGTCACCATCTACTCCAGCTTGAATCTTGGATGTCCTGAATCACAATCTGTTGAAGACATGTTCTCCAGGTAGTTCTATCACAAGATCACACAATCTTTACTAGGTAGGGCTCAATAAGTCTGGTTTAGATTATTGGGAATATGTCCTAAAAGAGATAGTGAGACTCTGACCAACTTTCTCTCCCTTTCTTCTGCTTCTTTGTTCAGAAAGTGAACCATTTTATCCCACCATGAAGGAGCACATGAAGTAGTGATTTGCCACAGGTCCACGGCAATGATACCAAATAGTCATGGATGGAAATCTCCTTAACTGTGAACATAAACAAATCTTTTCTCAATATCAAAATGAATGTCTCGGCTATTATGCTATAGTTATGAAAAACTGACTAGTAATCTATTTGCCATTTGTTTGCATGCCTGATTCCAGAAAGCAAGTTCATGGTGGTCACGGATGCTGATTTTCATTCTTAAAGATTACCACAGTGTTTCATATAGAGTTTGTGCTAGATCAATACATTCGGTTTCAAACTGAATATTGTTGACACTTGAGCATCAGTGAATATCTCATTACATACAAGCCTCTAGTGGAATCCTTTACTCCTTTCAATGAGAAGGTCAATTTTATTAAGTATGTAAATACATAAATAAAATAAAGAAATTTAATCCAGCGAAAATTGTTTTCCTTTTTTACTTCATGTCTCCTTTATTTCACCATTTCTTCTGATGGCAAATTACTGAATTAAGTCTTATAAAAGCAGCCAGACAAAATGTACATGTATGTGAACAGACCATAGTGCATGATTATTCGTGCCGATACCGTATCAGCCAATAAATCCTAGACAGATAGTTTACAATTAGTTCACAAAGGATTTGACACTAGCCTTTTTCTCAGAGTGCTATGACCCAAAATAATCTATTTCTGCTTTAGTATTTCGAGTTACAACCACTCTCAGAGTTTAGTACCATAGGGATAAAGAGAAATCATAAAGAACTTTTGGTTTCATGGAGGACAAGTTTTGAAATTTGTCAAGGTATTTGGAAACAAATTTGTTCTCTGATTCTGAGGCTGCCTTCTCTGAGTCAGCCTTGCTGTATATTCTCTATAATCTAATTTCTTTCAAGATGGCTTTCAGCTCCCCGGTGCTGTTTTGTTCACAATTGATGTTAAGCAGGACGGAATGCTAACACTTGCAGCATAAAAGCAAATGGCATCCTACCACCAGGAACTTCCTGGCACAAGTACACAAAACGAGATTTAACTCCTCAGAGTGGCAAGGGACAGACAGAACAACGGGTGGTCTTTCTAGAATGTCCTATAACCTTCACTGAAACAGCAATGGGGTGCCTCAAAACCAGAATTTCTCTGCTGACCTTGACCTCAAGCAGTTTTGCTATTACTTTGAAACAAAAACTCAGGACATTTAGTATAGAAACTTAAAGTAAAAGAGGTTTATCTTTTTAAACAAAACAAACAAAAAAACAAAACAAAATAAAACAAAAATCCCACACAATTCCTTTAAAACGCCGAGGATTTGCCGGTAATTTCCAGAACCTTGCATTATTGGCCTACCAACACTTTACATTTCATTTGAGAATAGCAAGTGTGCTTCCTACACAAGTAAATCAGATCATGGGACTCCTCATTTTGACCAAAGATTTTAAATTGCTCCACAGGGATGGTCCAAAGACAAAACAAGATGGCCAATGTCTGAATAAAAATCTACACCCAAACAGATAATATCAACAAATATAAGGGCACTGCTATACTCCACAGAGACAATGTTCTATTACCTAAAATGACATTTTACTGGCTTCTTCCCTTTCTGATCTGAGGGAGAGGGCAATGAGATATTCTAGATGGGAATATTATATATTTGGTCATCACTTATCACTTATCTATTAACTGTGCATTTTTGAGCTGTCAAATGATGTCATCTGTTTGTTCAAATTACATAGATTATGTCAATATTCACAACAGAACAGAGAACTAAGAGGTTTGATTCTGAACAACTTCATCTTGAAATACTTCTGTTTTCCATTTGTACTCCCCTAATCATACAAGAAATATTTAAAGGCAAAACCCTACAGGCCTTTTATTTATTGTAAGTATGCTAATCAACAACTTAAAGTTGTTCTTTATCTTTTAAATACTTTGTAGCAAGTAACATGGCAGGTGCTATGATTTCAGCCACTATAAGGCTGACACTTCTGGGCTCTAGGGTCATGCATGTGCGGACAAGCCCTCAGGCAGGGACCCCACGCGACCTACATGCATGCATGGTTACATCATCCATGTGTGACTCAGCTAAGCCCTTGTGCTCATGTGTGAGCCCCATCATTTGCATATGACGTAGTCATGTCAACCCCCTGTGCGCATGTGCTAGGCAACTTTCAAAAGCTGGACACTCCCTCCCCTCCTCCTCTCTACTCTGTTTCTCTCCTCTCTCTCTCTCTCTCCTCCCTCCTCTCCTCTCTCTCTCTCTCTCTCTCTCTCTCTCTCTCTCTCTCTCTCTCTCTCTCTCTCTCCCTCTCCCTCTCCCCTCCCCCCTCCCCCCCTCCCCCCCCCCCTCCTCTCTCTCCTTTCTTTCTCTCTCCTCTCTCTCCCCCCCCTCTCCCTCTCCCCTCTCTCTCTCTCTCTCTCTCTCTCTCTCTCTCTCTCTCTCTCTCTCTCTCTCTCTCTCTCTCTTTCTTTCTCTCTGTCACACTGACTTCCCGAGGCCTGTACATGCCCCCTCTAATAAAGTCTTAAGCGGGGTTTGTTGTATGTTCCCTGTTTCCTTCTCACTCGCACCAGGTAATTTCAGCAGGGTCTTTAAAAACATGATAACTTTATTTCCTTGTAGATGCCTTGAAAACCCCAAGGAAGAGCAGTGATTGGGTGTTTCTCAAATGATTCAGTCAATAGCAGCAGCATCTTATTACTGACCATGTATGTCTTCCATTGGCTTCTGACTGGAAGGGATCTGTAAGGATGTGTCTTTGGATAAGGATTTTAATCACTTTGGATATGCACCCAGAACAGGGATTATTGGAAGGGATGGTGTTTCTGTTATGCTTGTTGGTACAAGCCATGCCCACTCCCTCCCCAATCTGCTGAGGCAGGCTGATCTTCAGCTTCCAGCCTGAGCTTGCTCTCTTTTTCGTCTTCCTCTTGGAGAGGCAGCTTCGCTTCTAACTCTCTCTTTCCACTTTTCCCTCTCCCCCTTCTTCCTCTCTAGATCTATCCTCTTCTTTCTTCCCTTTCTCTCTCTCTCTTCTCTTCCCCCTTCTCCCCTTTTCCTTCCCATTCCATAACCCAACTAATAAATATCCAATTCTATTCTGTATAATATGTCTGTCCACATGTCTCCCACCCACTCGCCTGCTCAGCCCCTCACCACTGGGAACCTGCACCTTTCAGGGACTCACTGTCACTGGGACCAGCCCTGTGCCATATGGCTGGGCCCTGCCCGGGGCTGGCAGCTCTCTTGGTCAGGGACCCACTGCTCGGTATCAGGCACCAGGACCAGCCGGGAGCTGCTCAGGACACGCAGGCAAATCATAACAGTTTCTACATACTATCCTGAGGGATCTCTGTGATATTTACCACAAAGACTGTATTAATTCCATTCTCAGTTTCCTAACCATCTCAAACATTCACCCTTACAAGTTAGCTCCGGAGTGGAGAAACTTCATTTCACAGATGAGGACCTAGATTTTGTGAATATTTTCTGCATTACTTGCCACCAGCTGATAGAGTGAAGGTAAGATCTCTGCTGTCCCTCTTTAAATCAAGTTGACTTCAAATCTCTGTAAGTCCTGGTGGTTTTTGGTAAAGCAATGCCATTTAACATTAATATCCCTATATTTTCTAACCTATCAATTCTACATGTGTCCATTTTAGTGAAATTTGAAATGAAACTGAATTCTATGTCTCTCTTCCTTTCTGGAAGCAAGTACTTAAAAAGAGAACAACACAATGTGTCCTGATCTTAAGCGGAAAAGTCTTTTTCTCCATGCTGGTCTAATTGGTAGCACTGGATCTCTGACTCACTCAGTCCATCTGAATTAGGAACTTTGTGGTGTTTTGAATAAGAAATGCAGTCATAGACTCATACATTTGGATGTTTGGTCCTGAATTGGTGGTACTGTTGGTTAGGTTAGGGAGCTGAGACCTTGATGAGGGAAGTATGTCACTGGGGGCTGACACTGAGCTGTCAAAGCCTTGCACCATTCTCAGAGCCCTCTTTCTGTGATTTGTGCTGGCAGTTCAATAGGTGAACTCTCAGCATCCTGCTCCAGCCATCCTCTACCTGCTATATCACCCACCCCTGCCAAGATGGTGATGGACTCTTATCCCTCTGGAACCAAAGCCCCAGACAAACCCTTCATCCATGGTTTTGTCACAGCAATAGAAAAGTAACTCATACATCTTGCTTCTTTGTAGTTTGCCAAAACCAAGGCCTACCATAGTGTAAAACTTTATCAGATTTTTATCACAGTGATAGATGCCTGACAAAAACAATGAAAAGTCTGAAATATTTATTTTGGCTTAACAGTTTCAGAATGTTCAGCTCCTAATTTCTTAGCCCGGTATCATCCGGCAGAATGTCATAGAGGTAAGAACCCACACAGGAGGAAGTTATTCATCTCATGTCAAGACAGAAGCAGAGAAAGAAGAATTCTCATGCTCATCAGTCTTCCTGGTTTCTTCCTTCAATTTCCTCCAAGACTAGGACTAAAGCTACCTATGTTCAGGATGGATCTTCCCTCCCAGTTAATCCTTTCTGAAAAAAACCCTTCTAGAGACATCCACAGCACCAACATTCTAGGTGATTCTAAAACCAGTCAAGTTGACAGCACAAATCCTCACAGCTGACCCTGAAACATCTGGGATCATGTCTTCTTCTTACCCTGAAGCCTTTCTTTAGCATCCTGATTAAGGTCCATCCATTATAGGAGTCCTTCCTCCAGTCACTGCACATCCTTGTTTTCCAGCTGAAGGAGTACAGGATATACCACCTCAAAACTAGGCTATCTGCTATTTGCATATATTGATTATGTCACATAAAGGCTTTGAGAAACAGAAACTGCACTGGGAGCCTAAGATGGTTAATATTGACAATCAAATTGACAAGATCTTGAATCATCAAAGAGACAGCATCTTAGGCATGTCTGTGAGGGATTATCTAGATTAGGTTGGTTGAGGTAGTTCGACCTGCATTGCACAAAGTGCATAAAAGTTAGAAAGAGAACTGAGACCAGTGTTCACATCTCTCTGTCCCAATACAAACAGCTGCTGCACTCTGCTCCAGCTATGACTTCTCTGCCATGATGGACCCAAACTATGAGTCAAATAAACCTTTCCTTTTTGACATGACTTCTGGCAAATATTTCATCACCGAGGTAAGAAAAGGAACTAACACAGAAACCATCTTCCCTTAGCTGCTTACAGACAGATTTTCCAAATGACCTCAACTTTCTTCAAGCCCTTTCTTGGGAATGTATGAACCAGGGAAGATGAATTCTTTTCAAAAGATTTTGAGATTACAAAGACATACTACTGAATCCTCCCTTAAGAGTAACAAACAGACCTATCAACCACACGGACAGGAATGTACTTCTCAGGAAAGTTGTTTATTCCAGAAACTTCAGGAAACAAGACAGACATGAGGACATCTTAAAAAGATGGGAGGAAAGCTACCACTTTAATAAGATATAGACATATTATAATTATAAAGCCTCTCCAAATCCAGCTGCTCACAGATGTTCACTGCTAACTCTGAAAGACCAATTATCCCTCTCTCCTCTTTCTGTTTCTCTTCTATGTACTGGACAACAACCTAAATCCGCTTTCCTTGACAATCTGATATTCTCTCTCTCTCTCTCTCTCTCTCTCTCTCTCTCTCTCTCTCTCTCTCCCCTTCCTTTCATTCCTCCATCTGTCTGTTCATTAATGCTGTGTTCATGAGAGCCAGAAGGTGGCAACAACCTAAATGTCAACAGAAGATTGGATAATGAAAATATGGTACATTTATATAATGGAGTTCTTACTCAACTTTTAAACAAACAAACAAAAATGGACAACTCCTGAAATTTACAGGTAAAAGCCTAGAATGGAAAAAACAAACAAGCAAATAAACTTTCTCTGATTGAAGTAGCTCAGACACAGAAAGACAAATAGGGTATATATTTGCTTATATGTGGATGTTAGCTGTTAAGTCAATGATAAACAAGCTACAATTTGTAGAAAGACAGAGGTTAGTCACAGAGTGAGGGACTTGGGCAACAGATAGATAGAGTTAGGAAATTGAAACTGAATATTTAGTTAGTTTATTAGTTAATTAGTTATAGGTGGATTGAGGGGCTGTAATGGGAAGATAAAGTATGGGAAGAGAGAGGCGAACAAAGAGAAAATATGATGGAGACAGCTAAAATTAAGGGCTATTTGAAGGGTGCTGGGGAACCCTGAAATCGCCAAATAATGGGAGAGATGGAGTCCCAAATGGACATCTCTTGTCAACAAATGAAGCTTCCTGTAGTGGGACTGGGTTATGTCTAGTTGATTTGTTACTCAACGGGGTCCTGTGGGTATCCCCAAACAACTCAAGCTATTGCAAAGATTATGAGTTGCTCTCCACAAATTGACAAGACCCCATTGCTGAAGACAACACTTGAACAACTCATTGAACACGGAGAAATCGAGCTGGGTTCCTATAGAGAGCCTTTACTTCTCTGCCCTAGTATCTTTGATCAAGGAAGGTACTCTGCAAAACACTGAAAGAGAAACATAAATGCCTAGCTAGTCACAAACTCTTTGATCTACAATGTTCTACCTGCTAGACAATGGTGGCACAAAGCTTGTTTGAATAACTCACCAATATCTGACTTTAGGCCCACTCAACAAGATGAAAACAATATCTGTCAGTGTTTTTGTAACTAAAAACCTGAGACTAGACAGCCAAGAACCTAGGGTGAAACCAAATGCTACTGCTCTAAGGCAATAAAAAAAGTAGCTATAAAATGACATCCTGTTATACTCAGAGATCAGTGCCTTGCTCAGACATCATCAGAGAAGCATCCTCCTGCAGCAGATAGGAACAAATACAAAGACTTACGGCTAGACATTATGCATAGTCAGATCTTGGGACGCCCAGTCCTAAATGAAATGTCACCTTCCAGTCCCTGTCCTCAGAGCTCAGGGAAACTCATGGAAGAGGAGACAGAAAGATTGTAAGAGTTAGAGCAAATGGAAGACTTAAAGAGTACAAAGGTCTGTGAATCAACTAAGCAAAGCTCATATGAATTCACAGAAACTAACGCAGCAAGTACAGGACATGCACAGGCCTTCACCAGGTTCTTTATGTATGAATTATGGCTTTCTGTTTAGTGAATTTTATGGGATTCCTGAGTGTTTGAAAATGTGGGTCTCATATTCTTAAACTTTCTTTTGGGTTCTTTTCCTTCTGTTCCTTTGTTTTGTCCAGTTCTGATCTGTAAGTTTTTCTTTGCTCTTAATGAATTTTAGTTTTATTTTATTATTGTCCCTTAAGTTTGTTTTCTAAAGAAAGACAGAAAGAGAGTGGATCCAGGTGGGAAAGGAGGTGTGGAGGGACTGGGAAAATTAGAGGGAGGGGAAACTGTAATCAGGATATTTTATGTGAGGGGGGAAAATCTATTTTCATTAAAATTTAAAAAAAAAGAAAGGGGGAGGAGGTAAGAGGGTAGAAAAGCATGCCTCTGGATGCCATGAAGTTTAGGAAAAAAAAAGAACACTTTGAAAGTTCATTAAAATAGGAGTTTGCACCTAAAATGATGCCTTTGTTCAGTGACTAATACTACTCTAAGATTCTATAAGGGAAAGCTTGAATGCTAAAATGTAACTACTGAGTCACAGGAGAAAACAGAAATAGCTCAGTCTTCAGCAATGGGACCCTGGCTGCTTGGAGCCTGACCCAGTGGTTTGTGCTGCTTCTGGGAACCGAAGAAAGAAGCTGGTCGGGAAGTGTAGGGTGGGAACCACAGAAAGATGCCAGTCTGTTCTCATCCTTGACAGCCAGAGTTGTGTTGGCTCGACATTAAAAATGTCCCTGTTTCTATGAGTAATTCTGTCCTGGTCAAAGAACAGAAATCCTAAGACTGTTTAGGGGAACTGCTTTGAGTTCTGATTTCTTGTTTTCAATCTTTATTCTTCTTTTACATAGACATTAAGGACCACAGCAGTCTGGAAGCTATATGTGACTAGATACTTCCGGGGTCCTGGAAGGTGTTCCCAAACCTCCAGTCCAGTATGGACACCATAGTAGAGAAAGGATCATGAAGATATTCTAGGTGGAACAACTGGACTGTCTAGGCTATCCTTGCATGCTGCAACCTGGTAAAGCCTTATTAACCCCTAGATAGAGCCTTTGGGAGTATAGAAAAAAAAAGCTAAAATAGTTGTCTTTTCTGTAAAAGAAAAAGGTTTTATTATAACAAGGAATTTAAATCTTTTTATCTCTCCGACCTTGTAAAACTTTTATTTTCACAAAGTCCTTGCTACAATCTTAGAACTGAAGTGTCTTAGTTTTCCTCCATTTCATTTGTGCGGAGTCTTTTAAAAAATAGCCAATCACAAAAGAATGTGAGGTGAGGAGCGGCACAGACACCGCCAGCTTTAGAATAAAACCACCTGAACTTCCTGTCTTTGCTTACTTGCTCTTCTGCTTTGCTGAGTAGTCCATGCTTGTAGCAGAAGTAAAGGTTTGTCCCTATTGAATTCTCTTTCTTTGCTGCTCCGTATTTACTTCTAACAGTGGAAGTCCCCTTTTGGAACCCACTGCCGCCATTATGCACGAGTTCTGTGTGCCCCGTTTCTCCTCTATCGTCAGCTATAATAAACTCATTTTCTGAACCGCAACCGACCTACCTTGCTGTGGAATTCATCCTGTGACATCGGCCTGGGTGGTTTTGGAGGCCACTGAATGTCTGGGGTCCTGGTACACCCCATCCTCAGATTATTCTCACTCGAGGCAAGACAGGTGTCTTCCTCCAAGAATACCTGTCCTCCTCTTCCTCTTTCAAAGCCTTATTTCAAACAATTAGGTCCTAACCCCTCTTTCTCATGGAGCTGAGCCCTGAAGGGACAAATTTATTATGGAAGAATAAGCAGTGGGATGTCTGCTTATTGATCTCCCAAAAAGTACCCCGCACAAGTGACTCCAGAGGTAAAACTGAGTAAGTTCTTAACTATTGTAATAGGCCGTCCATGTCTTTTCAGGAGGCAGTCCTCTCTGAGAATGCGCCCTCTGTGTTCCTGTCACCCAAACAGCCAGCGTATGTTCTCTATTAAAACTTTTGTATTGCCTCTGCTTTGTAAGTACGTCCGTCTACATTCTGTTACAGACACACCAACAACCCAACTATTACTTGATTGAGTAGTTCCTGAGTTAATTCAGTTATGGGTTCACTTTAAACACAGGTTGTTTGTGACTGTAATCCAACTCTCTCATTTTGAAAGTGGAACAATGAAGAGCTCCAAGCACATGCTTGATCTTTTCTCAACTCAGTCTTGAATAGTTTAGCAAGATATTTTGACAGGCATTCCTTTCTGAGGAGAACACGCATCTCGACCCAACACAACTATAAATGTTATGAAACACCAAGCATCAACCCAATCCAGTCAAATTGTATTTTTACAAACATAATATAAAGCTGAAGACAAAAAGCCAAAGAAATCTCTGCCATAAGACGGCCTGTAATGACAGGTGATCCTGAGGCCAGCCTGCTGTTCAGAGTGAGTTCCCAGACAAGCAGGACTACACAGAGAATCCCTATGTTGGCAAATAAAAGTGGTAAACAAAATTAGCAGTTTTCTTCACAGTCCTAATAAAAATATAAAGCCAGTGCCCGACGGATTCCACGTCGGAGGCAATGTCCCCCGCTCATGCCTTCATTCACTTCAGAGTTTCTCCTAATATCCTTAATCAACTTCCCTTGATTTTCTGAGAGGTTTCCTTCATGTTTTCTTCCTAAGCCAGTGATAATTAAAATAAAAATTTCAAAGGAGTAAAGCCAAAGAGGAAAAGCTACAAAAATCCGATTTGGTTTTCCTACCCTTCCCCTCTCCTCATTTCCCAGCCACTAATCTGCTCTCAAGCAGCACAATAGAGCAGCTAGACAGAAAGAAGGGAGATAAAATTGGCCAGTTACTACATTGTCCTTGCTAATCTGCGCCATTTACATAAGGGTTAGGAGGCTTGTTTTATCATTTAAACAGACTTAAAAGCCCTTCGCAAATGAGATTTAGTTCCTACAAAAGAATGAATTGGTTGGTGTTATTTGGCGAGTTGCTTCTAGCCCAGAGCTGACTTGGCAGTAACCAGGCTGCTTCTTGGGCCACATGGAGTGTAAGCAAAGACTGCTTCCAGCTGCCAAAACCCCGAAGCCTCAAACTGATTAAATTCTTACCAGGAGGTGAACAGGGTGAGGGCCAGGCTCAAAGGCCAATCATACCAGAAATTGAGCTATACCTGAACAAACACTTTTTAAGCAGACAACTCAAGGTGGCCCTGGGTGTTCAAGCCCCTTTACTCTTCTCTTGAAAGGAAAATGAAGAGCAGACAGGAAATGTACTACAGAGGCTGGAAAACTCTACACCGTCCAAGCTGTGAAGGAACAACCAGCTAAGTTCTTTGATTCATCATTGGTCAGACTGGCCTTGAGCACAAAGACAAACCGCAAAACTAACTCCTTTGCCAGTGTCAGAACAAAAGCAATTAGAAGGAAAATGTGCTCTTAGCATCAAATGTGCTCTCTGCATCAAATGTGCTCTCTGCATCAAATTCTAGAAGATAACTCTAAATACCATACACCAACTGTATGTTTTACCTTGCACACCTTGAACAGATGTTCAGAGTGACTTTGGCCTGTGGCTCAGCGGGGTGCGTAGGACGACCTTGGTTAAATTTGCTCCCGGAAAGAACCAGGGTAGTAACGCCCTCCATTCTTAAGTCGTCAAGATCTTCTGCAAAAACACAACAATAATAGGATGAATTAAATCCAGTTGAATTAAACAGAGAAAAAACATGTTTAACAGTACCTACCCATAATTTGTAAAGTAAACCACTATTTTGTATTTTCTACGAAATAAACCAACTCATATACAGTTATATTTTCCATTTTTTCTAGGTATAGTTGTGTCAACAGCAGCTACACAGCCTAACACCTCCATCCTGCAGTCTTATCTGTAATGGATTAAATAAAAATGAGCAGCCATTTCCAGACATGGTCAGCATGTTCCCCAAGTGACTGCAGTGGGCAGCGTGGGCCATGAGTTTCAGGAAGGAAGCCATGTGGTGGGTGAGAAACCTTGATGGAGCAACCAGTCCCACGAGGAGAGACAGACAGACATGCCACAAGACCACGACACAGGGCTCCAAAGGCGGCTGCTCCGGGGTAGAGAGCCACATGGTGGGTGAGAGACAGAGACATGCAGAGTGAGGTTGGATATTTATTTAGTGGTTTACGGAGAAGAAAGGGAGAAGGGGAGATGAGCAGAGAGAAAGAGACTGGGGGAGAAGTGGGGAGAACAGAGAGAGGCAGAAGCTGCCTCTTTTGGGGACGAGACAGAAAAGGAAAGAGATTTGAGATTTGAGCTGCAAGCAGGAAGGAAGCTGCCTCAGAAAATTTGGGGAGCACAGGACACACAGGATGGAGTAGGCAGGACTTGTCTCTTAAAGGGACAGGACAGATCAATTACCTTATCCACTCAGGGAAAGCCAGATTTTACCTATACCAAAGAATCAGGGTCAGTCAGTATGAAGCTGCATTGGGTTTATTAAGTAGAGATGAACACTTTAGGTTTAAGTGTAGGCAGCAGTGAACTGGGCAAATATTCTGTCCAAAGCCAACCCCCAAAATGGCTGTACTGCTGACAATGTCTTTAACAGAAGAGCTCTGATCAGGTAAATAGAAGCCTAAATTCAGCACCCTGGGGAGTCTCCTGACAGGTGTTTCTGTTTACCAGGAAAGTAGATCTTGTAAAGAAACCCACCTTAGCTCTCCTTTAATCCAGCCCCAAAGGTCATTTATCTTCATAAGGGCATCAAATTGTCTGTTCCTTATCAATTTGAACAATCTGTATCAGCCCAAAGATACCCACCCTGCAGACTGTCCTACAAAATCTGCTTGCTTTTTTTTTTTTTTTTTTTTTTTTGCCATTTTGCTTCTTCCCTCCTCCCACAGCTGAGAGACAGCCTTGGCAATCTGATCACCAAAAACTCTTTCTTTCTACCCATGGAGTGGTCTAGTTCAGTGTTTTTACTCCATCCTCACCCACAGCAAACATTCTCTAGTGCCTTGATAACAGCATGAATGAGTCTGTGGCTTTTGAAGTTATATTGTTGAAAGGCCATATTTTACAACCGATTTTAAAATGTAAGACAAGTTTAAAATGGACATAGTATCAAGCAGCCTTGTCAGTATGTAATGCCGTACTTTTGGGTTAGTGCAGCTCCCCTACCCTCTGTTCCCTTGCAGAGTTTCTTTGGACAGTGGACAATGGACAATATTTACAACTGGCCCAAGTGTAGACACTAAGTACCTATGGAGTGTGCAGTCATAAGGATGGTAACTGTATCATACAGTCTCTCCAGAAGGTTCTAGAAGAGCACTGAAGAGGGGGCAGAAAGAGTGTAAGAACCAGATGTCGGGATACTGAGACGAAATGTCTTCTGGGCATGCCAGGATCACTGCACTTATGCAGCCACAGTGGCTACAGCTACCTGCTTTCCTGTACTTGTGTGCATGCGCCTCCACCAGAGGAATTCAGTCAGCATGACAGAGTGCTTGCAGAAGGCACACACACTACCTGAGTAGCCATTCAGAGTTGATGGCTTCTAGGGGAGGAAGTCAGTTTTCTTTAGGGGAATGGCCCCACATTTGTGGACACATTGACATAGAGGAAGCACTAATTAAACTCAGTGGTTTATTGAAATAAAATTAAAAAAAATAAAAGTATGAGATCGGGGAGATGCCAGAAAACATGAATTGAGATTGACTATATTACAGGGAATTATCAAAAAAATAAATTAAAAATATGTTTGAACATTCAAATTTAAAAGTGAAGCAAGCTTGATGATGTTTAGAAAATACAAGCTTATATATCCTAAAGAATTTCCTTTGGTAAATTAAATTGCAAGGTGGTTTTATAAGAAACATTGATCCATTTTAGGGATGAGAAGAGTATTGATATGGTTAAATTCAAAGGCAGTATACATCCTGACTGAAGGCTCTTTTTGAGATAACTCTAAAAGAAAGGAAATATTGTCTCTGCAAATGACATTGATCTTTCCCATTATGTTGTAGTTCTTGACTCTCAGCCAGCAAAGAGGCAAAGTAAGAAAGGTTCCTGTCCCTTCCCATGTCCCCTTTATTTCCTGTCTTTTGGTCTTAGTTGGAAACAAATTATATGAAAGGATTTAAGAAATGCAAAATTGTGAGAGACGGGTGACACAAAGATCCAAAGAATAGTACACTTCTATGGCTAGAACCTAGACCACAGCCTCTGATTTACCCATCCAGTGAACCAAACACCACCTCTGCAGCAGTCACACCAAATAGTCAGGGTGTGGCGGATAACTTCCAGCTTCCATGTTTTTGTATTTGCTACTAACTCAAAGCCAACTACATAAAACTAAATATTCGGGAACACCCAAACCTGTGAGTTCCTAAGCAGGTGCTGGATGCATCCATGTGCAAAAAAAAAAAAAAAAAAAAAAAAAACATGCAAACAAAGTGAAAGTAACCGGAAAAGGAAATTTCATTTTGCAAGAAGGGTAAACTAGGCTAAGGAGCACATCTGGGCAGGAAGCTCACTAAGTTTCTTTCTAGCACTGGTGGCAACTGTGGGTTTTCCCCCTTGCTTGGGGGCTGACAGCACAATCTTTCACAATTGGCTAATTCTTAAAGAGCTGGTGCAAAGGAAATGAAGGAAAGTGGAGTAGAAGAAGAAGAGCTCAGTTGTCCCAGGCAGGAAAGTGGGTGCGGGGTGCTGTGGGTTAAGAAAAATTTTACCACATGAGAGAGATTAAAAGATTTAAATTCCTTTGCACGAAACTTTACAAGGTGGGGAGATTTATGGAACGTTAGCCTTTGGTAAGCTGCTTACCTCTGTTAGTTAAAAGCACTTCTCTCACAGGGAAGGTTGAAAGCATTGCTGGAAACAGACCCCAAACCTCTGAGTTCCAGAATATAAGGCAGCTTGGCTGTGGTCACACAGAACCAATCTCACTTGCCTATCCAGTATCTCTGTGACTGCTGCCATGCCGTATAAGTTATGTGTGGTCCATCTCACAGTTTGCTTAATAACGAAGCCTGATTCCCTGCAATGCAAGACCTACTTCCTCTCTACCTTCTTGTAAAGACTTTAAGAGGAGGTCTTCTTTTGTCTTGCCTTCTCAGCCTGGAAGCTCTACTTTCAGAGCCCTGCTGTGGTCAGCATGCTTAATGACTTTTTGCCTGAGAAGGATGACACATCTTTGCCTTTCCCTCAGTCCCACATATCTCTCTAATATCTAATTTTTTGGGGAAATAAAATATTTGAGAGGTTAGCCTAGCTGCCTTGCCTTGGGGACACTTTCCCACCTTTGCGACTGCACTCCCCATCTCCAGCACGAGGCCTTCTTGTCATACTCAGGCTTCCGCCTTTTTCCAGTGCCAATATCTTTGGTGAGTTTTTCCCAGGTGTTCACCAAAAATGTCTGCCCATCTCAATGCCAATAAACCAAAAACCCTAGATTTAGATCAGATCTTGGGTTTTCCCAGGCCTGTTGAATCTTAACATGGTCAGGATTCAGCTGTGCTCTCCACTGTGTCTTTGATTGATGTGGGATTCCCCTCTGTATTCTGTGAATATGTTTAATTACCATTGATTAATAAAGAAGCCGCTTTTGGACTATGGCAGGGGAGAATAAAGCCAAATGGGAAATCGGAACAGAGTATAGAGAAAAAGTAGGCAGAGTCAAAGAGATACTGTGTAGCTACAGAAGGAAGATGACTCTATGTAGCCACCCAAAAAGCAAGAGGTAACAAACATTAAGCCTCCTGGTAAAATATAAAATAATAGAAGAGGGTTAACTTAGGATATAATAGTTAACCAGAAATATGCCCAAGCTATTGGGCAAGCAGTGTTGTAATTAATATAGTTTCTGTGTTAATTTTCAGGTCTGAGCAGTTGGGAAATGAAAGAGCAGTCTCTGCCTACAAGTGGTGCCACGATGTGGGCAACTACATCCACATAAAACCTGAGAGAGCTTGATGAGAAATTCTAGACAAAAAAGAAAAGAGTGTGGTGCAGCTTCTTGGTAGCCTCATTTTTTTTTTTATTAGGATGGGCTCTGTTTGATGGTAGCAAGCAGGGGCACCTCAGCTCCTTTAAAAGAGGTCTTCCTGACTCAGTATTGCCAGCAAAGGCTGCTCAGCTTCTTTAGGGGAGG
Source organism: Microtus agrestis (assembly GCA_902806775.1). Taxonomy (NCBI): domain Eukaryota; kingdom Metazoa; phylum Chordata; class Mammalia; order Rodentia; family Cricetidae; genus Microtus; species Microtus agrestis. The sequence goes on along the minus strand of CADCXT010004901.1, from coordinate 925,038 downwards.
GCTTCCTGGTTAGTACTAGTTGCATGAACAGTTGTGGCTCTTTCAGGAGGCTGAGCACTTAAATGGGATCTGTAAACAATGTGTTATAAATTGCTTAGTTGTGACATAGACCTATTGCAACTATGAAGCTGGGGCACTCTTAGAAGCAGTGAACATGTTTCTGCCATGTTGAACAGGGCAGAGCCAACAGGCAGGAGTGCTTAGCATTTAAAAAAGAAAAAGAAAAGAAAAATGCTCCTGGTCAAAAAATAATTACAGATATGCAATAAAAACAGAGTCAAATGAAAAAGACCTCTAAATGGGTCACAGTGTTGAAGAAGTGCATGTAGGCTTGGAAGAGAGAAGAAATTGTAATAAAAAAATAAATGGTTTTTTAAAAAGTAAAGTATATAAAGAGACAGAGTACCGATAGTCATAGATTAAAGGAGTAAAAAAAAAATAAGCCATGTAAGGATGAAAAATACATAGAGTATGTATAGTATTGTGTTTTCTTTGAATTGTTTGACTGGAATGAAATAAGTACAGAGAGACATTTTATTGTATGGGCTACTAAACTAAACCAACATATATATTTTAAAGGTATCTTGACTTCAAAATTTGGGTCTAAGGATATGATGCTTTAGAAAAAGAGGTTCTGCTTTTGTTTCCACAAATGATAGAAAGATGAGGATTCCTTATCAGCTAATATGGTTTGATCAAACAAGATCCCCTGAAGCAATCTCCCAGATGGTCCAACATCCATGACAGCTTCAGAACTGCTTACTGAGATGGACCCCATGAAAGACCTGATTAACAGTGCCCCAATCAGCAGGAATTAGTCTAGAGAACAACATCCAAAATCCCTAAAGTATTGTTCATAAATGTTTGTTTATATTTATAGGGGGGTATACTATAGACATGAATACTTTACAGTGGTATGGATCTTGGTTTATTGTTATAAATTTAAGGTCAATTTTGTTATATGTATATTTCTTCTCTTGATTAAGGTATTGTGTTTGTGCAGCTCATTTAAAAATTTAATGTATAATTAAGAAATACATGTTAATAGATAGTCATGTATAATAGCCAAGCTTCTAGTCATATTAGTTAGGTTTTCTAGATGTACAGATATATATTTCAGATGACTAGGTATTCTTCAAAGGCTAACAGAATGTTTTAAGAATTTAGAGCTTTTCATGACAACATCTGCTCCTGGCAGCACCAATCTACTCAAGAGGATGATGGGCACTGAATTAACAATTTGGAGATTGTTAACCATTTAGGCAACTGCGCTTGCTTGGAATTCTTGATGATATGATATATGAACTGGACATGCAGGGCCCACAGAAAAATGACTGATGAACTTACTTAAAGGTAAAACAGTCCTTCAGGGTTCCTGCTTCATGAAAGAGTCTGCCATACATTCTACAGGATACAAAAGAAAGCTTTTGACCAACTGCCAATAGAGATAAAGTAGTCTTTCAAATTTCCTGCTTCATGGAGAATTCTGTCAGATACTGTGGGCCTGTAAGTTAGATATGGATGCCCCAATGTTACAGAAGAACTTTGAGTGACTTTCCAGACAGCAAGATGCCTTTGTCAATTCTAGAGTTTTGGAAGTTGCTTACAATGTGCTTCTTGTTAATATTATATCCTTCTGGGGTTTTCGATTGAGTTGAAGAATAGATAATTATAGCTATAGTTTTTCCTTAGTTATGATAAAAAATAAAGCAGATACAGATATTGTAACTGTGTTGTAATTTATAGTTTCTGTGTGATTATTTTGGGTCAGGGTGGGGGCTAGGAAACAAACAAGCAGCCTCCCACGTACAGACCATACATCCAAAAAGTGAAACTGGAATTCACAGGGATATTTGTTTCCTTCTTTTCTTTTTCTAGCCTTACTTGAGAGTACAACTCAATCTTACTTACCTAAAGATCCTCACTTTGGCTGTGTTATAAATTCACATTCTTTATCCCGGGTATTATATTAAACATAAGCAGCTGGTTTTCCTTTGTAGTAATGCTTGACCACTATGCAGAATGGATTATGGCTATCAAGGGCCCTAAATGATATCTTCGACTCTAAAAGCTTTAGAGATTTAGAAAACTTTATAGAGCACCAAGGCAAATGGTAAGAAATCCCTTAAAGTCAAACTTTCTTCTGTCTCTATAGCTCCCTCTCTGTCAACCCTGAACTATATCTCAGATCCTGTTACTGCATGAAAATCTACTCCATTCAAAGACTGAAACCTCCTAACTGGGATTGGATCTGAAACTCCTATCTCCTCCTCTTGAAGACAGCCTTCTGCATTTTGATCTTACAGATTATGTCCTCTGCCATAGGTCTTATTACCAATTCCCAACTGCCCCAAACACTCCTGCTCTGCAACATTTAGCTCATCTGGTTAAAATCCGGCTGACAACTTCCAGCCACTGTGTTTTTGTCTTTGCTTCTAATTCAAAGCCAACAGGATAATGTCAAATGTTAGAGCACACAAGAGCCTGTTAGGGTCTAAGTAAGTACTGGAAACAAATACTCTCAGTGTCCCACAAAGAAATACCATAACACACTTATTCTAGCTGTCAAGAAATCAGATGATCCATGCTTACAGGGCCATTAATGAAGCCACCTTATCAATAAATCTGTGGTCCTTATCCCCTGCTCTTTTTTCTCTCCTTGTACAAATTTATCATTCTATTGTCATTGACCTTAAAAGTAATTTCTTTTTTTAACTGCCCGATTTAGCCTTTCCCTACAAAACAGTTTTGCTTTGATTTTTCCCAGATCATCCTTTCTAATAGACTAACACAATGATCTCCATGTATTCATATTTCTTTTTCTTTGTTTTCCATAAGCCATAAAGTACTCCTCACAATTTCTTTGAGATATTGGATCAGTTTTTCAACCCCTTTCCTAGCATTTCTGTTTCTACCTTGTCAGTCAGCTTCCTGTATGCTTTATGGATAGGAATTCAACCAAAATGGAGGAAGCTGCCCTAGTGGGATACATTGTAGTCACTTTGGACTCAGTTCTAGAGCCTGGGTCCCTTCCATCTGAAACCACCTCACAAACAGACTGAATTCATTGTGCTATCCATGGCATTAGCCCTAGCCAAACAATTATCAGTAAATATTTATACCAATTCTAAATACACTTTTCATATTATTCATTCTTAATCTCCCATTTGGAGGGAGAGGCAAGGTTTTAACTAGTAAGGAGTCTCTCAGCATTAACAATACCTAATCCTAAAATTCCTACATATAGCTTTTGTGCCATAGAAGGCAAGCATCCTCTATTGTAGGAGCTGAGAAAAATGGGACCTTTTTACTAACTAAAAAAAAAGCTAAGTTCTGAGCTATGCAGCTTTTCTTTCTTGTTGCATCTCCATTTAACCACCTTCCTTATTTAAGGGAGCAAAATAGAAATTATCAAAAGAGGAAGACATCTTATATCAAGGTTGGCTTACAGAGGAAGGGAATTCATTTCACGTAAAGGTAGAAAATCTTAAAAGATCTTAGCAATGTTTCATGACCAATTCTGTTAAGTCACTTCCCTCTCATCAGAATCCTCAGTTACTCAATCCTGCCATACATATCCTCACTCACTTTAGGATCTAAGCGGAGCTTTGTCTTAAAACCTTCTTTCCTTTGATCCATCTGACTCCCTTGAAAATGATTTATTACACTTCAAAATGACTTCCACTTTTGCAGAGCTCTCTCTGTAACACAGGGAAAATGAATGTCTTAATCTCAGGAGGTTACTGGGTAACCATGTCCCTGTGATAACCCTGTACACATGAACTCATTTGTACGCATTTTATCTTGTTTTTCAGCCTATTTTGAGGCAGGAAAGAAAGACAAGGAGATTATAGGGACACAGGAAGAAAAAGAATCCCCTCCAGAATTTGAGCAAAACAAAAACATTTGCCATAAAGGCTACTGATAGAGTTCATGTTCTTCCTCATACATAACTATTTTCTGTTAAAGAAACAATAAAACCAACTTAGGTCCTAAGTGAATATGACATTGGGTAGGGTTTCATTCATTTCTCTTGACATGCCTGAGAATCTCAAAGAAAATTGTTTACTTAATTTACAATAACGACATTTTACCTTCCTGTATCCCATGAGCCAGACCTCACCTTTTCAGATGTTCAGAGGCAAACACTAGGTGATCACATTTAGGTTACCTTTTTGTTTTTAACTAATTTGTATTATACTTATTTGCCTGCCTCCCCTTCCCTTCACCCGTGTGTGTGTGTGTGTGTGTGTGTGTGTGTGTGTGTGTGTGTACAGGTACACGCACCCCTGAGTTTAAAGCACAACTTGCAAGAGTCATTTCCCTCCTTTGTCTTCTTCTGCCCTGTGGTTCCTTGAGATCAAACTCAGGTTGTGTCTCATCTTGTTGGCAAAGCTAACAAATTGATAATTGTGTTGTTCTATCTTTCTTGTATTAGTCACGGTGAGTCCATGTGACAGCTAGGATCTCTTTCTGTACTGGTCTGGGTGAAACAGATAAGGGAAAGGCTACAGGTCTTCTTAGATTTTGCCCTTACATCTGTGAGGTTGTTTCTTCAGCCTGGACTGGAAAGCGGTTCTTGGTTCTGAAGCATCTTAAGGGTACAGTCATTGTGTTTGACTTTGTGCATTGCATCCACATGCAATGCTGCGACACGATCAATACGGTCTTGCTTACAAGACCACAACGACATTGGAACAAAATGTTGTTAAACTATGTTAGGATATAATTGACTCTGAAAGCAAATGTTCAGTCAGTCAACAGTGAGCTTCTGGAGCACTGGGTTTTAACCCCTCTTCTGCAAGGCAGGGGGTGTTTAGAGGAGGAGACTGGAAGACAATATGCAAGTGGATAATGGGTAAAACACATAACATTCCAGGACTGACCCACAATCTCCTCAACAACTGCTCCAAACACTCAGGATTTGTTTAGTAAAGACTGATTCCCTCCTTTTGCTCCCATTTCCTGCACATGTTGAAAGAATCCATGCCCCTCACCCACCTACAGTCCAGGGTAGTCCCTATGAGCCACTGTCAGGTTCGGCTGTCCTTTCCAAGGTCTGATCAGCAAGGAATAGTCTCCCTGTTTTCTTCTTTAGCCTCCTTCCTTTGATGCTGTCTGGAACCTTTGCCTTTTCTGGTTCTTGGGCTTCCTTGCTCTTTTCCTATGCTCCTTTCTCACTATGTGGCTGCTTGTCTGCCATATGCCTAACCTCTGTATTGACTTATATGTCCTACTTTACCTTCTTTCCAATTCCTCTCCTGCCTTCTTCTCTTGGTAGCTTCTGACAGTGACAGTTTGCCTCCCATCATGGAGGGTGGAGTGTGGAAGGATCTTAAATGCTAACAAAACTGCCCTTGAGTTTCCATTTGAGTCAATTCCTAAATTCTTCTATTAATAAGACTAAGAAGACCAAGAAGAGATCCCATTTCCCCCGCAACAAACGTTGCTTCCTTGATTTTAATAATTTGTTAATTAACTAATTGATCTTTACATGTATTGGCTCCTGGTAACTGGTTTTTGAAGGAATAATTTTGCTGTGCTAATCTGTAGACACAAAAAATAAAATGCACAGTGAACTAAAGGAAAGAAAACCCGGAGAACTAAAGCTGGAAGAAGCTATTAACCTCACTGGGTGAGAACAAGACCACTACCACATTTGTTTTTTAGCCAAATTTGATGCTAGTTTTATGAAATACTGGCCAGGGCTACGAATGCTGACCAGGTCTATACGCAAGATCCATGCTCAGAATATGGTACCGAATCATAGTAGCTGGGGATTTTAAAGGCAAAAACCCTCAAGGTTACATACTTCAACCCACCTTCATCCAATAAGAAGCAAGCATACCTTCTGATGTACTTCCTGCTATCTACCTCTTGCCTACATCCTGTGCAGCTGGGCAACCAAGCTTGTTTACAGAAGTGAAACATGTGGCTCTCTATCCTACATGAACAACAGCCCCCAGCATTCCAGGGAGTTATTGGTCCTTGGGAAAGTAAGGTTTACAGGTTAGAGGTGTTTTGTTTTATAGCTCTCTTAAACACAGTAGTTTAAATTTAAAAGGCAGGATTAGCCACCACAAAGCCTGGGTCTTCGGTGTGTGTACTAACTCCGAGGCCTGTAAGAGGGCAGGAGCAGCTGAAAGAGAAAGAAGGATTTTAAAAAGCAGAGGCGGGCCAACACAATATGAAGACTAACTGAAGAGCTGAATGTGAAATCCGAGCCATTTCTTCACATTCTCACCTCTCAGGGAGACTGGACAGGTAATACCTTTGCTTTCAGGCATGCTGCCTGCAGGATACTGGCACAGATGACCCCAGAGAGAGTGGGGGCGTGGTTCAGAATGGAGCTACCTACCAGCTGGCTGGGGAGACCTAAGAGCTCACATGCCTAGGTTAATTCAAGCATCAATACTTCTTGCACCATAAGAAGAGATAAGCACATTATAATAATGTGACATTTTTAACTTTTGAGAGGACATTAGCCTTTTTTTCCCAACAGAAAGTCCAATGCAGGGGTTTCTGCTTAAGGGTAACTTATAAACTATGGCCTTTCTTCTGAGTCCCAAGAGCGTTGCTGAGAAGAGTGAACTAATTCGCCACTGAGGGCCAGGCATTTTATCTTTATTCACTGGCAAATAACCAAGAACTAATCAAGCAAAATAGTGTTTTGATGTCAGAAAATAGCAGCTGCTTAGATAAAATAATCCCAGGCCTTTCATTTCATTCAAGTGTAATCCATGGAATAATTACAGCTGTTTGAACTAGACAGTGTGAGAGATGGGTGAATTTTCACATCTGTTTCAAGGAACTTTATAGAAAAATTAAAAGCCTTTCAAGTGTAAGTTTCTTCACAGTGATTCATTGATGAGTTGAAGAAGAATTACATGGTGGTTTTCCCTGCATTGCAATTGGTTTGTTGATTTATATCAATAAAATTGATTTGGTCAAATGTTTTAAACAGATGTTACACATTCTGAGTGAATTATTGAAAATAAAACAAATGTTAAGAAAACATCAGAAATTAGACAAGATCAAATAAAATATGTACAAAATAGTTCTGTTATGTGAGGCAGCTTCGGTTCCAGAACAGGGAAAGAAAGAAAAGAAAACGCAACATGACTCACTTTGCTGGCACATACTGCAGTAGAGAGGGGGAACCATGGGACGACCATGGGGAGGCACCAGGAGCACCTCAAGTTTCTCCACTCTCATAGTCATACCCGAAACAGGACTTCAAAACTTTTCTATCTGCACAAATTTCACCAAAAGGAAGTTTGTAACAATAATAAGATCTATAAATCATTAGAACAAATTGGTAGTGAACAGAAATTACAAGTCTCCAGTTTTAAACTAGCGATAGGTTAGCAAAGAAGACATAGAATCTTATTTGGGAAATAAGTTTTGTGGAACTTAAAGGATGTGTTAGGCTTTTCTATTTTAATACTGTAAGTTGAAGCAGATTAAAAAATACTTGATTTCCTTGGCTAATGCATTGATAAACAAAAGAAAAAGATTAAGCTGATAAGCAAAAAAGGAAATGTTCATATTGATTTAACTTTGTATGTTCTGTTTCTACTGCTAACTGGAAAGGGCAATAATTATCCTGATATTATATTCTTTCTACCTAGCAGTCCTCATATGATTGCTGTGATTGGAACAAACGGAACAATCTTCATGACCACTTAATTTTTAGGAGTTTGTGTAGACTGGAATGTTTGCTTAGACTTTAAATGAATCACAACTCTTGGGTTGGTTGGCCTGATTGTAACTTGAAAGCTCCTGCATTTAGTTAGAAAAAAAGTAAGACATCTGGGAATAGTTTTCTTCTTCCAGCCCAGAAGACGATGCTAGTTCTTCTAACAAATTCACGAAGTATCCACAGGAAATGGTGAGGAGTATGTTATGTGAGCCACACTTGTGGAGACTTTAATCCAGTGTGACTAATCTAAAAATAATGCTAAGTGCCACAGCTTTCCCTTACCTTCCAACTCCTTTTATTTTTCCCATGTATGGATTCCTTCGAGACAATTTTTTTTAAAAAGATTTGAATTTAGAGGAAAATATAAAAGATCATGGTTTGCCATATCCTAAAGTTGCTGTTGATGTGTTCTGGCCGTGGTTGCCCACTCATGCTCCCTGGTGGTGTGTCACACGTGAAATGCTGCACACGACATACCTTTCCCATCGCTGAGAAGCAAGCCACATGACTTGCGATACTGCCACCATGTCTCACACATTGGAAAACCATTTTCCACTCTGTGATGCTTTCCTGGAATCCATGTGCTGTTCGCATCCTTTACACATCAACCCACAGAGCCTTGCCACCCAAAGTGAAATTTTACAAGACCATTTCCAATTTTGTTCCATTTTCTTGGATAGCTGCCTTTATGGGACATATCTTAATAAGATGTGACAAGGCCTGGTGTTACCTGTGGATACCGTCTCAGTTCCTGCAGAAGATATAGTTTCTTACTACTTTCTAAAATGTTGAGATTATCATTTAACTACAGTACCTGTCCTTTTTTTCTCTTTCCAATCCTCCTTGCTTTAATGCTCTCTTTAAACATCAATTGTTGTTACCTACATTATTTGTATGCATACATATTTTAAAATATAACCAGTTCAGTTTGTCAAGATACATTTTTACCTTCTCAAAATAAGTATTTTGTGATAAAAAAGAATCAAAGTATAGAGTATATGAATACCAATTGATTGTATAACAGACTGTCGTTATAAACTAGCCTAGCCCCTTCTACACCAACTGAAGAGTCTTGATCTCCCCAGTCTGTGTGTTCTCTGCCCTCAAGCTGAAAAACCCTTCCCTGCCCCCAGTGGTACACTCTACACATTTTCCCTTCCTTCAATCTTTTTTCAACTACTGCCTTTTAATACATGGTGTCTTTGAGGATCCTAAGACAGGATCTTCCAGTCTTCCATCTTCTATCTTTATCTCTGCAATATATTATCTTCTGAAATCGTATTATACAATCACGGCTCACTGCTTGCACTGTTCACAAATCAATTTACAGCCACTGTCTCTTGGTCTCTGCTTTGTTCTTAGTTTCCAGAGCTGTCCTTAGACTATGAAGGCTCACTGGTTATATATCAAATGCACATAAACTTCATGATCCAAACACCATGCTTTGCATGCCACAACACATTTACATGAAGCGATAATATAGAGGTGAAGCCCCTTAGAGAGTCTGTTGGGTGTCCCCAATGCAAGAATTAACTGAGAAGATCAAAATAGAAATGATGTGTCTGGCCTGAGGATAGGATCAATTTTTTATGAACTCAAGTAAATTCAATAAGGATTTCTAAAATCTGTGCTGCATAAGCCATCATATCATCTACCTTCTGTGTTTAATAAATGTACATTTAGCATAAAATACTCCATGCATAAAATACCATTCTTCAAAGCCAAATTTTTAGAATAAAATTATCGTTTGTTGAATGTCTGCTATATTTCAAGCAATAGATGAAAACAGCCAGCTAGGAACTCAGGCCTGGAGTTCAAGAAATTTTGAGACACTGAATTTAATTGACAGACATGTAACCTCAAGGCAGAGGTTGCTTCATTTGCCTGGCTTGACACCCTGGTTATAGTCATGTGAAATACAGAACTTCACTAGTGTATACCCAGATTCTTAACCCATGGAAACCGTGAGGTGAGAAATATCAGAGATGCAGGAGGGAAGGACTCAGTCCCATTTAAGGGGCAGGCCACTGAGAGTGTGATCATGCTCCAGTAGTATATAGACAACTCAAATTGAACTTGGTTTCTATTTTTTATTCTTATTTTTATTTTTACGTTTTTCATAGAAGAGGTCACAGGGGTTAGGAATAGACATGGAAGGACTGGGAAGTTAGTGTGATTAGGGTGTAAGATGTGAAATTCCAGGGGACCAGTAAAGTTGTTGTGTTGAAAAGAAATTCTATTTGCTTAAATTGTTGAATACAAGGTAGTTTGTCATATAGCCATAGCTGACAAATGCAGTATTAAAGTAATTTTTCTTTTCTCAAAATCACTAAGAATAAAATTCTTGGTGATATCTTAAAGAATTATTTTGCACTCCATAGCTTAAACTGGACATTAATTGAGAAATACCAATAAGTATAAAAAGCTAAATAATTAATATTACAGACTATCATATTTTCAGATGTTGGTCATTCAAGTTGTTCTTTCCATTATTTTCCTTCTTTTAAAAATGGCAGGGGAAATTCTACATTTTAGACTTGTAGAGGCTAGGTATGTGTTTCAATGGGAGAATTCCATTCTACCATTGTGAAATAAAACAATTAAAAAGAGAAATAATTGCCAAAATTTAATGCTTGATTAAACTTATAATATAACCAATTAGTCCATAGGAGATTTAATAGGGATTCTGTTTGCTCCTTGCAATTGATTTACCAAGGCTTTCGGGTACCAATTTCCCTTTCCTTTGTGTTAACACTCTTGATTACATAGATGTTTCCTTTGTGAAATTTTAACCACAGTTGTTAATATCATTCGGTAAGGAAAGTATGCCTTACTTTTTGAATTTCAAATTCAATATGTGGTTTTCACAAAACACACTCTAACACAAAGTGGAGGCATCTTGTAGCAGCTCTTCAGGGAGTGTGCAGCGCGCGCACGCACGCGCACACACACACACACACACACACACACACACACAGCTCAGATATGAAAGCAGCACATGTCCCACTTTGTCTTGCACTACCCTGGCTCAGCATCTCCAGATGGACTCCATCCGTGTCTTAGATCCCAGCCCATGAGAACCGGCACTCACCATTCACCCAGCATCTCTTTGGAAGCTGTCTAAGGGAGCCTTGGCAATTACAAACAGCACCTTTTCATATACAGCCTTTGACTGCATCTCTAGACTGATTTTAAACCATGAACCTTGCCCACAATCACAGATATATGTTAGTGAACTTCCAAATTATGGAACACTATTCCCCAGCATGAGCAGCTTCATAGAAGGCCAGATTTATCCAGTCTCTAGTACACTAAAATTAAGTACAACTGGGATAGGCAAACAACACAGTATCCTTCAATTCATGGTCTCTGTTGTCAATCTCTTTCCACTGACTAATGGGAGAAAACCAGGAACCTAAAGAAATTAAACTGTGATGTGGCCCTTAAAGTTGCAAAATATTTTGCAACTTTAGTTGCAGGGTATTTTGTTTCCTGACTTAAGCTTTTTCTTTTATCAAACTTAACCCCTTCTTGACAAACCCAGTAAGAATGCCATTCTGACAAGTTCTGTCCTCTCCCCCTTTCTCCTGGGTGACTTCTGGGCTGTATTACCTCAAGCAAAGCCAGCAGGATGTTGGGCTCTGCAGGCTGAGGCTGTCTTTTGAACTTCTCACCATCTGTGAGAGGAGAGCTTTTCCCAGAGTGGTGAATGGTCATGGTTTGTTCTCTGCATGGTTAGGAACTTTCTGACTCACAGTGTCCGCTGCACTTTTCTTTCTCTAAGACCCATCAACCACCTCTGACCGTTGGGACAACTTAGCTACTGTGGGTCATTTTCCCCCTCATAACAACAGGTCTAGTACCTTCATTTCCTCTTGATGTTACATGCTCTTCCCAAGGTACATAGTAGCTATTGGACCACCTCTATGTCTCATGGGAGTTCAGGGAGCTTGGGGGTGCTCAATAAGTTATCTGACACTTTGTTTTACCCATCTATTCTAATCCTCTGACTTCTATGGATGTAGGATGGAAATTTAAAGCTCAATGGTCGATATTTTACAAAAACCAAACCAATACATCATCATCATCATCATCGTTGTTGTTGTAGTTTACATTGTTTATTTATTTGTTCATTCATTCATAGATTTGTTTGTTTGTTTATTTATTTACTATTTTGTGTGCTTGTGTGTGGACATATAAGCAGGTCTCATGTTGTCCACATCGAGGTCAGAGGACAGCTTGCAGGAGTCACTTTTCTCCTTCTACTATGTGGATCCTGGGAATTGAACTCAAGTCTTAAGACTTAACAACAAATACTTTTATCCCCTGAGTTATCTCTCTAGACATCAAGTTGACTTTTAAAGAAAAATTTTTGAACCTTAGGTTTTGTTTTTTTGTTTGTTTGTTTGTTTTGTTTTTGTTTTCCTCTTATCTGTCTGAATATCGACCAGGATGTCTACCAGGGGGAACTGGGGAATAATGAACAATATTTTTTCTGACTCGATTTTGCTTCTCTATCTTTCTTTCTCCTAAGATCATGGACTTTCTCTTTCACCTGTTGCCAGTTGAGTACTTCCCTTACAACTGTGTGCTTCACTCTGTCTATGGTGTCTATGTCTTATGTGATTAAGCCTCAGAGGAGCTTCTCCTTGCAGACTCAACGTGCAGCTTCTGGAATTTAGAAGGTACTTAGCTTTCTTCACAGGTAATGATTGATTTAATATGTCTGTATTTGTTACATCAAGTACTTATCTCTGGAGCATGAAGCTCATGAGTTTATGGCCTTTTTATTTCAGTCAGTATCTCTTCTTTCAAGAAGTGGTAACTTCATTATGGTTAGAAGCAGCAAGAAAGAGTTAGAAAATTAAAACATGGTTGTTGTGTGTTGAATATGGAGTGTTCCCATATGCTCAAACACTGGGGCACTGTTGTCCAAGACAGTAAAACCCTCAAGAAGTGGAGCCTTGCTACAGGAATCACTGGGGGTTACCCTTGGAATTTTGATAGCCTGACCATATTTTCTGTTTGCTCTCTCTGCTTCTTAACCGCCAACAGTTTGTGATTGTCACGTGATTCTCCTGCAGCTAGGCCTGCCCTGTAGGAATGGACCAAATTTGAAGCTTTAATAAAGCCTTCCTTGCTTGAGTTTCTTCTTCTTAGGTATTTGGTCACGACAACAACAACAAAAAGAAACCAATATTATAACCTTCATGAAAAAAATCACATTGGTTTTGTAGCAAAATATTATTCATATGTTTATGATGAACCTACTCTGAAGTTCTTTGCTATCTAGAGTTTGCTGAGTTTTCTAATACCTGCATAGCCCTCTCATAATTTCTCCCCTAATAAACATCTCATATTTCCTTCAAGTTCAACTCAAGCATTATTGTTTCTGAAGATTTCCTCATTGCCCTCACTCTAATAATCAGAGCATTGCCTATGACTTAAATCTTAAAAGCATAGCATTCTGCATTAACATTAAATTTTGAAAATTTTTGTGTCCACCCATTGGCTTTGTTATTAAGAGATTCTGCATTGCATGTTACCTTTTATCTCTTTTTGAAAAGTCCCTCCCACTTCTAGAAGCTTTCAAACTATAGGCAGATTTTAGTTCTCAATTTCATCTTCACGGTCACAGTGTGAATCTGAAATGTCCCACAAAGCTATGCATCAAAGACTTGGTCCCACAAGCAGCTGTATTTGTGGGTGGGGCTTTGAGGGAGTGATTGGATGGTAGTCACTGGCTTCATCAACATATAAATCCACTGATGAGCTGATAGCTGAGTGTACTGTTGGTACTGTGTACCTTTAAAGGGTAGTGTATCTTGTCTCCTTGTTCATTTCTTTGTCTGATTCCTGGCTACCAAATGATGAGTAGCTTTCTTATACAATACTTTCTAGCCACGCTGTTTCTGTCTTGCCAGGCCTAAAATCAATGGGATTAGACAGATGTGGATTGAAACTACTGAGACTGTAAGCTAAAATAAACCTGATTTTTCTTAAGTTGCTTTTCTCTGGTATTTTGTCATAGCAATGGTAATACTAGTTAGTTGGTAATACTAGTTACGAATGTCAGCAGCGTGGGCAGTGATGGGACTGGATTAGAACAATCGTAGACAGCACCAGATCAGAGCACTGTTTTCTTAAAGCAACACAGCAGGGTGCTGTCTCATCTACTCTTCATTTCACAGGTACAAATTTCCAGTGTGTTTCACAACTAAAGTGACTGACACAAGTGTGATTTCTTGAACTCAGGAGAAGGTAACAAATACTAAACTTGGTAATATGGTGCTCAATAATCAAGCCAGGAGTCTTAAGTTCATGTGCAAATATATATATATATATATATATATATATATATATATATATATAAACATATAATTATTATCAGTCATTGAAATATAAATTTCACAGTTGGTGCCCCCACTCTTGGGTCCTCTACTTACTACCCTATATTTATAAGTGTGTGGACATTTGAAGTTGGAGACCAAACTAACATTTATTCATTCTACCCCCCTCTCCTAAATTTGTTAATAGTTCCCTCATCTATGCACAATCAGTGTGTAAAAGCTAACACATGATGATCTATCTCAGAAGTAGAGATTTTTGGAAAGTTAGTTGACACTAATTTAAGTTTGGGTCACTGAAAAAGAAACTTTTCAAATTTGAGGAAAAAAGTTTATATCTAAAGAGTAACAAAGCCAAGTAGAAGCAGAAGCTTCGCTTATGCTATGGCCTAAAGAGTACTAACACTATACATTGACTTCAGTTATATGAGTGCCCTTAATGGATGCAGTATGTTCAAAGATCTTTGCTAATGAAATACATCCAGAGGGGATATACTGATATCTCCAGAAACCATAATTTAGATGTAGGAGTCTCTTAATTTCCTTTTTCGTGTATAAGAAATGCAGTTAAGCCCAGTTCACGTGAAGAAAATCAAATATAGTAACCAGCTAAGTGCCTCAAGCTTGCTAGCAAACACTGTACCACTGAACCGTATCCCCATCCCTAATAGTCAGGTCTTATTTGTAGAAACCTCTTCAATTGTTTGAGGAGATATTTCCATCAACCCAATGCTTGCTTTTCAAGTGTGAATACATCAGTTCAGTCTCCATCGTCTACTTTTAATATGTCAGGCGTGGTGGCATGCACTTACAATGCCGAGACAGAGATAGGTGAATCCTTAGAGTAGCAATCTAGTTTACTTCATGAGATATAAGGCAACCGAGAGACTCTGTCTCCATATCCCCCAAAACCAAGGTGATCAGCATCTGGCCTCCACATGTATGCACACACACACACACACACTGAACCTCATTAATTTCCTATCACCATGTAAACATTGCTTCCAGCTCTGTGTCTCATCTCATGTGGTTTCCTTGGTCTCTCTGAATTAGTCACTCCTTTGAAAACATGTTATCACTTGAATGTAAAATGTCCCCTTTAAGATAATGTGCTAAAGTTTGGTTATCAGTTGAAGGCTTTGGGGAAGTGACTAGATCTTGGGGTCTCTGACTTTATTGAGTAAATGCATTATAATGGCTTTATAATTAGACACCTTCATTGGGAGCTGGTGGGAACTAGGAGATGTGGCTGGAAGAAGTGGGTAGCTAGAGGTGACTCTGTAGTAAATACTTCATCCCTATCATCTCTTTGTTGCTATGGCTTTGGGGAATGTCATTAGGTAAATAGCTCCTCCTGCCACATGCTCCCATCTACAGCTTTCCTGCTTCTGCACAGCCTTGGTGAGATTGAACCAGTTGATTATAAATGGAAACTCTGAAACCACGAGCTGGAATCAATCTTCCCTCCCGTAAGCTGGTGCACTTGACTATTTTGTTCTGGCAACAAAAAATGAACGACGTACTGTTTCCAATTTGCTATAAGGGAAAATATCAATCTAAATTCTAATTATTGCTAATTTTGTCATCACTGAAACACATAAATATGTACTACACTAATCCACTCTTACTATTTTTACTTAATTCTTTTTTATTATTAAATTTATTTATTTATTTATTAAACATTTCTGCCTCCTCCCCGCCACTGCCTCCCATTTCCCTCCCCCTCCCCCGAACAAGTCCCCCTCCTCATCAGCCCAAAGATAATTTTTTCACATAGTTGTCAGATCCTAAGCATTAAAGTAAATATTAAAACAGGACAATAATATCTTTTACCTCTTTCTATAGATGGAGATTAGTAGCTACCTAGCTTTTAAAGAAAATAATGGTGGAAATAGAATATACCTAAAACTGAAGTTTCTAGAAAAAATCCTAGCATTTTTTTGTCTGTCTTGTGTAGCTCCTCAAGCTTGAGCTTGGCCTCCCTCCTGGTCTGTGTTCAGAGCCCAAGTCTCTGAAGACATTTTTGTTGACAACAGTTTTGTCCAAGGCAATACCCACAGAGCCCCTTGTGGGCATGAGGTGGGTGCAGTTATCCACTTTCACAAGCACCTTAATAATTGATATATTGGTGATTTTCTTCTTGCCCATGGCAGCTATCATTTTTAGGTGATGGCAGTCGATTTCAGCCTCAAAAGCATGGCTGTAACGATGCTCTGAGATACCACCACCAATGTTCTTCAAAGTGTCAGCTTTGTATCTGGAGTCGCCTCCATCCGGGACCAGCACTTCCTTGTCAGGTTTCATGAATTTGTCCAGTTGGACAGCAGGTATCAGGCACTCAGAAAAAAGGAGCAGCTACCTAGCATGAATGTTTTCTAGAATCCCTAAGATATGCTGGACATACAAACAAAAGCAAGAAGGCAGGACAGTTTGCCTAGCTGTTTTTATGTTCAGCTGAGATTGCATTAGACTTTAAGATCATGAATATTTCTGAGGTCTGAATGAAGGTTTTCTACACTAACCTGCATTTGATTAAGCTCTACAAATGAATCAGGGAACTTTTGGACAGCTCCTCATTAAAGAGAATCAACCCACAAACAACATAGGCACTGTTTACAAAGAATGTCAGCACCAAGCCTTGGCCCATGCAATGTCACACATAGCATGTCCTTCAACGCATTGCCTCATGTAATTGCTTCCATGGCCGCTCATTTCCTGCTCACGTCTCTTTCTCGTGTATCTGCTCTCCCAGAACACTTAGGAGTAATTAAACTGTGCATGAATTTCTACAAAGTTTCATTGAGACTTATTTCCATTAATTAAGAAATCTGTGCTGCATAGATATAAAACATTCAATCACTATGTTCATTCAGGCATTAGTCATCCATGCATGATACAGCTCTTCAAGTCCATGTCCACAACTTTCATGTCAGAGACTGTGACAGCACTCTGCTTTGATTCAGATCAGCCTCTCAGCCTTGACATATCCCCTTTGTAAGGATCTTGCAAATGGCAGAGGTTTTCTTTGTGGTCTATGTTTTGTACATCTCAATTCTTGGCTATATGGGGCTCTAATTTTAAGGTTTTGTTGTGCTTGATCTCATCACTGTCCCCATCTTCAGGAAACTAATTTTTGGAATGGTATTATTCAGCATGCTTCTTTCTTGAGATCTACAGGCCTTCAAGCCAGAAGAATATCAATAGTACAAGAAGCACTGATCCCCTTTCCCTGGAAAATCCATTCAGACTACCAAGGGTCCTTTATCTACCTCTGTATCAACTACTGACTTTTCCATCTAGTCAAAACTGAATGCAGCTACTGCGATAACACTTCTCAATATAATCAGTAAGTCCTCATATGTCAAACCTAAAGTGACAAATTGATCTCTCTACTACCTGGATAACATTGAGAACTTGAATAGTCTAATTAAAATCTTTTTTACATTGTAGTTTTGCCAAATCTTTCTTTAATGTTGTGTTACAACTCTTCAAGATTGCATACCTCATTATTCTATTCTTCCCTTTTCTCTCTTTGAAAGTCTCCTTCGTTCCTCTACACAAGATGGCTGGTCACCGCTAGACATACAATCAGGTTCAGTGTGCCTAGCCCACGAAAGGATTTAGAAGCTTGAATTTATAACAAACAATTGTGACTTTTATGTTATAGTCAAACCCCTTCTTCAGCACTTCCAACCTCACCCAGTTGGCTAATTTATCTCACAAGTTTTCCTTATACTCATTTACTTCACTCCTTTAGCTGATGCTAAAGCATCCCTCCATCTATTGGAAAGAAGAGAAAGCCCTCACTCCTCATTCTTACATGGTCACTTCTAATCAAATTTTGTTTCTACGTATTTGTACATCACACTGTGCTAAACTCAGACCTCTTGGACTTTCAGAAATCCTTTTGATATTCCATTGCTTTCCCATCTGATCATCACTGGATGGCTGCTTCCAGTTTCCACTCATACACCACCGTTCTTCTTCTCCCTGCACCTTTGATCATATTATTCTTTCTGTGTTAGAATCCCCATCGAAGCCCCTCATCACTTATGCCATTTTCAAGAGAGACGCTCTAGCCATATGTTTAGATTCTCTACCTCCTCCTTCGTGCACCAAAGTTCTTTGCTGCACTTTTTTCTGTGTTCCCACAAAAATCAATCTTCAACATCTGGCATTGCATTTTCACTTAGTAGATCTCTGTTCCCTACAGTGCATAAAATGTACAAGCTGTATTTGCTGTTCTTTCTGTAATGTCTACCTCACAGCTTAGTGTATATATAGTCTTATTGAATAAGAGAATGAATTAATTTTTTTAAAGCCCACTGCACACTTTTGCATCATTTATTGATTTTCTCATGCAGAAAGTTTTTCACTTTGCTCTTAAAAATTTCACTGACTGTCCGAACACATATTCTTCTGGAATTTTCCTCTAGTTCATCTTAGATAGAAACTTGCTGGTGATTCTAACTGTATCCTTCAAGACATAAGCAAGCATAAGCAAGACTTCTGTCAAAATGTGGTGAACAGTAGACCTGTACTCTTCTAAATTTTATCATCCGCTGCCTTATGACATCATTCGCTGCTGCATGACATCATTCTCAGCTGTGTGACATCATTCGCTGCTGTATGGCATCATTCACAGCTTTGTGACATCATTTGCTGCTGTATGACCTCATTCACTGCTGTGTGACATCATTCACTGCTGTTTGTTCGCTACAAAGCTAAGAACTAAGAGATCAGAGATCCTCAATACTTGGAGAGTGAACAGACTTGAGACTTATTTATATTATACCAGTAGTGATTCTTGTTTTTTGCAGTAAATTCTGACTTTTCAGGCATCTCAGTGTTAAGTGATGGTCTCAGCTAAACTGCACTTCAAAAATTCAAATGCTGAAATTCTAATTCTTTGTGCCTCAAAATGTTACTTGTTTTGGAGGCGGCTTTGCTCAAGAAATAGTTAAGAGCAATTCTTAACATTGGCTGTCAATTTGGCATACCCAAAAAGAGAGAAACTCAATTGAGAAATTACCAGAGTGTCTTATGGGCATGACTATTGGGTTATTTTCTTTCTTGCTGATTGAAATAGGAGGGTCAGTCCACAATGGGGATCTACCCCTCACCTGGTGGGCCTGGGCAGTATAGAAAGGTAGCTGAGTAAGCCAGGGAAATGAAGCCAATAGGTGGGGTTCCTCCATTGCTTGTGCTTCAAGCTCCTGTGTTGATTTCCTTCTTTTGTTTCAGTCAGTGATGGACTATAACCCTCCCCTCCCCCAGTTGCTTAGGGTCAGTATTTTACCCAGCAATAGAGAACGAAACTAGGACACTGAGTTTAACTGAGCGCATTAGGATGAGCCTCAAGATAATGTGAATGCTGTCTTCAGCAGGGGAAATTTGGAGTTGGAAAGACAGCTTAGTGGGTGAAGGCTCTTTTCACCAAGCCTGAGGACTTGAGTTTAATCCCCAGAAGGCACATAATAGAAGACAACCAAATCCAGCAGATTGTCCTCTCACCTGCACACCTGTGCCATGGCACATGTGGGGGCCCTCCTTTCCGCAAAATAAATAAGTAGGTGTAAAGGTTTTAATGTAAAAATTTGAACAGAAATGTTCAACACATATTGGCATATTATCGTCTTCCCTTTCTGTGTCATGGTAAAGCAGCCCTACTGATATCATAGTAACTTCTAGACCTGTTTTTTTGGTTCACTAAGTCTATGGTGTTTTTAACAACAGTCATGGTGAGCTAATGCAGTAAATAGCTTCACATATTTTATAAAACTAAGGTAAATTCAGCAAATCTTAGTGAGAGTAAAGCAAGAAAGGTTAAAAACTTAACATCCTCTTTCCCTTGCTCCTCCCCCTTTGATGAAAGTGCCTTTGGCAGAGGCCAGGAGAACTTGCAGCTGTTCGTGACACTGACTGGGAATGAGAAGCACAGAGGTTGTTTCCATTATTTTAAAGACATTCACATATGGTAAGCATCTGGAGATGCAGTGCGGAGGAATGTTTTCTAAAGATGCCATGGACAAACCTTTGTGCCTTTGAGGGTAGACACTTGGAGATCTTAAGTTATTTCCACTGATTCATTCGTGTTTCAAAATAGTCAAGAAACAAGTAAATTCAAGCAAAGATCTACCTTAATGCCAGACACTAAGTAAACACTATGGTGACAGAGTTGCTTCAGTTAAGCAACTTTCCTATATGATCTTCATCTATGTCCACACCACCATTTGTCTCTGCTCCAGCCTACAATAAACCCAGATGACTACTGCTTTTCCACTGCTGTGTTTTTCCAATAGTGAAAATTAGAAGGCAAGCTACTACACTGACTATTCTGACATAGGTATCAATTTTTTGAAAAACATTAACCTCGCTACATTCAAAATACGACTCAACTGGTCTTCTTTCAAAAGTTTACAGTCTCACATCAAAGATCTCAAGGTTCACCATCTTTTAATCACTACAAATGAATTAATGATTTGAAAACCTTTTATTCTCTTACTTGATTGATACTTTATGGCTCATGATTTTCATCCCTAAATATTTTGTTAACGATTTTTCTCAAATATGCTTAGAATATATAAGAAATTAAGAAATGAACTTTTCCATAAGTATTGTATGTATACATTAATCAAAGCCTGGAGATATGAAAACCTGTAACAAGCCTTACTTTCACTAAAGCTTTTTTCTTTATGGGTAACCATGTTACTAGTAGCAGCAATATTTTTTTTAATATTTTTTAAATACAAGAATTAATTCTAAGTGACCAGTTTGCTAGTTATGTTTCATATTTCATTAGTTTAAAAAGCTGCAAATATATAAAACTTCTGATAATTTCTCACTTTATAATTTATTTTAATGATATTAATGATATTTAAATTCAAAGCAGAACTGAGTAAAAAGTAAATAAATCTCCCAAGCTCCTCCTTCCCCTCCTATGTAAAGTATCTTATACCATCACTATACCTGTCAAAGGGCTTCATTTGTGATAACAGCAAAACCAGTCTTACACGTCATTATCGTCCAAAGTTCATAGTTTGTATCCTGGCTAAGAAGAGCTGCTGCAGCACCAAACAGGATATTATCAAGTTCATAAAAACCGTCCCTTTACTAATCTCTGGCAAACACTAATTATTACACTACCTTCAATTTATTTCTCCCAGCATATCTTGTATTTGGAATCAGCAATAAGTAGTCTTGTCTGGTAGCTTTCTTTCACTTAGTAATATGCAGCCTAGGTTCCTGTACTTACAGCTTGCTAGCGCATGTGTGTTAGAGGTTCCGTTATATGCCACTATCTGACAATGTCTGTTTACTTAGTCATTAACTGTTGAAGGGCATATTAGCTGCTTTTGAGATTTAGCAGTTGGAGGAACTATGAGAAAAGTGGCTATAAATCTCTCTATTTAGGTTTCGTAGAAGCAAAATTTTGTTCATTTGGGTAAATAGTAAAGTGAAAATTTTGTGTTATATGATAAGAGTATGTTTAAATTTATAAGAAACTGCCAAACTGTCATTCAGAGTGATATGCCATTCCAACTGTCTATGAATATGGTTTCCTGTCTCTGCACCACTCATCAGCATGTGGTAATGTCAGTGTTCTAGATTTTGGTCATTCTGATGAATACATAGTAATATCTTGTTATTATTTTAGTTGACAACTCGCCAATGGCATATGATGCAGAGCAACTTTTCAAATGCTCTTTTCAGTATGCACATCTTCCTAGGTGTCTGCTAAAGTCTTTGGTTTGTTTTTAAATAGAATTATTTATTCATTTTGAGATTTAAGATGAATCTGTACACTTTAAATAACTATATTAACTATATATTTGCAAATATCTTATTCCAGTCAGTGCCTGGTCTGATCCTTCTGTTTGCAGAGGGCTAATTTTAACAACATCAAGTTCTTGTTCATAGATCTTGCTTTTGCCACTGAATAAAAAAGCCATCACTAGCCAAAAATAACTTACATTTTCTCCTGCAGTATCTCCTAAGAGCTTTATAGTTTCATAGTTAGGACTAGGATCTATTTTTATTTTTGTTCAAGATGTAAGGAATTATAAAATTCAGTTTCAAAATACTCCATCGTCTTTAGTTTTAAGAATGATGAAGACATTCCTGAAGTTTACCTGTCTCCCAAAGAGTAAGTTTTGCCAGTTTATCAATATAAAGTCTTCAATATTTTCATTTTCTTTATAAACTAATATGTTGGCATTTTCCATGTCTGGAAAGCAGACTGATAAGTAGCCATTGAATGTCTTCATTCTTCACTTAATAACTACTAAAGTATCTTCTGAAATCTGAAAGGGAAGGCTCTACAGATGAAAATATCTGAAATGCATTCAATGAAACAATATACTTAGAATTGGGAGGGAAATGGAGCATTGAGTAGCCAAAGAAGATGAATTCTCACTTTCATCTGGCTTCCAGTTTGGCTCTCGTGTTTGTTGATAGCCTATAGATACTTTCCAGATATCTGTATCTATATCAGCATGGTCAATGGTGTCAAGGCTTCTTCTGTCAGAAGCTTTTTGCTAGCTGGGCATTTGTTAGCCTTGCCACATCAGGCATAACAAACCTTGAGTATCCCAATCCCTTGACCATAGTAGCATAGTGGTGCCAGATGGTGTGGTCCTAGAACAGTCAACGCTTCTCAGCCATTGGGTGTTCAGGGATATCAACTAGTTGCGTATTAGTGAGGAAGAGGCTGGGGCTACTCTATGGAGTTTCATTTTAGTCTCTGGTATACACTTCTGCGGTGGTGCTTCTAGGCTTATGAAGACTGGTGAATCTCTTTGAGAGTCATTCAAAACTCGCTATTCATTTTGAGTGCTGTATATAGGCATGAGGAAGGACGAAGGCATCCGAATACATTTAAGGAAACACCTTAGCATATTTTAAATTTTAGAAAGAGTGGTTAACATTTTAAGTTAGCAAATTATCACAGTATTATCAAAATATTCCTTTCTCAAACACCATAAAGAAAAGGTGAGAGTTCATATTCAAAAGTATTTAAGTCTAGCTGGTAACAGGAAGGAAGATTTCTCTGGCCTTCAAGGGAAGTATTCATGGCCTTTTAAAAAATCACCATAAACAAAGTTAGAACTAAGACATATGAGCTCAGACTCTGATAAGAAACAGGGAGAAAAATGATTCTTTCCTGTTAGTTATATTACTTAAGGCTTAAAGTAGGTTTAAAAGTCTGATCTGTAACATGAGAAAATTCTTTCTTACAGTTCTGATGGCTAGCAGAACCCCTGTGTGGGTTCATTGGACATCAAAAGAATGAAGGCAAGAACTTATTTATGTTGTTTTTCAGAGTGAGGGGGCATTTAACATATATATAATCTGAAAGACAAATTTATCTCTCTAATTTTTTGGACTTAGCCTTAAAAATGAAATGAGTGTCTACTCTAAAGTTTGTGCCCTTCTAACCTGATCATTTTTCAAAACCAAGTTAGCTAAAATTTAGAAGAAAAATATTCCCTGTAAAGTCATTCTAGAGACAAAGCAACTCCTTCCTTCACTCATATGAAAAAATGTCTAGTCCGTGGAGTGCTGAGAGAGGGCACTGGGGGGCTGCATGAGAGTGCGAAAGGAGGTGGCCTTGCGTGTGAAACCCAGGGCCTGCCGTGAGGCAGCATGGGCAGGGTCACAGGACAGGATCTTCATCTAAGATCAGGGTCCTGCCACTGCACTGATGATGCCCTTGTTATCCTCAGTGAATCCAGGATCCTACTTACAAGGGAAAGTTCTCTTAAAGCCCTGTTCAGGTTCCTCCCAGCATCCCTGGTATTCTGGGTCCTAACCTCCAGCTAAGATCTCAGGTTTTCTCTGGTTTTGAATTTTTGAAGAGCAAACTTCTTCCTGAATGATTATAATATTATTTCCTTTAGCTTTTTCATTAATGACCCCCCCAGTGTTATAGTATAAGAATGTGGTATATTTTAAGGAGACTTGTAGTCTAGTTAAAGATAGTAAAACCAAACTTCACAATGCCTTAAGAAGTGTATCTGGGAAAGTCTCTATGATTCCATGAATATGACTATAATGACAGTATTTGAATAGAAAATAAAGAACTGAGATTACAGCTCTCAGCTAAATAGCAGTGAATATCAAAGGCTGAAATGAACTATTATATATATATATATATATATATATATATATATATATATATATATATATTAAAAATCTGGAATGGCTGGGATTTTAAAACACTGATTATTAAAATACTTAATTTACCCATATGAGGAAGTAGCTCTTCATAGGTGTCTTCTGTTCTGACATGTCTTGATGGCCTTTTGCTGCACTGTACATCAGAGATGCTGGTATAATCCAGAACCTTGGACACAGGTCCCTCAATAAGGTTCAGAAGGAAGGATTGGGTGGGGATCATGACTCCTTCTGGATAGACATTGGGAAGATTATTCATGTGGTCTCTTACAGAAGACTGGAGTTTCTCCAGCTTGGAGGATTAATCTTAACATCGGAAACTGGTAGCAAAATCATTACTGTAATAAAAAAATGGAGATATTGGAGGCAAAAGCAAAAGAAGTAACTTTTAAGGTAACTGAATTTGTTAAATAAAAGCATAGACCCAAATAAAGAAATAAAGTAATATCCTGGAAAAAAATTTACTATATTAAAGTACTGAGGCACAGAGTATTCATTCTTTCATGGTGGAAGTACAGAACAATAAGAAAGAGCCCCTGTTTGAAGAAATAATGCCTGAATGTTTTCTTAACTGTGTGATTGCTCAGATTAAAACAGTTTATCAGGGAAAATGTCTAAAGAACTGATAAGAAGAAAGAACTTTCAGTTGTATAGAAGCATTAAAGTATTGTAAGGAGGTGTTAAAATAAAAACTCTAAACTGTCAAGAAAGAAGCATTGAATTTTACAGTGTCCATTTTAATATTTATAGGTAAAAGATAATACAGAAGACACCATGAGGAAACAGAATCATGGCAACAAGTAGAGACCAGGATTGAGAGATAAAAATATCGTCACTATCAAAGGTCACATACTTAGTTGGCAAGGACAGAGCACAACATCAGACAAGTTATGGGAAGATAAAGTAAGATGCAGACATTCATGGACTAAGAGAGCAACACAGCAGAGTGTTTGAGAGTGTGTTAAACTATATTTACACTCACACACAAGCACCCATGCAGCTATGTGCTGTCAAGCATAGACTATGTAGATTCTAAACAATCTCAAAAGTCTTATTGATGTGGAATTCCCCTCTGTATGCTGTGAATACGGTTTATTACCATTGGTTAATAAAAAAGTGGTTTTGGCTGATGGCAAGGCAGAGTAAAGCTAGACAGGAAAACTAAACTGAATGCAGGGGCCCTGTAGGGAAAATATATCGATAAGACAAGCGGAGAGAGACAGTCAGGGAAGAGTGCGGAAACACCATGGGCACAAGATCAGCACTCAGCCTGTGCAGGCCAAGACTGTTTATTTGTTTTAAGGTTAATTTGAAGTAATTTTACTTTAAAAAGAAGCCATTTATTCAGAGGCTCATTATTTAAAGCAGCAATTTTGATCAGGGCTTTTACACATGTTGTAACTTAGGAAAGCACAAAATAGGAAGAAAAAAAAAGTCCAACCATAAAATCCTATATTTCTGGACTAGCTGCTAAGGACAGTCTGGGTAGGGGCAGTTCACTCAGTATCAAGAAACTTGAACTCCGTGTCCATCTGAGATGTGCATGTAGCACCATGTGCCCCATATATCTGGGAACTAAGGACCACACAAAGGCAGCCGGCACCTGTGTTTAAGAAATATCACTTTCCACAGGTAATGGGTATCACGTGTAGTGTCTGGTTATACAGAACTTCAGGTAACTCCGGATTCCCTGGTGGAATGTGCATAGGAAGACATGCTGTGTAGGTAAAAATACTTCCCACGATCCCATTGTACACCTCTTTCCCTGTCAAACACTGTGGGATTTACTGGTCATGAGCTGCCAGCATCGTTTATGCATTTCGTTTTCTGTGTCCATTTTGTATCACTGTGAAATAGAAAAGGACCCATTATTATTATCATGGGAGAAGGTGTTTAGTTAACTTCAAAAATCACATGTGAACACGTGAAATATGACTAATCTTGTGGGGGTGGCATGGCTTTGTATCCACGGTGCAAAATCAATGTGGTTGGCTTTCTTTTGAATTTAAGTCTATAATGGTCTCTGCCTTGTTGGGTACTGGCAGAAGCAGAGGAACAAAGATAGTAGTCTGTTGACAAATGGAGAGTATGTGTTAGCGTGTGTTCCATTGTTCTGTTATTGTTTTAATGACTAGATTCTTGTGTATTATGCTTTATATGGTCAGATTTCTCTCTCTTCTCTTTATGGTTGATGGCAGTATCACTTCGTAGTAGCAACAGACAAAAGACCTTTCCACTTAACCATCATTTTCATGGATTCTCTGGCATGTTCAGGTGTGATCTAACTTTGTCCCTTCCATGTCTTTAGTGTTAGTAAAGTCTCATCTGGGTGTTGTAGTATGTCATCCTCACCTGCACTCATAGCCCCCACCAACAATTCTTACATATTCTACATCATATCTCAGGCTTTGCCAATCCTTCAGCTCACCGGCCCCACTCACCCAAATCTGGGACTCATGTTTTGGGCTAAGAAAACCTCAGAACTTCCACCTTGAGACTGTCACTAAACCTTCCCTACTGCCACCAAAGCCCTGTAGCCCTGTGGTGTATTTATACAGCTTGAGCTAATGGCTGAGTACCTCTCAGAAGCTTTGAGCTTCGCATAATATTTTAAGGCTTAGATCACTGGGGGCTCCCATATGAATTTGGGTGTTTAATGATTCCCATGTTAACAGTTTAATGATTTCAATCCTTTGATATTGATTTTCAGGGGGGATAAAAAATAGAACTCTTTCATCTATTTGTGCTTTCTTTCCCTCATCCTCTCTGTCAACGAAAAGACTTTGCATTCCTGGTCCTGCACAACAGAAATCCGTTGCTTAGTTAATAAGTATTTCAGGTCTCTCTACCTTGAACATACAAGAAAGCCTTATAAACTACGTCAGAGGCTAGCATCCTTAGGTTAAGGAAAATGAAATGGAATAGGAAACACTTCATTCTTTATAACACTAGTTCTGAATAATTAGAAAGTGATAGTCTTCCTCTCTCCCTCCTGTTGTTCCCCCCTTCCATTTCTCCACCCTCACCTTGCCTTATCCACCCTCTCTTCCTGAGCATCATGGGAGTCTTTTGACCTTCCTTTCACATCTCCTTTTCTATTTTTGAAGCAGCCTGATGCTACCTGATCATCTTTCCCATGCAGTCATGCCATTTCATGTTTGCTCTTTGATAAATGAATAACTCAAGTAAATGGAACATGCTAGTTTGTGGTTGTTCTTAAGCACATGACAGATTTTTCATTTATATTGGCAAAATTGAATTTTCTTTTATCTATATTTCTGTTGTTTGATCTACGTTTCTGTATGTTTTGCTGTTAGTGTTTTTTTTGGGGGGGTGGGTGGGTAGGGGTGTTAGAAACAGTGTTATTTAGTCCAGGTTGGCCTTGAACTTACAAACTTCCTGCCTCAACCTCCTGAAAATTGGAGTTACAGGCCTGAGCCACTATATAAAACTCCACAGTGTTTATTTACCCTTCCTACCTCTGTGTCTCTTTCAAAGAAAATAAACTTGGCACCTGTAATCATTCAAAATATTGATTGGCAAAATATTCATTAGGACCAATGGCCACCTATGAGAACTCTTCCTGAAGTTGAGTTTGGCCTCAATCAGCCAACAGTGAATCTATAAGACAACGCCATAAGAGAAAGTGCCTAATGTTCTAAGGTACTTAATTTTTCTAATTTTATTACTTACTGACCACCTGGTCAATAATTGTCATAAAATGAATTAGATAAAGCTTTCATTGAATGAGGTACTTTGATTGATAGTTTACCCACAAAAGAATTATAGTGTGCCTCTGAGAAATTAAGTAGTCGTGCTGATGTCACAAGCCCAGAGAAGTGGAGAACTAGTTCAGACAGAGATACGATCAACTCAATTTAGCATCTTTAGTCTCTAGGTTGGCCTGTGCTCAAATTTACCTCAATTGAACCACCATTTACAACACCTGTAGCAGGGGGTGGCAAACACCTAGGGAACTGTTTTCATGTTTCAGCTGGAGACTCCGTCCATCACAGCCCCTCCGCTCTGCCACAGTAGCTTACAAGTATCCCGGGAGCTATTTTTGTCTTTCAGTCACAGAATCCATCACAACTACTACAGTCTACCTCCATGTCTCACAAGTGTCCCGAGAACTAATGTGAACATCTTGCTAAGATGCCTTGGAAGCTTATGTGTAAACACAGGCAAAGAGCTGGCTTTGGCCCTGGGGTCATAGTTTGTTGGCCCATAAGCATGCGCTCATTTCTTTGTTTATCAAAGTCACATGGTTGTTGAAAAATTCTTTAGCCATAAAATAGACTTAAGGACAGAAAAACTATTTTAAAATGCTACTGTTCCCCATCAGAGATGAAAGAAACTATTCATCCATTTGTTACACATCAACCCTGGTGATGTTTCAGGCTAAAACCTGCAGGCCCATTTCATGGAAAGAACAGGAGATACCTCCGAGTTGGGGAGGGATATCCACTGGAGTCTCCTGTCTGTTCTCAGGAAGTTTCAAGACAGAATGGTGTATCTGGAGTGATGAATGGCTTGACAGGTCTTATTATCTAGTTTCTCTAAGTAGCCCTTACAATGAGTAGAGAGTAGAGATGGTTTAAAAGGTTTCCAATTACTAGCATAGGTTAAAGATAAACAGTCATGAAAATGCCAGAATGAACCTTGCACATGGCACAAAGTTTTCGCCAACCACATTATGAGGCAATGGATAAACAAATAATCAAATAAATAATCTAATCGTATCTAACAGTAAATGCAGACTTTTGTTTAAATGACTATGTTTGAGATCTTACTAGTGATAGACGACGAGGTAATTTGTGAAGGAATATCAAGCAAACATACATGGACTAATTTCTCCTGCCTCTTCAGTGTCGACAGCTGTGTAGCCAAACACAGCTGTACACAGTTTCCTCTTTCCTTCCGGATTCACCCATGCAAAGTCAGAATGGACCTCTCTCACACATTACGTCCAGCCTGTAAGGTGGTCCCCAAACGTCCCAGCTCCTATCACTCTCTTCTTCCTCTCATTCCTTCAATATTTTATGAGTGTTGAATTTAGTTAGGCAAAAATGGTGGTGGGCTGTTTCTCAGGCAAGCTCAAAGCACAGACACTGTGGCTTCTAGCATTTCTTCCTCCCCAGTTCTTACCTCTGAAGTTCCCCCTGCCCCTGCCCCGTTGTTCTGGAGGGGGTTTGATACCATGTCCCGAGGGCTTCTCAGCTGCTTGTGTGAGGTCCACGCAGCGATGAGCTAAATAACACAAATGTGAGTGAGCTTCCTTCCAAAGAGCCGCCAGCTGCCTGAAGCACTGACTACAGTCTGCGAAGAGGACCTGAGCCCAAACCACCCATCGACATTCTCTGCAAATCCCAACCCACACAAACTCTGAAATAACAATGTTTGTTGCTCTTTAGCCACTAGGTTTAGTATAGACTGTTAGGCAACACAGAAAACTGTTATAATATTGTGACTTACAGCAAGACTAAACAAACTATCAAAGTTAGTGGGTTGCAGACCAACTGTCTCCTTGACATTTCACTTACTATACCCCTTTTATCCAATACAGGAATCTAGGTCTCATTTAACGATGTACCAACATGCCGTACTTTTGATCAAAGTATAATCCACAAAGCATTCCATAACGTTTTTCTGAATACTTTCAAAGGTTTTCACTGTCACGTCACTTCTAAGGAGCTACACTGTGGTCTTCTTTCGCATCTGTGGATCTGCTTCCCACACTGTTATTTTTCCATTTTGTTCAATAAATTGAAATGTAAGCATCCTAGGGCGATTGAAGTTCTGTCTCCAGGCTTTCACGTGTCTGCACTCTGCCTGGTGCTGATGCTAGGCCAGAAGGGACAAAGCAGGGACATCATAGCAGAGTCTCTCTTTGACCTTCTCCTCTCTTATCTCATGCCTCTCCACCATTTCCAGCCCCCAGAGCAGGCCAAAGACATTTTAATTCTTCTCCGTAATACCAGTCATAGAAAACAGACCTTTCCCGAAACTCAGCCTTAAGACCTAAAATATTCTTTCTCTCTCTCTCCCTCTCTGTGAAAGAACTGGACATGAAGAAATCCACTGTTCTGTCTTGATAGATTATACATTATAATGTCTTCATACCAGAAGGGATTCTCCATGCTATCTAGGAGGAAAAAATTGTTACAACTAAGTGGCTAAGAAGAACCAGTACAGACAGAGTTTGTTGGGTCCCCCATTGGGTCTTTCCCCACCCTCTGTCCCCCACAGTCAGTCTGTTACTGAGACTGAAGCCTTGTATCCAATCACATTTATACATGACCCTCCATATTTCATCCAACTTGAGTATTAAAATGGACAGGCCAGCCTAAGTCTTTCAGTGAGGTCTTTCGCGTCATGTAAAACAGTCTTGTGTATTGACAAAGCTTTTCTCTTGCTAAACTGTTTGCTTTTCAGAAGCATTGACATGGCCTTTGTGAAAGAGATCACCCCTCACTAAGTTACACAATAAAAGCCTGAGTTAGGAAGTCTTGGTTTTTGAGGTTTAGAGATAGTGAGTAATGTCTCCAAGTCTACACAGGAACAAGCCTGCATTAGATCAAGGGATACAACTTCTCCATCTAACCTTATTTCCAGAATTCCATTTTAGAACAAAAATAATTATGTTTGTATAACAGCTAATGAGCTGCAGAGCCAGGGCGGGGGGCAGGGAGCAGATTGTACCTAAGTCTGCATTCTTCATGGAATCTTTTAAGCTCCATAACAATTCAATTCATGTTTATTATTTTTAACATGCCAAATATTCCATTTTAAGCAAGACCAGCTAGATTTAAACAAAAGTGAAAGGAAGGGAAAAGGAAAATACCAAGACCAGAGGAAGTTGGAGCCATGATTTATTTTAAGACCCATGCTTTAAACAGTGTCCCTCTTTTCCAGCTCGCTGTTTAGTTTTGTCCAGGAGAGCACTCCACCTGCCAGGCCTGTCCCCTGGACCCCAGCTGTGGGCATGCCTAACGATTCCCAGTTGCTCTCTCTGTCATGCATTTGGTTTTCCAGTGTGGTTTGTACCTAAGAGAAGGGACATTGAAGATGTGGAAATGTGCATGTTGAAATACTCTTAATACACACAACACACAGGGATGCGAGTTTACATGCACATGGGCATGATTTCCTGAGAAAGACGTGAATCTTCATTGGTGGGACCGAACAGTTGTGATCCTAAAGAGAATAGACACCCACCGACCCGGTGCGCTTCCTCATCTCACCTTGCTTGCATCTGATAGGGTTCCGCCCAACACTATTTCTCTAAACTCAGTTTAGGTGGAGGGAGGTGTCTTTATAAAAGGCCTGGTCGATTTTGAGAAACAAAATGGAGATTGATTAAGGATCTGTCATTTGTGAATTAGGGACAGTTTCTAACTGAACCCCGGCCATGCAGTGCAAAGAATAGGTACATAAAGAAATTCTAGATAACAAAAGGAATTGGTATACTAAATAGTAACCTATGAGCCCTGGTTAGAGAAAAAAAAATGCTGAACATTTGATACCAGAGATTTTCAAGCTATTTTTCCTTCCATTTCCACGTTAAAATATTATATTCACATGAAATGTATTATAGTATATATATTATATATAATACATTAATGTTGGTGTTAAATACCATACTTCAAAACTTAGAACCCCTATTGAAGACTATGTAGGAAGAGTATTGATATGGTGGCTACTCTTGGTTGTCAACTTGACTGCACCTGGAACTAACTAATAATCTAGCAGCTGGGTACACCTGTAAGAGATGTTTTTGTTTTTGTTTCTCTTCATTAAAGCCTTTAAAGCGGAAGACCCACTTTCAATACAGATGTTTTGAAGTGGGAAGACGACCCACCTTTACAGCCACACCTTCTGCTGGCAGCCTGTAGGAAGGACGTGGAAATGGAAGCTTTTGTTCCATTTTGGCTTGCTCTCACTTGTTCTCACTTTCATGGGCAAGTCCATTCCTGCACTGACGTGAGAACTCGCTTCTTCAGGATTCCAGAAGACACGGAAGACCAGCCTGGTGGCGTGAACAACTACTGGATTCTTGAACTGTACATTTGTAGACGGTCATTGTTGAATTAACTGGACTACAGCCTAAAAGACATTCTAACAAATCCCCTATATATACATAACACTACATTATTATTTATAGTAATAAATATATATTCATTCTATAATTTTTCCCCTAGTGAAGCCTGACTAATTAATTCAGTGGGGATGGTTAGGACAGGATGTTAGCTCCATTCTCCAGCTATTTATTTAATCATTGCCTTTATGAATGTGAATCCAAATGAAAACGAGGCAACAAAATAATACTGGTTTAGAAAACTCTGCACTTGTTTTAATTTGAGAAACAGCATCCTTTATGATCTTTTGTCCTTTAAATATTAGTAATTATAAGTTACACAAGCCTTCACAGCTGACCATAACAGAGGCATTCTGCCATCGGTGAGAACTGTTTTCCAGTATGACTTTTAAAAAAATGATATTAGCTTATTACAGTGGAAACACCACGGTGGGCATTTGAGAACGAGAAACAATATAACATTGGTCACTCTTTCTGAGAGCTGTTATTTAAGAAGACACTTTCTCCCTCTTGTTCTAAATTGTAAGGAAAAATGAGACCCAAGTGATTAAGGTATCAAATGTTAAATAATCTCTTACGGGTACAGGAACTGTACTTGTGCTGACCTTCTGGGTATATGAGAAAGTAAAAGAGGGCACATCATTGGCAGAAAAATAAGGTGTCTACCTGAAGAATTACAGGAATGTGCATCAGGAGGTCACGGTCAATGCTGCTGTTCCAGCCAAGGGCTGTGGGAACACCTGCCTAGGGTGAGGAAGACCACGCTCACCACACAGCCTTCCTGCCCACAGAGCCACTGCACTTCCTGTATCTCTCTGTAAAAGCCCTTTCATGTACTGAGTTCTCAGACACAGTCATTTTAGGAGACAAATGTCCCCTGCCACCTTCTCAGGATGCTAGCCTTTGAATAAATATAATTTTTTTCCCCTTCAATCCTCATTTTCCACGTTTCCAAGCTTACCTGAGAAATTAGCTAAGTTTAGAGCCATGAGTAAGCCATAACTTTAGACCAAGAAAGAACGAATTAAAATATTGCTAGAGATATAAATTTTGGCAAATTTCTTAAATCTAAGCTTTTCCTTCTAAATAGAAAAAAAATCAAACCCTTGCCAGGAAAGCTGGTGGTAATTTATAGAGCTCTTTGCAGGTTCTCATCCCTCATATCTGTGTGTTCCGCATTATGGATTCAACCAATCATTGAATGAAAATATTGTTGATGAGGAGACCTATACCAAACATAAGTGGATTTTAATCTTATTATTGTCGCTAAACTACACAATAGAACAACTATTGACAGCATTTGCACTGTGTCAGAGTAAGTGACCTGGGATAATTTAAAGTGACCAGAAGAACATCCACAGGCCCTGTGGAAATATTTCACGACTTTATATGAGGGACTCCAGCTTTCATTAGGTTTTGTTTCCACAGGGTTATTACAGCCAATCCCTTGTGGACAGTAGGAGATAATATTCTCTTTCAGAGAGACAGAGCTCTTCTCCCTCACATCTAGCTATTGTATACTTCTGTTATATGATATTATAACATGTGACACCACAGTATGACTGTAGGACTAGACCATGAAGTCCTAAATTCTACTTTTAAGTCCTCCCACCCCTCCTTGATTTCTTCAGGGAAAAGAAAGACATCACAAAAGACTTACCAAGTGAAAATTATGGACTTAAACGTTTGTACAAACCTTACTATCCTTCACCCTGATTACCTGGCCATCCCTGTCCCTGGCCTCCCCCATGCCCTTTGCTGTTGAAGCTGATGGTAGAGATAAGCTAGAGAGCAAGGACACTCATGAGATTCACTCATGTCTCTGCTTGCCTCTCATACATACCATGTCCCTGTGAATAAGCTTGTTTGTATTCGTGCTGTGTGTCGTTTGCTGGAAGGACTATAACAGATGGCTTAAAAAGATAAAGCAAAACTTTTTTCTTCCCCTATACTCAGCACTAATTATTTAATAATTTGCATGTTTGTAATTTTTAAAATTTCATAGTTGTTGGAGAACTGAGAACTGTTGTGCTGAGAATCTCCTGTATCTAGAATTCTGGGTGAAATTTCTTCTGCTAGGAATAACCACCAGCGAGGAATTAGAAGGTGGGACATGCTGAGCATGCTGCCCTGTAGCATTCAGAACAGGCCTCGGGAAGGAACACTTTTGGAGTGGTTGTATTTGCTGGTCGCTGCAATGATCGATACCATGTTGGCAACTGCAGAGGACTAACATTTATAGATTTTATAAATTGCCTTGGTCATGGCATGCCTTCTATTGCTGTGAAGAAGTACCATGACCAAGGCGACTTATAAAATAAAACATTTATTTTAGGGGCTTGCTTGCAGTTTCAGAGGGTAAGTCCATGGCCATTATGTCGGGAACAAAACAGCAAGAAGGTAAACCTCTTATCTGTGACTTGGTGATGCATGAAGAGCCCTAATCTTGCATGGGAGCAGCACCTTCAGGAAGTCTGCGGCATAGCAGTCTACGGCAAATGGGAACCTTCACTTTCCCTCCTCTTTCTAGTGCTTGTGATAGCCCTGGGGGAGTTCAGGATGTATTATTACCCATAAACATGGCACTGTATACTGGGGGAGTTCAGGATGTATTATTACCCATAAACATGGCACTGTATACTGGGGGAGTTCAGGATGTATTATTACCCATAAACATGGCACTGTATACTGGGGGAGTTCAGGATGTATTATTACCCATAAACATGGCACTGTATACTGGGGGAGTTCAGGATGTATTATTACCCATAAACATGGCACTGTATACTGGGGGAGTTCAGGATGTATTACCCATAAACATGGCACTGTATACTGGGGGAGTTCAGGATGTATTATTACCCATAAACATGGCACTGTATACTGGGGGAGTTCAGGATGTATTATTACCCATAAACATGGCACTGTATACTGGGGGAGTTCAGGGTGTATTATTACCCATAAACATGGCACTGTATACTGGGGGAGTTCAGGATGTATTATTACCCATAAACATGGCACTTGGGAAACAGCAAAAGCACGAAAATCACTGTCAGCTTCTCCTCATTTTTCTCCCTTGAAGCAAATCACAAAACCTGGCAGCAATTTTCTGACTTTTCCAGGATCCAGGTCTTAAGACCCTCATTGTAGAAGTTCCTTCTACCCAGAGGAAAATGATGCCTTTATCTTTGAATAGACAGACACAGGCAAAACTGGTCGAATGGGCCTTCTTAAGTGTGATGATTTATGTTGTCAATTTGATGGGATTCCCTAGAAAGAGAATCTCTAAAATGTCTGGGGGTCAGGAAGTCTTTCTTTCTTTCTTTCTTTCTTTCTTTCTTTCTTTCTTTCTTTCTTTCTTTCTTTCTTTCTTTCTTTCTTTCTGTTTTTTTTTTCTAGGCAAGGCTTTTCTGTGTAGCCCTGGCTATCCTGGAACTCATTCTGTAGATCAGGCTGGTCTTGAACTCACAGATCCACTTGCCTCTGCCTCTCAAGTGCTGGGATTAAAAGTGCATGCCAACAGTAGATAAACTGTGGGAGGAAGATGCACTCTAACATGGGCATCACCATGCCACGTGCTGCATATAGACTGAAATAAAGGATGAAAGGAACGGATTGATAGCATCTGTCCGGCTCTGCTTCCAGAACACAGATGCCATGTGACCAGTCACCCCAGATTCCCACCTCCAGAGCTTCTCTGCATGATGGACTGTACCCTGGAAACTTGCGCCAAACAAACCCTTTATCCGTCAAGATGCTTCTAATCTCATCGCCAGGAAAAGGACCAAATATAATAAGTCATTCCTTGATTATGTCCATCATGCCAGGCTTTCTGCTCTACCACACTGCTCCATGGTGACCCAATTCTTCATCAATCATTGCACAAGAATTATACAAGTTTACTATTATCCTCAGGTCTTCATTTCCTCGTGAAGGCTCCCAAATCACATAACATGTATTAAGCAAACCCATGTGCTTTTCTTGTGTTAATCTGTCTTTGTCATATTTGCAGTCAAACGCAGCCAGTCTCTAAGAAGGCTGAGGAAAAAAATCCTTTCTCCACTTAGTTCTCTATATTAGATCACTCTGCACTTTGAACAGCTAGGGAATTTTTTACACTTAATTTTAAGTAATTTACCATATTAAATTTTGAAAATATTTTAGACACTGAGAATTTAAAGTGAAAAGGGGTTTATTTTATTTTTAACAATGTTAAGGCCTGGGGAGTAAGCAAGCCAATCAGAAAAATAATTAGTATCTTCATTCATTTGCAAGAAAAGCTACCTCTGTAGAGTATTATATATTATACTTAGTGAGTATGTGATTCAAAAGACTTAATTCTTTGTTTTTTTTTCAGAAGTAGCTAAAGCTATCTTCTTGTGACTTACCAGTAATAAGTACTGATTATACTAAAAGATACAAATCAACAATGAAAATTCTCTGCCATGTAACATTTGTGGAGCCAGTGTCTGCTTCTACAGGTCATATAGTTGACAGTTTGCATTCTATTAATGTTTAATAGTGGGACTTAGTATAGATTTTTAAATAATTATCTTATTGAAAGTCCTAAAATCAATGTAATTTTAGAGCAAACACTAGCAATGCCATTATAGCATAATACTTCGGCACCTAATCAGATTGAGTACCATTACAAGTGTGTTGCAGCATATAAGCCTGTGGGACCACTCTATTGCAAACCACCACACAGAGGGAGCATGAACACTTTGAGTTCACTGCTTGCTTTCCATCCCCCTCTCTATCTCCCTGGTTTTTCTCCCATTGCTCATCTCTTTCCTCTTTTTCTTTTTAAAATACTTTTGAAAGACTTGTGTATGTATGAGCCAAAACTTGAGAGATAGAAACAAAGCAACAGGAGTCCAAGACAAGACTTGGCTATGTAGCAAGTTCAAAGCCAGCCAGAGCTACATGAAAGCATTTCTCAATATAAATAAAATGTAGGCCTTTGGTCATAGCTGCCAACTCTGCCATCTGTTCTTCTATGGAAACTCTTTGTTAGTTATGTCTTTCTTCTAGCTTCTGTGCAAACCCCTATCAAGAAGTCATTTGCAAAGTAATTAATCTTAGATTTCTCTAAGAGTAAACAATATGAACGGCCTGGGCCTCACTGGTTTACATAGAACACAAAGCATAGACTATGTCTGGATCCATGTGCAAGGCTCCTTGGAGACACGGACTGAGAATTTGTCTTGGGCAACATATGTGAATTAAGGAGAAAAAACTGCTATGCTTACTTAGTGACAACTGTTAGAACTCCAAGTGCAATTCGGGGAGTCAGAAGCATCTACGGTATGTACTTGCTGCCCCCTGAAACTCACTAATAGAGCCCTTAGAACGTCCTCAGGCCAGGCCTGCTCTTCCCCCATGAGTGGCAATGGGACAGGTGAGTATTGTCAGCAAGTTTCCAGCTCCTGCTGATACTCTGCAGAGCACGTTATAGGCATCCAACTGGAAGATGCTTGATTTCATTGAAATAAATGAAGTAACGGAATTTGGCTTCTCAGCCTATCCTTACAAGGGTCGGATAAACACGTTAGACCAACATCAACCAGTCTTGAAGGTAATAGATGTGAGGCCAGTAGCCAAAGGTCAGCTATTGGGTAGAGAGGCACCAAGCCAAGATGAACATACTTAAAGTATCAAGCCCTATTCCGTGTTTCTATTTTCACGGATAGAAAACTTTTGGTGAAATCAGTTTTAAAATTTGAGTTCCATGAAACTATTTTCATTTTCTACTCCCATAACATTTGCTAATGGTATCCTAGCAGCCTTCCAGTCCTGCTCAAGAAACAGCAAAGGAAAGCTGCGTTCTCACCTGTGAGCAGGAGGACAGGGGCAGCATGCTGGGTCATGGCCACAGCAATGAAGTGGAGAAAACTCGGGTTAGTCAGAATCCATGGTAGCTGCCAATGAAATATGAGCTGATCCTTAATGATCACTTGCTCATCAAGGAAATTGATTTTTCTACGCAATTTTGGAAGATGCCCCGTGTTTTAATGAGGTGGACATACATCTGGGAACATCTGACCATTCTGTGCGTTAATGAACAAAAAGCCTTAGTTATTTTTGTGTCCAGTCACTGAGGCTTGATATGGGAACAGCACAGAGAGAAATGAAAAATTGTACTCTTAGGAGCTATGGCCATTTGTTGACTTTTAGCAGTGCCATAATTAGAAAAAAGCAATAGATCAAACTTAGATTAGGCATGCAACTGTGCTGAATTTACTTCTACTAGTGTCAGTCAAGTGTCTGCAACAGACAAAAGCCTGCTAATCAGTTCAATTCTTCAGCTACTGCTCAAAGCTGTATTTGCATATCACATGACATCAATGACAAATCTCTCTCTCTTTTTCTCCTCTCTCTCTTCTCTCCCTCCCTCCGCCCTTGGTCTTACTTATAAGTAAGCCAGCAAGGAAAGCTGTCTGTACTGGCGACCATGTCCAAGTTTTCTCTATTCGTTGCTAGAATCATTACTTGTGTCAGCCCTCTGATGTCAAAGACCCAGAATCCCACGCCAGAAGAGCAATTACAGCAGCTTAGGCTTCATCTCTGCCAGTCAGTTGAGAAATATCTAATGTTAAACAAACACAACCAGGAGCCCTGATGCTTCCCTTAATAGGCTCCTTACATCTGACACTAAGAGGAGACAATTGAGAGTGTATCTCAACACTGTAAACAGTGTTTAGCCACTCGCAAGATTTCAAACCCTTTGTTTTGTGTGTCTTAAATATTTTTAAAACCTTTAAGTCTCAAGTAAAATTTAAAATTAGAATAACCTAGTAATGAACCTTTCTTCCTCTCTCCTTCCTTTACCCACCCCTTTTCTTTTCACTTCTAAAGTTATTTGTCAGCTGATTATAGATGCAATCTCACCGTGCCCATGTTGGAAACCAAAATGAAAAATAATGTAACATCATACAGGCAATGGCGGATGCCTCTTAAACTGTTCACCTCGTAAGATGATCACATTGCAGCAAGCTTTCCTCAATATTTATATGCTAATATTTTCTTTACATTTCACAAAACCTTAAATAAAAGCTTTCAGAAATGTTATTTTTTAATTATTCACTTCTCGTAAAGACATACTGTGCTGCACTTTCAATCTATAAGGCAGGTTTCTATTTAACAGCCTGTGTCAGGGGTTCCCGGTGTGGGGCTTCCTGAGGCTCTGAAAACTGCAAATTAAAAGCATTAGCACCCTCTGGTGGTGGACCAGATTTATAGCACACAGAAGTCAATTGGCTTCCATTTTCTCCTTCATCCCACTTTAACAGTATTATAAAGTCAATCTGTAACGTGCAATTTAAAAGGCATTTTGGTTATTTGCATGTGTGAGTGGATAAGAAAATGACTCAAAATGTACAAAGTGATACACTGGTTTATAGAGATTTTAATACTCTCCTGTTAGAGCACTCTGCTGTTCTCCTTACAGTGTTAACGTAAGTTTAAATCACCATAACTAGTAATAATTATTCTGGGTTTTATTACCGAGGCTTTTAAACTTAGGTTCTGCCTAAGCAGCTCTGTCTGGTCTGGAATTCACTGTGTAGCCCAGGCTGTCCTAGAATTTATCTCCTGCTTCCCGTACTTTCTGAACTCTGCAGTTACAGACAGATACCATACACCCAGATTTAAACGGACCTTAGAAACTAGATGATCCGTTTGACGTTTGCATTTGGGAACTGTTCAAATCAGCTGTGGTTCTGGTAAATTGAAAATGATGCTTTACTAAGTGTGTGTGGGGCCGCAGAGTCTATGCCCGAGGCTGCTGATATTGGCAGATCTGAGGAGCTTACTGATGAGTAAGCATCATTTCATAGTGAAGCATTTAAAATTTTATATAAAGAAATGTGGGCATTTATACATATTTCATATGATAGCTTAAATAATAAAAAAGATGTATTATTTTAGGAGTTAATAATGCTTTTCTGAGACAAGGTCTCATTGTGTTGTCTAGAACAGCCTGAAACACAGGGTTTCTTGCCTCAGTGTCCTGAAAACTGGGATTAGAGTCAGGCTGTGCCACAATTCCTGGCAAGTAACTGTATTTTAATAAAGAAAAACACCTTAAGAAATGAATAGCTTTATGCACATCTTCAAGTATTTTTAATAAGTTCACAGAAAATGTCCAATTTACAGAAGCTTTCTTATTTTTCCAAATACTGAAACAAAAAACTTCTGATATATATTTACCTGTGTTTTCTACCTGATGAATTCTTTTTCAGCAATTATTACTTGAGTGAAAATTCACAAGATGAGTTTTGACCACAGGGATTTTGTCAGCACCAGATGTCAAGAGAATAGTGCATTTAGTCCAGTGGTTGGTGTGCAATCTGAACTCTGTAAACTTCATTTTACTTGACTATTAGTGTGTCAATGCACCAAATGCAATATTTATGCAACACTTCCAATTGTTTCAGAATTATTAATGAAGTTTTACAGATTTCATGTAAAGAATAACGACTAAGTAAGATTCAGAAGGGGTTCCGTCCTTCTGTTAAGGGTGCTCTGCTTATGACCCACCACATTAAATGGATGTTTGAATGTATTCGCTGTATGTGTGGGCACGCATGCCACTATGTGTGTGCAAATGACCCACAGGGTTTGCTTCTCTCATTTGACCATTTGGTTCCCAAGAATCAAACTCAGGTCATTGGATTTGGCAGCAGGTGCTCATACCTACTGACCCGTCAGCCAGCGCTTAAGGAAACATTTTAAACACTCTCAGTTTCAAAAATTTCCATGTCTAAGTCCATGCCATATTTAAAAAGACATTGAATGTTAAAAAGATATATATTTTTGTTTGGAGTTTAGCCTTTGTCACAGAGTATAAGTATTCTTGAACCCTTGGCAAAATGTTTCTATTTCATTTAAAACTATGTCTGTAGCCGGGCGGTGGTGGCGCACGCCTTTAATCCCAGCACTCGGGAGGCAGAGGCAGGCGGATCTCTGTGAGTTCGAGGCCAGCCTGGTCTACAAAGGGAGTTCCAGGACTGGCTCCAAAGCTACGGAGAAACCCTGTCTCGAAAAACCAAAAAATAAATAAATAAAACTATGTCTGTATGATTGCAATGCTATTGTAATAATAACCATTTCTAGAGGAGGAGGTTGACAATGTAAAAATGTGTATGAGTATGTCACTATAAAAATAACATTTACTAGTACAAAGTAAATGACATTGTATCTTGAGTAATTGGATACAAATAAAAGTAATTATTGCAAAGGTCCTAGGAAACTTCAGGTATGATAACTATTTTATCATAAAATAACACAATTTCATGTATAAAAAGTAGAAAAGAAAAAATATCTATTTGTGTTGTGTTGGCCTGATCTCACACCCAAAGAAAGCATGCATTGTTCTTCAAAGAGTTCAAATGCTGAAATCGAAATGGAAAAAGTTCGACAACTGATCTTGGAACTAGGAATCAATTATAAAGCAGAATTAAGCCCCACAAAGTGATGGAACTCTAACTTTTCAAAGCACGTGGATCCCTGAAGGTCACAAAATGTGAAAGTTGTGTTTGCTTATCTATTCTTCACATGGGACTCAACTCGAAGACCGCCATTGGGTACTGTCCCTATGGGTGAGCGCTGCAGCCCCTAACACAGGCTTGCATCATCATTCACAGG
The DNA here is from genome assembly GCA_902806775.1 of Microtus agrestis. Lineage (NCBI taxonomy): Eukaryota > Metazoa > Chordata > Mammalia > Rodentia > Cricetidae > Microtus > Microtus agrestis. The sequence continues at coordinate 883,073 of CADCXT010004901.1, read as the reverse complement.
CGCTCTTGAAATCACACACCTCTATTTAGACAAAAATATCGTTTTGTTTCCCACTTCGACTGTCTCATAAAGTGAAAAATATGCCTTCTCTAGTGCCCAATGTGTAGCGCCCCAGCCTGCAGCATAAATAGGGTTGGAACCATATGCAGACAGAAACCATAACACGGGTACTTGAGAAAACGACAGCATGAGCGATTAGAAAATGACCGTGTTTATGATGACAGAAGGAGCTGTTTAAGCTGAGGATCAGCTGCCTGACAGGAACTGTGACTGGGGAGCAACGGCTACAAATTGCTTTTCACTGTACATGTTTACTTTGTGCTGACGTAGGTGTTTCACTGTTTTGCTGGCATTATAATGTCATTCACCAGGAACAAGAACACCTCATGTCAGCATCTAAACCTAAGGACGATTCGTAAGTGAAAAACTGCAAACACATGCTGCCGTTGGTGCCTTTCTTTTAATGATATTTCCCACTCAGAGTGGTGTGTGTTTCTTCATTTCTGGCGTAATGATAGCTAATACACGCATGCCATTTTGAGTTTAGATTTTCTATAAACTTATTATTTTATTTAAAACAGCTTCCAGCTGCCAAGTTAATAAATATTAAAATTTCTATACACAAGAGGTAAAGAGTTTGCTTGATTTAATTTTTAAAGACATATTTCATTGAGGAAACTCTAACAAGCCCAGAAAAATCTCCCAATGCTGGCTCCTTTGGAACATTTTCTACTTTTGAATAAATGGTCACTGTTAGGTTTTTGACAAGTAAAATGATGAAATCTGGGGCTAGGGGTGCAGCCTAGGGGTAAAAATACTTGCCTAGTACTGATGAAGGCCTGGGTTTCATCCCTGGTGCTAGCAAAAAATTAAAACAAGTACACGAAGTGGAGTAGAGTTGCAAATGGGATCTCCCAGCAGGTAGAATGGTAGCCTCTAACGCATGTGTTTTGAGTTTCTATGAAATGAGAGACAAATGCCTGTGTTCAGTTCTTACATGTAAAACAAAACAGTAAATGTATGTGCTGTTGCCATAACTTCTGCTGCCAGCATGCTGCCTAGCTGACTTCAGATGATCTTCACTCTGGATCTCCATCACTGCCAAAACTACCATGACCAAATCCATGTCCAACAAGAGAAGTTTTGTTGTGATACACAGTTTCAAGGATTTCAGGCCACGTTCTGGGGGCTAGAGCCAAGCAGTGCATGATGTCAGGCAGTATGTGGTGGAGAAAAGCTCTGAAGACTAAAGACGAAGCCAGGGTGCCAATGTCTCCACCCAAGTCATGCTCTGATGACTTCTGACTCCCTTCTGCAAGGCTTCCCTCCTAAGGGTTCCACCAGTGTCACCATTAACCGGTGACAAATCCTCAATGCATCATCCGTTGAGAGACAATAAATGTCCAAACTATAATAATCTGTAAAAGCATAATCTGCTCTGCATTCCCAAAGTTTAAATCACAATGGATTGCAACAGGGAGGGCCATTTCTGTGTGCTACACTGAGAAACAATAAACAGTATTTGGAATAGTATATTGTATTCTTATTCCAATTTTGTAAGCCAACTGGAAGAGTGGAGGGTGAATGATATGTCAGATGGGTGAATAATTTCTGATTGAACAATAATAGATGGTATTATATAATGAGGAAAGATAATGAGCTATGGTAGGATTTTTATTAGTTTGTCATGATACCACTTTCGACTACTTTCCCCCATTTTCTTGGATAAAGATAAATATATGCTTGACTTACATATTTATGCAAATGTGGAAATAGCTGGTAATATGGGAAAATTGAATTAACATATTAAAATATTATAAACTATGGTTAACAAGTCACGAAACACATTAAGAAGAATATCAGTTCATGGAATGTTAATGGCATTACTAAAATATAATTCAGTGGTCAAATAAACACGAGAAATTACTGGATAATGATGTTTACTTTGGTTTAGTAATTGTAGACCTTCTCAGAACTTTGGATTTCATAATGTTTATTGAAAATCTGCTAGACATGAACATCATATTAAGAGTTCTGAATCCTTGTTTGATGACAGGCTTATTTTTCCCTTAAGGCACATCATGCCCGGTTGCTTCCTGAGATGAAATTTCTACACTCTAATACGAATAGCCAAATAATAAACTTTGGATTAGTTGGGATCATTGCAAAGCTGCACATTTATAGTATGTTTGAAAGATCACTGAAGTGAACAGTGAATGACAGAGAGGTCTTCTGAGGAGATTCTATGAGAGCCAAGAACTTTGAGAAACTGAACAGGGAGGCGAGGGTAAAGCAGTAGTAAGTAATATGAAGATGGATGCTCACAACCCTGCTGTACCCAGTGCTTCGAGGAGCCATGGCACATGTCATCACTCCCTATGTAGGAGCAGGTTTAGTGGCATAGTGTAATATAGGATTCCATACTACTTAGTCCTACTTGTGATGTAGGGATAAGTCCCGCCCCTTAGGGGGCGTGTTCACCTCGGGCTAATGTTAGCCTATAAATTTGGCGAGCGTGCTCCCAGATGCTCTCTTCTGCTTTCTTGGTCTCCGCGGGAACGGTGGTTCTGTAAGTCTATTTCCCCCATTAAAGCTGTCTGCATTCCTTACAATCTGTCTGCCTTCATTTACGCCTCCTTACAATCTGTCTGCCCTCGTTTACGCCGTTACATTGTCCAAAACCATGAAGGGGACACATTATATCAGTCAGGTCTCCACATTTTGTCTAGTGTAACATGAGGGCCTGCTCGTTGGGGTTTCTGTCCCACCTGATACCCATAGCCAGCAAGCCCCAAAGAAAATCACACAGAGGACTCTATAAGATTATAAACTGATTGGCCCATTAGGTCAGGCTTCTTATTAGCTCTTGTAACTTATATTAACCCATTATTCTTATCTATGTTAGCCACAAGGCTCAGTACCTTTCACAGCTGGGCAGCTTACATCTTGCCTCTTTGATGGTTTGGTCAGAACTGCAGAGGGAGCTTCCTGCTTCCCAGAATACTCCTGTTCTCATGACCCCACCTCTACTTCCTGTCTGGTTGACCCATCTATACTTCCTGCCTGGCCAATTAACGTTTATTTAAAGCATGATTGACAGAATACAGACAACTCTCCTGCACCACTCTAGGATTCTACATAGAGAATGTAACCATCTGCAAATGCATTAAGCAGCTGCTAAACATCATCTATAGATACCGATATCTTTTCATACTCCTGCAGCTAGTTTGGAACGACCATGCCAATTCTAAATAGTCACTGAGTGGAACCTGCTTCTTAGCTGGAGATTAGATCTGGGCTAATTCTAGGCACTTCTCACTATTTTTAGATAAACAATTAGTCAGTGTACATTCTGCCTATAAGACTGAATAAACACAAGGCAGAAGTGTTAACATGGTGGCCTCTGCTGACCTCATTATAGCAAGCACAAGTCATTTCCATCCACTTTTCTTTTACTAAGGCTAATTATGAACACGGTCTACACCCAGGAGTTGGAGAGAGCAGTATACATTCTGCATATAGTAGGAGGAGATGAACTATATAATATGCAGCTCAGTGTATGGGCAGAGAAGAGAGGAATAGCTGACTTCAATATGAAAGTGCCCATTTAACTAGAGTCAGTCATGAAAAGTGGCTTGGGTCACATGAGTCCCATGAATCAGGGCATTGCTGAGCAGTTGCAGACTATGAGAACTTCTGGCAGACAGAAAGAAGGCTTGGGGGAGCCTCCATTACTGCACTCAATTATCTGAGGGGCTTGGAGGAAAGAGAGCCATGATTTATGAAGGGTTGCCTGAGGACACCTAAACAACAGAAAATGCTCTGTAAAAACAATCAGGCAAAGCAGGGTCATTATCCACATTGTTTTTTAACACATAACGTCTGTCAGATGCTGAGCGGCAGCCACCATAGTGCAATTCCGCAGAGCTGAGTGCATTCAGAACCCAGACAGCAGGTATACAAGCCAGCTATACTGTGTAGAGTGGGCTCCAATATGGTAACCACGTTTTGACAATAAGAGAAAAATACTTTAAAAAATACTGCTTGGGATGGCTTGAAGAGATGCAATTTCTCTGAGCTAATAAATTATCACACACAGTGATCAAAATGTAGATCAATGAAGTGGAGTTTGCTTCTGGATCATGGATCTCAGGATTACAGATTTTTTTCTGTAACTTACATTCTGAATAGTTTTAAAAGGCATATTCTCTCTCTCTTTCTCTCTCTCTCACACACTTACATATGTATGTATGTGTATATGTGTGTGTGTGTGTGTGTGTGTGTGTGTGTGTGTGTCATCCCCTTCTCTGTAAGTGTGTTTCCAGAAATAGTGATTATAGTAACATTGTAATACAAAGGCCAAAAATTCCTTTTGCATTTATGGGGTGAAAATGTGAGATGCACACTATAATCTGCAGATCTGGTACTATTTTAATGACATCAACTAAAAACACTTAGGTACATCAATTACTATGAAAATATTTAATAATTTGTTTGAAACAATATATATGTACGTGTGTAGCAATATATATCCAAAACTCCATACATTTGTTTTTATATCAGATAGAAACCATAGTAATATATGTATGTACTTAAATATATGTGAGCAACAAGAGTGAGCATCTCACTGTCCTTAAGATTACAGTATTGAAAAGGCCAGAAGGCAGTTTCCCTATGCTTCTTCCTGTTGGGTGTTAGTTAGTAGCTATGATATATGAGCCTGCATAGAGCAAATATCTTTCTTTTCTCTTTGTCCGTGTGTGTATTTATCTGTGTGCATGTACCCCCCCACACACACATGGCATATGCATGTATGTGAACATGTGGGGAGCATGCCCATTAATGTGTGCACATGCAGAAGCTATGGGCCCACAGTGAATGTCCTATCCTATTGCTCTCCACTTTATTTTAGTAACAGGGTCCTTCACCATTTCCTTAAGTATGGCTGGCAGGAAGCCCCAGGGGTCCTCCTGTCCCTGGCTTCCCAAGGTTGAAGTTACAGATGCGAATTGTTGTGCCTGGCTTGTGGGTGCTGGGAATCCAAACTCAGACTCTCATGCCGGTGTAGCAAGCACTGTACTCACTGAGATCTTTCCTAAGCAACTTTTACCCTTTTTAAATATCCATATCAGACAAAGGACATCTGCCCACATTGAGCACATCCACCACCAATGCAATAAGCACCAAGGCCCATGAATGGCTGTTAGAGTGACTGACAGTATCATGTGATCAATACCCACCTGTAGTTGAAACAACATATAGCATTTTCACAGTGCTCTTCAGCTTCAGGACAAGAAAATAGGGATGGAAGGATCCTTGACTTAAGGGTTCTTGTGAGTAGATTGTGTATAATGCTGTAAGGAGAGGGCCAAAAAACAAATCTGGTCATGGGGCTGAGAGGTGTATGTCTAGGTAAGGCTGCAGGCTCTCCCTTTACACTGAGATTGAGTCTAACTGATGCAGTCTGCTTGCCACTAAGTCTGAGGCCTGAGTTTGATCCTGAGACTCCACATGGTGGAGGGAAAGAACTCTCTCCCCGAAACCTGTTCTCAGACCATCACATGTGCTCTGTGGCACATGTGCACTCTCTGATAAAATAAATGTAAAAATAGTTTGCAAAAACATCTGGAATAATGGGCTTTTACTACTAACCTTTGAGAAACAAAAAGGCTTATTGTTAATTTTCCTTAAGTAAATTTGGTTGAGTTATGCATGCTCTCGATTCCCCCCCCCCAAGAACAGACAAAATCCTTCCTCCAAAGTTCATGGCCGCTTGGTAGACATCACAAGCAGGCTACATGCCATTCTGGTTGATAAAAGGAAGTCTTGCCTGAAGATCTAAACCCAGATATTTGGCACACACCTTCTCACTTAATACTTTCAGCCACAGGATATCACATTACAATTTTCGATTTAAAGAGTACATCAAAAAAGTTAAATGGCCATTCTGATACCTTGCTCTGCACACAGGTAGCAAAAGTATTTTCTTTAAACAAAGGTTATGATCAAGCAGGTGTGGCAAGAATCAAAGAGACCACTTGCCAGCTCCCCACTGGTGGCTATGTGGCTGGCATAAAGACGCCCTTTGTGTAGTAAGAGATTAATGCCATATTATCATATTATCAGTATTATGTTAGCAGGGCCAAATAAGATGTAAATGTTGGTTTGGAGATATGTGCTCTTTCCTTTCCCTCCCGAGAGAAGACATTAGAAAGTCAACTTTAGGGCAGAAGTGGATAATAGTGTTGGAAGCTTCAGTCATGATTGGCTGATCCATTGACTTTTCATCTGTGTCTACGCAGAGACATCATGGTGAGCAGGCATGACAGAGAAAGGCTGCTCATTTGGTGACAGCCAGGAAAGAGAGATGGAAAGACAGGGAGAGTCCAGGGATGAAGTACCCTTGAAACGTATACCCTCACCTACTTCAGTCCACCATCTAGATCCTACTTCCTAATATCTCCTTTGTCTACTGGCTCATCTGTAGATTAACCAATAAGTTAACATCTTTCTGTAGTTAGTGCTCTCATGATCCAATATCTTCCAGTAATGCCAACAGCTGGAAACTAAGCTTTCAATTCTGGAATCTTTCAGAGTAACACCCACTCTCTGCCTCATGTATTACATTAGCAGGACAAAATAAGAAGCAAATGCTAGTTTTGGAACCTGCAGTTTTACTGCAAAATGTGCAGCATGAGGCAAGAGAAATAAAACTGGTATCGAATCCAACTCAGACATTCCCAATGAACTTGGTTTGCGTTGTTCTGTTTCATGGCAACTGCATGTCTAACCTGAAGAGGGCACAGAGAAGGTGTTGCTGTGTGCTGATAGTCACTGCACTAACTATCTAGGTGGGGCACACATCTTCTTTTATTGACCCTATGGTTGAGTACATCATGCTTAGATTCAACAGCATGACTAGGCATATGCATTTGATGAGGAACTTTTTAAAGATGAACAAGCAGCCAGAAGATGCAAGAAAAGAAATGAGGAAACTAAGGTAAAACACAATGTGTAGCCTCCAACTTATACTTTCTTAACTGGATTCATCTTCACAACTGTATCTGTTGACCATACCCAAGCGATCTCATGTTGATGTTTGTCTTCTACCTATGCTCCTGCTTGCTCCAAGGAGAAAATTGTCTTTGACAGAAAGAAGTTTAGGTTTCCAGACAATTATTTTGAGACTTCCAGAACCATGAGAAAAGGATCTGGGGGAATGAGCAGTGAGAGGAGACAGTCAGAGGAGGCTGAAATGAAAGCCCCGTGGACTCATTGGTGTTAGCAGCATCATTGACACCTCCACTCTTCTTCAAGGAGTTTAATTTAGTTATTCAGACTGGTTGCACATGAGGAGGGAGCATAGCTGTTCTACAGAAGCAGCTTCCAGACATTACAGTCAGCAGTTCCGTCCTCCACCTATCTTAGGAGCTGAAGCAGAGGGAGCATGTTTAACCTTTAACGATAACTCCCAGTGTCTTCGAGATTCTTTGACAGCCATTGAATTCAGCTACAGAGTTGCTATTGCAGCCGCCCAGCTGAGTGCAAGTTTCCCTCCCACATTCCCTTCTTGTAGAGATCAAAGTTATAAAGGACAGAAAAGACCTCTGCAAGGGTTCTGGGAAAAGTCAGTGAAGCAGTGGACATGATGTTCCTGCCAGGAGATCAGGAAGCTTCAGTTCCCAAAGCCTTGAGAGTTCTTGTCTGATGCCTTATTTTGGGCATCCCTGCATTATCAGAAATGGGTGGGGCTCCAGCGCATCTTTGTGAGTTCTTGTTTGCCTTTGCCCTCTCCAAATTCTTGCAAATCTTTCTTCCTTCACATTCTTATTTGAGAACTTTAGCCCAGTAGGAGCTCAAGGATGGCTTCACCTCCACCTGTGTGTAGTTGAAGGCTATGATTAATCCTATGTTCTATCAAAGGACTTTTGCTCCTTCCAGAACATAAGTAGGACAGGCTTTTCTTCTTCAATAAGGCCAAGCAGACCAAGAGTAAATGATTTGATGTAGAACTTGAATATTTTTAAGATTCAATAAACCTGTGGTTATGTATCTGCAAAGATAACTGGTCAATCTAGAATACATCCTTAGTCAATGAACCCCTAAGTCATCAAATTCTACTCTTATCATTAATCTTATAGCCTTTCCCAGCAAATTCAATATTTAATATTTGGAAATGTCTTACTACTAACTAAAGTTTAATGTGCCAAACATCAAAATACTATACAAAAATAAAATGTTAAATAATATATACAAAAAATTAAAAAGAGGAAAAGCAAACTACCTACAAATGAACTTGACAATGAAAGTCTTTGCCCACTATCTGTTTTTTAAAATAATTTTATTGGGACACAGTCATGCTTAAATGCTGGGCTTTTATCTATTACTATTTCTCCCTGCAGTGACAGAATTAAATGTTAGCTAGTTCGTTAGGGAAAAAAAAAATCCTTTTCCTATGTTCTATTCTGGAACCTATATAGTTACTTTTTAAAGATGGATCTAACAGTAATGTATTATTTGTTTCAACTTTAAGAAGTCATTTTAGAATATCATATATGAAATTAGGGCACAAATAACCAATGAGCTTCTAGAAAATATCTCACATATCTTGGGATAGTTAGAATGTAATTGGCCTTATAATCTCACAGGGAGTAGCACTATCAAGAGGTATGACCTTATTGGAGAAAATACATCACTGTGAGAGTGGGCTTTGAGGTTTCTTTCATTCAGGCTATGCCCAGTGACACAAATGACTTCCCGCTGCCTTTTGGTGAAGATGTAGCCAGCACCACTTCAGCCTGCTCCATGTCATGGTGATAATGGACTGAACCTCTGAAACTGTGAGTGAGCCACCTCAATTAAATGTTCTCTTTATAAGTGTTTCCATGGTCATAGTGTCTTTTCACAGCAATAGAAATCCAAACTAAGATCTACCTCTAGTGTAAATCTCCTTGTACCAATCATAAACTTGATGGTAATATAAAATTGATGGTATATACTAAATAATACAAATAATTGTTTCAGATTTAAAATGTACTAATACTAATTCATTTTCCTGAAAAAAAAACATAAAAATTTAAAACCATTCAACTTCCATTATCACACAACTAAGGTGTCCAAACCAAAATTAAAATCCACACTCTAAGGCAATGCCAATAACCCTAGTAACCTGGAGTCTGAACTAGGAGATTCATCATGAGCTCAAAATCAGTCTCTTCTGCATAATGTAGAACTAAAAATGGAACCTCAAAAATAAGTAACTGTGCATAAAGGTTTAAAAGGTCTTGAAAAGTCTTACAGAAAATTTAAATCTAAAGTGAAGCCAGTTTTTTTCCAACGTACTATGTTTAATAATGATCTTGAGTGAGACTCCTATTTAGACCACTTTAATCATGTCTATTCACGTGCATTTGAACTTTCTCCTAAGCTATTCTCTGTTCCATTTTACCCCTCTACCCTCCTCTCTCACCCCCTCTCACTTCCCTCTCATTTCTCCTCCATTTCTTCTCTCTTAGAGGCAAAACTGAAGACCTGTTTTACAGGGAATGTTCAGAAGCTCTGGAAAATGAAAACAATGCTTTCTTTTGCTTTTAACCTGATATCTAAGCTGCTGGACGAGGAGCCTTGTCATTGCCAGGTTTGATTTGGTTTAGGAAATATAATTGACCGTGCGGTGGTGGCGCATGCTTTTAATCCCAGCACTCCGGAGGCAGAGGCAGGCAGATCTTTGTGAATTCGAGGCCAGCCTGGTCTACAAGAGCTAGCTCCAGGACAGGCTCCAAAGCTACAGAGAAACCCTACCTCTAAACACCAAAAAATAAAAATAAATAAAGAAAAGGAAAGAAAGAAAGAAAGGAAGAAAGAAAGAAAGAAAGAAAGAAAGAAAGAAAGAAAGAAAGAAAGAAAGAAAGAAAGAAATGTAACTGAATCCAACTCTGAAAGCACTGTGACCATATGCTAGAGAAAGTCAAAAGGATGTCCATAGTGTGGCCACCTGGCAGGCAAGGACACAATAGTAAAGAGAATAATACAGGGCAAAAGAAAATAATTAAAACACATTAAAGAGAAGATAAGAACAGGAAAATGATGGAACAATGTTCTGTGTGCATTTTTTAACTGCTCTTACCACACTAAAGAAAAGAAGGGATCCATGCTTTACTGGGAGTGTTCTTTGTGTCTGGTGTGAGAAACAGGCAGCCAAGAGGAAGGCCACAGAGACAGCTAGAAGCTCTTATTATCCTATTTCTGTGGACCAATTTGGTAGAAAACTCTTCCACAAAGCAGCAGTGTGAACCAGATGACTTGTCTGTATGAACCAACTTGACTTCTGTGATTTACTCTTATTGGGGTACAAGGATTGGGATGAGACATTCACAAAGAAAGGTAACTGCCCAACCCTTCGTTGTCTATGTCTATGCACCTCAGTATTCAAGAGAGAAAAATATTACTCAGAAATACTTGCCAGTGCAAATCAACTTCTATTCAGAAGCCCCATCCCCAACCTTGCCCCTACTAACCATGTCAATTGTATTGCTGGAAACTTAAGATAGTGAAAAACATGCCAAGGAAAAATCTTTCCAAAATGCAATCTATTTTTAAATTATCTAGTTACTTTAATTTTTAAGAAGGTTCACTTTTCATTTTTACTTATGTGTATCTGTATATGTCTGTGTGCTTTTATATTCACGATTTGAGTGCAGGTTTGAGGAGGCCAGACTGTGTTAGATCCCCTGGAGCTGCACTTAGAGGTGGTTGTGAGTCACCTGATGTGGGTGCTGGCAAGTGAACACAGATTCTTCTAGAAGACCAGCAATGGCTCTTATACCCTGAGCCAGCATTCTAGCTCCTACGTATTTTAAATTTTAGGGAACAATCTGCTTTGACTTGACTTTAAAACAACTCATTTTAAGTAATCTTTGTCCTGTATCATCATTACTCTGATAACAAGATCATTACCCTACGGGGGCTGTTGTCTCACTTTAGAGAGAGAAGGAACCCAGAACTCCTAAGAAGAGATGACCTGTCTGAGGACAAGGGAAGCCCAGTTGAGCAATCAGCTGAATACGAGCATACTGGCCGATCTTCATACTGTACTCCCCTCCACCCCCACTTTCAATTCCATTTTAGTCTATACCCTTTCCACAGTTAGCGCTAGCCTATAAAACACATGCAACAGGTGGTATATGTTTATTTGTCTTACAAACCTGCTATATCTCCCAGGGTGAATTCTGAGTCAGTTGATTTTACAACCACTTTAGCAATAGTTTCTCATTTCAGTTGTATTGTCTTTGAGTGGGAAGCTGAAGATCTATGTGATTAAACTGTCATTTTTCAATGGCTGGAGTTTTGATGATCAAGCATATTTTATTTCAGTTTTGTTCTTTTGACTTGACATAGTCTTTTTTTTGAGAAAAAAATGTTGCTAGCAAATTCTTTTTTTTTCAAAGTTTATAAAAACTGTTACAAATGAGAAATATTTACATATGGCCTTAGTAGAGCTAGGCAGGAAAACTAAATTGAATGCTGGGAGAAAGAAAGCAGAGTCAGTGAGAAGCCATGTAGCCACCATAGGAGAAAAGACATGAACTGCCAGCCAGAACTGTAGGCCATGCACTTTGTGGTAAAATATAAAATAGTGGAAATGGGTTAATTTAAGATATAAGAGTTATCCAGAAATGTGCTTAAGCTATTGGCCAAATATTATTGTAAATAATACAGTTTCTGAGTGATTATTTTGGGTCTAAATAGCCAGGAATGAATGAGCGGCCTTCACCAACAGGTCTTTATACTAACAAAGCATAGAGTACAAAGCTGAAAAATCATCCACAGCAAGCTAGCCTAGCTAAGAAAACACACTTACTTTTTATACCCTGTTTTATTTGAGAATTTAAATGAAGTAGGATATTTCTCTATAGACACCATCTTCTCTTAGACAATGCTAAACATGACACAAAAGTTCCTTTTGGATTTTGGGACTCTACATATCTTCATCTTTTCTTCTTCTACCTGTGTTTTTCCTAATAATATTGTTGGTTCCTTCCTCAATGCCCCCTAAAGGTTTGTCCACATTTTTGTTGTATCTTTCATCAGTAACATTATTATTCAAGCAAATATCAATTTCCTCACTCATCTGAGATGGTTTTAGAAACTAGCACATGTTTTACTTCAGTACAAGTGAAACAGTATATAACATCAGACACATACTGAGCATAGGCAATGCTTTTTTTCCAATTCCAATTTTAACCCTCTCAAACAAATAATCCAAAGCAAGAAACCAAGCCTTCTAAAAAAATCTCTTAGCTGGATTTCATTTGACTTCTCTTAATCCCACTGGGGCCTATAGTTCATCCTATTTAAAGAAACAAGAAAAGATATTTTAAAATTCCCAAGACTTGCACTTGTACTTTCAACTTCCACAGATTTTGGATATGGTCCCGATGAGTGTCTTACAATAGTGTTAATAAACAGCTTTAAAATACACACACACACATGCATACACTTTTATTTTTATCTTATAAACCTGTATCTTCTCTCTAATTACAGTTGGGCATATTTAGAGATATTACAGAAATATTTAGAGATATTAGAGAAATATACACAGAGTTTTTTCAAAGTATAGGGAGCTATCTACAGCTACAAGTATTGTTTTGTATAGCTTTGCATATAGATTTGAAGTATAAATTGCATCATAATTGTTTCTTGTTTTCTAAACATTGCCTGGTTACTGACCAGATTAGATGTCCTTCCTAACACTTGGTGAATTAATGAAAGTATAAAAGATGAGGCTGTATTAGTACTAAAGCAATAGTGTTGGGATGAGTAAGTATTCCTATAGACTTGTTGGTGGTCCCCTTCAAAAAATAAATTTATACATCATTGAAAGTTATTATTTTGCTTATACAGTAATAGGAACTTGAAATGTAAAATGACATTCAGGATATTTACTTTTTAAAAGTTATAGTCATTAGTAGTAATACTATAGTAATTAGCTTTTAGTTACTGTTATAAAATACCATGACCAAAGTCAACTTAAGGAAGAAAATTATTTTGGTTTAAGTTTACAGAGGGGTACAATCTGTCACAGTGTTGACATGAAAGTCTGACATGGAAGGGGTTGCATGGCAACAGGAACAGGAAGCAGACAGACCACAGTTCATCTGCACACAGGAACACACAGCAAGAACATGAATCCTTAATGACTGACCCGAATGGCATGTGTGCCTCAGCGTGGTCCCACCTCCTAAGGACTCCATAACCTCCCAAACAGCTCTACGAGCTGAGGACCAAGTGTTCAAATCAATGAATCTATGAGGGTCATTTCTCATTCCAACCACCTCAGTAATATATTTCATTTGGATGTTCGTTTTGCAATCATGAATAGCTATGAAGGTTGGGAAATAATAGGAATCCTAATTTTCTTGGAAATTATTCACGCTTTAACATTCCACAGATCTCTGGCATGCCAGCACTATTTCAAATTTCATGCTGAGTAATTGGGTATAAAGACAGAAAAACCCAAGTCTTAGCCCTCGGGTTCCAATTTGTTGAAAGAACCACACACAGGAGCAGGTTCCACAGACACTGGTGTATATGAAACATGTTCACATGCTTCTCTGTCAGCTTTATGTGATAAAGCTTTCCACAGGAAACCACACTTGTGTATAACTACTCATTTAGCATCTACAATGCTATATATATTTTTCTCTCAGTGTTCTCTGTTGCCTGGAAGCCTTCAAAGTAAACATGTATATTAAATTAATCACATTTTCATTTTAACTTCCAAATAATCAGAGATTCAGAAAGTGATCAATGTTATCTGCCTTCATCTCTCCCATAGAGTAAGATGGTAGAAATGACTTACTAAATGTTGGGTTGAAACAAATGTCTTTGCTGGTTTACAGGATCAGCAGAGGCCTGAGTAACAGCCCGAGAACATGGTCTGTCCAAGTGGTTGGCTCATACTTTTTCCCAATGTTTAGTGAAGACAATCCGTTGTCTTAATTTTGACCCTTATCTCAGAGCTACAAGTAACAGGAGATAATGGGAGGTAAATATTTGAGTAAAATGTTCATAACATGAAACTCTGAAACTTGATGTCTTAATAATAAAACTCATATATTGAATATAATGGCCAGAAATAAAACTTCCTATTTCCCCCGCTTAGGGCTCCTGTAAAGTTTTTCATGCATTTGCCCCTACGTTTTTCTCTTTTTCTTGTCATAATATTATATACTACGTATTATATTACATATAACACACTGTCACCATATTGTACCACATATGAACAAAACAAAACAAGAGACATTATAGCTCCCTTGCTATCATATCCCTCTGCCTGCAGGAGAAAATTCAAGTCATTTAGTGGGGATTGCAAAGACTTCTCTCTGACCTCTGTCAATCTGTTTAGGGTCCATCATTTTCTGGGATTTTCTTCCTACAGAATGAACCCCTTGATGAGAATGGTTCCATGATTTCTATTGACCTCAGAAAAATCCGGATTTCTGCTGTGTACCTCTTCACTTGCTCAGAATTTCCACGAATTCCTCTACCCACAGCTACTGCAGCCACATGGAACAATCCACAGATTCTTAAACAGTCTACTCCAGTCTTCCATGTGTCATGCTGCTCTTTGTATTTCAATTACTCATTGAGCTCATTCCTTTATGACAGCCATGATGCTTCTTCATGTGTGGTTATTACATGCCTATCTCATACTCAGATTTAATTTTTGAATTTTAGGCATCCATAGATGCCTCAGATTATAAAACTGGTCTGGCTAGTTATTTCACATAGATGGGGCTTCTGTGTTGACATAAATCCTATGTTCTTCTTATAACAACAAAGAAAAGCAAGCAATTCTTTACCATTTGACTAATATACCATTTCCAAGTTCCTGCATGTATCTCTTTAGTATTTTTCATACTCTCTGGACAGTTTTAATCAGCAGAACCAAATTTCCCATCCTATACTCTTTATCAATCCCACCCTAAGTTACAGACTTATACGCATTATAATTTACAGGATACATCAAAATGCTTTCTAACTATATTAATGTGAAATTCTCATTACAAGACTGAAATTTCCCTTTCTCCCTATATTCCTTTTCTGTGTCGATGACACTCCCTCCACACAGACATATGGAAATCATCTTAGTCTCCACCAGGTCCCCCACCTTGCTGGTATCATCTGGTTCCATCTGGATTCCTGCACTCTCATGTTTGACCTCCAGCTCTAAAGATGATCTGCATCTCTACAACTAAGCAACCAGTAGAAATATTTCAGAATGCAATCTTATCACATCTGTTTGTAATTAGTGCCTGTTCTCATTGTGTCCACACTCAGTCTTCTCGTAAGACAACTCCACTCCATCACTCAATGCCATGTGAAGCTGCCCCCCACTTTTTCTAAGATGTGCATCCTCTCCTCCGGGTGCCTGATCAGTCCTAATATCGCTATGCCATATGGGTCTGTATCTGCTTGACTTTTGTTTTTCTTTCTACTCTATTTTCTTTTTACTCTGGTTTCCACATTGTGGGATTCCTATGCATAAGCTTGGTACTGCATCATTTGGTTCTATATTTGACTATCTAACATAAAATGTAGCATAACCAGTCAGAAACTGGATATAAGAGCAAAATCCTCCAGTGGTACTATTATCTAATTATGATTGTATTTAATGGGTAAAGGCATTTTGCTTAAATACTAACAACTCCTTACTTTACCAGTGCTTTTCCATCCCCTTCTCTTTCCATCCATGGCTCTTATCAGAGCCTTATCAATCATCTTTCTAACAATTATGAAAATGGTCAAGTAATTAAATTATCCATAATGGCACATTTTATGATGAGACAAAAAGGGGAAATATAAGATAAGCAGTTTTCTTTTCCATTCATTTGGTGGAAATTTAAATATATAATGATAGATACTAGTTTTGCAAATAATGAATGCAACATATTTGCTATCTAAGACTTAAAGGAAAATATTAAATTAGTTATATTTAGAACTAATTTATATATTTGAAGGCCCTAATAACATGAAGAACAAGCAATCATCTAATTCAACCTAAGTAGGGGAGTACATGACCTCTGAAGAAACAGCTTCATTTTGGTCTGTGTTGACTCAGAACAAGAGTATGCAGGATTAGTGCAGCATCCCCCCCACCTCTTCTTTTTACAATACTAGTATTCAGAATTCATGAATGATGACAAATATGGCCGCCAGCGTCACAGAGGACTAATATCTGACCCATGAGATTTTAAGCATCAGTTTATGTTTCATGTAGAAATTTTCCACTTAACTCTTTCTCTAGTTATGTGGTCATTTTTATTCAGCTGGCCAAAATATCAAGGCCGAGGGTATTTTTAAAATATTTCATTACCATCTGTTCTCAATTCTGTCTTTCATCTCTCTTGCCAAGGGCCACGCTTGTCCATTTCCGGGCTGTTTATGCCATGGGTACCTGGTTGAAAAGCTCCAACATTCAAATCCCATAGCACAATGCAGCATATTGGGAGAAAAGGGATATCTGCTACTGTGGGCTGAAAACTAAGTAGAAATGATAAGGGTGAAAGTCGCAATATTCTCAGAATACCAGGGCCTCTGAGCTTCACTTTGGGAAGCTGATTGCTGAAGTCACACATTTGTCCAGAACTTGTTGGGGGGCAGGCAGCATGTGAGGAAACTTATCGCATTCTAACAGCCTTTGAAAGCAAGGTGGGGCGCTCCACTTACCTGCAGCATCCGGGCAGGCACACAGCAAGAAGCACAAAAGAAAAACAAAACAAAACAAAAACCACACAGTAACAGCCCTGTCCTGATAAAAACACCTATTTTCTGGGATAAGCAATTTCATTACTGTGTCCGATACACAGTAATCTGAATATAGGAACATTATGTAAGTCATTTCTTTTAAATGCAGAGAATTTTGGTTAAAGTTTTGGATATCAGTATTAGAATTGGCTTTTTCAAAGAATCAACTAATTAGGCAATTTAATTTACAAGAAAATAATTTATGCATAAAAAGGTAAATAGATTTTGTTCACTATAAAATTATATGCCTAAAACTGTGCTCCCTAAGAAAATCCAAATATAAATAGGTAGCAAGATAATTAGAAAACACAAAAACTAGCAAAATTTATTTTACAATTTAGGGCAAAAAAGTACTTTCTGAAGTAAAATTCAGGCATTACATAGATCCAAGACATCCTCTCCCACCATGAATTTATCAATGCAGTAAAATTCAATAAAATAAGCACTTTCTCATTCATATTTACACATTTTAAGATGCAGAGATGACTTATAAGCACAATCAAAAATAAATTTAACAACTTGGGTTTGAGAAAATTTATTACAAGCACTCTTATTTTATGAGAAACCAAGCAAGCATGGCTTCTGATTAGCTGATAGGAATGGGTTTCTGTAGAAGGGAGTGTTTGCTGACAGAGTCAGAGTGACAGAGATAGAGGAGGATGGCTGGCACCAGGGAAGCTTGTCTTAGCCGTGGCACAAAAATTCAATTGACTTCCATGCGTCATTTGGAGACAGAATGCATTGTACCTAAGGAATTGCATTAGAAAATGTGTTTGGTTAAAGAATCCACAGAATTTGTGGTTCTTTTCAGAAAATTTCAATGTAAGATTGACCAACATGGAGAACAAAAGTAGCTGAGCCACGACTATCCTCATCCATGGAGCCTTGTGGTCACGGTGGAGTACGTGGAGCATGTGTGGTCCTCATCTTCAGCGAGCTTCAGGGACGCTGCATGTTCTCTCCCATCCCACCACATGCTCCTGAGTGGGATCCTGGAATCTCCAAAGCACATTATGCGTCTTCCTTTGATTCATATGTTACATGCAATCTAAGCAACAAGGTCACAAAAGGTCCTTTCAAACTAACCAAGTTTGCACTGTTAATAAATTTCAAGATGATAAACAAGGAAATTATAGAATCATTTCTCATGAAATTATCAGTAGTTCTCACTATATTTTTCTCATTAAAACTTGCCTGTGTATAAAATCAAACAATAATGACCCATGTACAATAGAAAATGATCACCAGATGTGGTAGCTCACATCTTTAATCTTAGGCTTCATAAGGCAGAGACATAAGACCTTGAGTTTGAGGGCATAAAGGGCTACATAGAGAGCTCCTGGAAAGCATGGGTTACATAGAGAGATCTTGTCTCAAAACAGAAGCAACAAGAAAAAAGTTAAAGCTCATTCACGGTACTGTGGAAGGGAGTGTATGCTGATAGGATTGGAGAGGATGATGGCTAGTACAACTGAATCGGGTAGCAACTGCTGGAGGAAATTCACTTGACCCTTAGAGGTCATTTGAGGATGAATCCAATTTTGTTATGATACATGTTTAAAGACTAGATCAAATGCTTAAATAGAAAAACAAGAGGATATCCATAAGCCAGAATGGAAGAATGAAAAATAGGAAGGCAATAGCAACAGAAAAATTTGAATACAAATGTAGCATGTGACTAGACATTAAAGCAAAGCCCTTGTATTAAAAGTACCAATGGACAATATAACTACATATCAAAGTTGTAGGAAGACCCCAGAATGGAAT
This sequence comes from Microtus agrestis, assembly GCA_902806775.1. Lineage (NCBI taxonomy): Eukaryota > Metazoa > Chordata > Mammalia > Rodentia > Cricetidae > Microtus > Microtus agrestis. The sequence goes on along the minus strand of CADCXT010004901.1, from coordinate 864,497 downwards.
GGGATCTTTTAATAAAGAATTATCAAATTGATAATTTTTAATTTTTTTAAATAAGCTGTTATCATCATGCAGAGTCAACATTATAGGAAGAAAACAGCCATCATCCACTGTGGCATCAGGTAAATCAGTCCAATAACTCTAAAGAACCATGGCAATTTGAACCATATATAAGATGTTTAAGCTACATGAGTCAGAAAATTCACATCTCTGTGTATCTCTTTAGGAATGTGTGCTATGGAAGCTGAAGAGACTGCCCATCAGTTAGCAGCACTTAGTGCTTTTGTAGAGAACCCAGGTTTAATTTCCAACATCCACATGACAGTTGACAGCCATTTTAAACTCCAATTCGACAGTATTCAAAGCCTTCTCTTGGTCTCCGCAGACAGTGTACGTACTTGGTGTACATGCATACACAATAGAAAAACATCCAAACACAGAAAAGAAAAATAATAAATATTTAAACAAAAAAGAATGTGTGTCTCAAGAAATATGACTTGCAATTTAAATAGAATTTTTTTTAAAAGTCTAGAATTATTTTGTATGATACAGAGGATTTAAAATCCTTGGCACTTGCATAATAAAAACCAGTAGCAATCCTAAATGATTTTTTTTTGTCAAATAAAGATACTGTCACATATTTACAGGCCCTGGATTGGACAATATATCTCCTAGTTAAAAAAACTTACACAATAATCAAAGTATGAAGATGGAATTGGATAAATACATTTTATAATATTCTTTCTATAAAATGCAGAACATCAATCATTCTGGATGCATTCAGTGTACAATTATATGTCCAGCACATACATTTCATTGTAGAAGAAACTACTGTAACACTATGTATTGCAGTAAGATGCTGTGTGTACAGATCTTTTTAAAGTGTGAATTGTTATAGGTCACCCTCCACGCCTGATATAATGGAATAAAAGAATAAAAGCCAACTTGGTGCTGTCACCATATCCAAAGAGACCCGGAGTGAGGAACTGGAATTAGAGGGACGAGAGAACTGACTGAGATTTCTCTTTCTTAAAAATTTCTTAAAAATTATTTTAAAAATTTTTGACATCTATAAATCTGCCAATGAGTTCATTAGACCTGGTTGACGGTTTTTCTACAACCTTGCCTGTGTGTGAACTATTCAGTGATGGCGTTTTCTTTAAATGCATTTGACCAGGCTATGAAGACACAGTGATATGTCAGAGGGAAGAGAAATCACATGGAGAATCTTGTCTCACACAGTTCTTTGAACTAATGTCTTTTAATTGCTGATGAGAAATGACTACCTTCCTGGAACCATGGTACTAACTGGTGTTAGCTGAGAATGAGTGGGGGTTGGTAAGGAGTCCAGTGGAAGAAATTATTGAAGTAGATTTTTGAGAAGTCATCAAAATGAATCCAGAAGAAAGACATGCAATAGAAAAGCAATTTTTGTACCATGTCAGTTAGTAGAAGGGTATTTTAGTAAATCCTAAGAAACTCTGACTTTAAATATACATGAAGTTTTCAGATCTAAAATACTAGGTCAAATTAAAATTATAGAAAGCAAACAAGCAAAATGGAATTGACTGGAGGGTGGAGTAAAAAGTGTTTAAAATGTCATTCTTATTAAGAAGAAGGCTAGAAGTAGGGGTCAAGTGAACTTTGCTAAGTTAGTTTAAAAGTTAAAGACTACAAGTTAAATACATGAATTCTACACAGTGAAATGTTTAAGGGGGGGTGGGGAAGGAAGAAAATAACAAGCGTTCACTAAAGTTTCCCTGGTACCACACACCAAGTACTGTTCCATGCATCTTTACTCTTTCAGCCAGCACAATGGTTCTCTGAAGGGGTTAATATGTTGTAGATGAGGTGAATAGATTATACCTGCATATGTGTGTCTGTGTGGGTGCACAGTACTATGGCCTGTTACATAGATTGTCGTATAGCTTGTATGCTTGTAGAATCTATGCAACAAGAATACAATAGTACTGTATAACAGCACTGTAAAATACTGTTGTCCTCCAGAATCTTAGCAATGTATGTGTGTAAGCATGCACACTACTATACTATGCTAGATACATGGATTATATCTGTGCATGTGTATCTGGTGCACATACAGTTCGATGATGTGTTTGTTATACAACATTTGGGTAACAAGGGCTATGACCTTTTCCAAATCACTGGATCTCTCTGAGCCTTAACTGCAATAGAGTGAGGTCACTTACTATAAATGAGTATTGTAAAAATTAAATTTAATCAATCGTGTAAACATTAAGTACAGTAGCCAACCTTTATTTAAATATGCAAATTTTATCAATTTATATCTACATATATATTTTATCTTCAACAGAATTATAAAATCTCTAATGTAATAGCTTTTCAATGGGAGGATTGCAAATTTATGTGTATGCATGAGTACCAGTCTTTGTGTGTGTGTATGTATGTCCACATGTATGTAAGTGCTTGTAGGTGAGGAAGAGGGTACCAGATTCAGTGGAGTTCTAGGCAATTGTGATGTGGCAGACATGGGCTCTGAGAATCAAACTCAAAATTCTGTAAGAACAGCAAACACTCTTAACCACTAAGCATCTCTCCGGCCCTGAAGCATTAACATATACTTTACATGTCTGTAAATATTTTCTTGTGTTTTTTTTTATATTCTTTAGCTCTTTTATGAAGCACAGAGAAAATATAATAACTAAGTTAGTCAAACAGAAAAGGTACTGTAAAAATATTAAGCATAATATATTAATATTTAATATAGTATTTAATTTTAATATAATATCCTATACCTCTTAGCTAGCCTGACCAAGAAAAAATGTTTGAGAAATTTTTAAATATTAAATTGAGAAATGGGAGATGACAACATAGTTCAACCAGAATGAGGGCTTATCACTAAGTCTGAGGCCTGAGTTTGATCCTGAGAATCCACACAGTGGAGGGAAAGAACCCTCTCCTGAAACCTGTTCTCAGACTATCACATGTGCTCTGTGGCACATGTGCACTCTCTGATAAAACAAATGTAGAAATAGTTTGCAAAAACATCAGGAATAATGGGCTTTTACTACTAACCTTTGAGAAACAAAAGGCTTATTGGGAGGACTACCCAGAATGACCACATGATGGGGGGGAGAACATAACTCTAAAGAGCTGACACATTCATAATAAAACACCAGTCATCAAAACTAATGCCTGAAGAAACAAACAGACGGATTTACAAACAAATAATTTAAGCTAGGAATTTAATATTCTATGTACATCAAATGGCTTTACTGAAGAATTCTGCCAAATATTAAATAATAAATATCAATGTTTCACAAACTCCCAAAAATAAAAGAATGGAGGGAATGTTTGCTAAATCATGCGATAAAACCACAATGCAAATGAAGACATTAAAAGAATATAAAAGTGGTATCCGTTTTAGATACAGACACAAAAATCCATCATCAAAATGATGGCAAATGGATGTCAGCAACATATACAAGATTTTAGACTCATCAAATATGTATTTATCCCAAGAAGACAGAGTTGATATAACAGAAAAATATCAGTGCATATTCTAGGATAATAATATAATAATTAAAATCACATGCTCATCTCAATATCTGCAGAAAACATCAAATCTTAACATATTTCATAACAAAAACAAAACTTGTAAAACAAATTATGAAAGAAGAACACAGTGAGAATAAATTTTCAAAAGAACAGTATTGGAGGACCCACACCTTCCAAACTGAGATCTTAGCAGAAGAAAAAAGGATGAAATCAAGACAGTGTGATATTAGCATGAGAAAAAAATCCAAAGTCTATGCATCTCAAGGAACTCCGGAGAGCATAGTCATTACGAAGACGTGGAGTATCACATTAGATCTTACACTTCGTATTGACTTTGGCTCTGGTGAATTGTGTTGTGTGTGACTGTGTGAAACCTCTTTACCATAAAATTTTAATTTAAAAAAAAAGGAGAATGAAAACCTCGAGATCAAACAATAAAACTGAATTTTCAGAAATAAATCTGTTTATTTAGGGCAAATTGACATTCAACAAAAATTCTACATGAGTTCAATGGAAAGAGAATACGTCTTTTTAACAAGTGGTGCTGGAACCACTCAACCTCCACAGCAGAGAAAGGAATAGAACAGATGTGGCATACACAGCAGGTTTGACATGGAGCAGACAGAGTCTTATATGAGCCATGAGACCACCAAGAGAAATATAGATAAGCGTTTATCTTTAGATATGCTGTGCTATCTAAGCTTGGTTGTGTGAACAGCACTTCAGAAGTTCAAGGTCAAGAAGCACAGGGTTGCTGAAAGAGGGGCCTCAAGCTCAGAACTCAAAACACTGCTAACTCCCTATGTCTTCTTTAGCTCTGCATTCTGGAAGTCTTATCTACCACAGTTCACTTTATCTAGTGTATCATGTCTACAGAAAGCAATTATGAAGCAGCTGAAAGACAATGAAACAAAAGCAAAAGCACCAATTTCAAGAGTGTAAGAATCACAATCAGCTTCCGATATGGCAGGATGGTGGGCTACCGACTATGTTTGTAAATCTGTGATTACTACCCTAAAGACTCTAATAGATAACTTAGTCACAAGGCAAGTAGAGGTGTCTAGGATAACCACGGAATTGTTGGCTACCATACACATAGGAAGAAAAATGGAAAAGAATCCTGATGGTCTCATTAATAGACTGAGCAGGGAGGGGGGCTGGAGAACAGCTCTTCAAGATTCAGAATTTGTCAATAAAAGCTTACAAAATAGATCATGGAATGAAAAAGAATGGAAAAATAAAAAAATATTAGAATGCCCAAGAACTGTGGAGCAACTGCAGACAGAGAGAGAGACAGAGAGAGAAAGAGAGAGTAATGGAAATGCCAGTGGAAGGAAAAGGGGAAGAACAAAGGAGAGAAGAAGAGAAAAGAAGGAAGGAAGAAAGGAAGGAAGGAACAGAAATGATATTTGAAACAATAATGATTGAAAAATTTCCCCAAGTTAATGTAAGGCAGATCTGAGAGTCTGAGAAACCACTAGACAGTCTGAACACCCGCAGCATAATAGCTAGGCATATTGTCTGCAAAGTGCAAAAAGCCAAACTAAACTGTGAAAGAAACTAGAAGAAAAACATAAAATTACACTCAACTTGTCAGAAATTGTGTACACGTCAAGAACAAGAAGCAAAATATTTAAAGCTTTGAAGTGGGAAAGAAACAACCCCTCCAGACTATAATTCCACAATATATAGAACTGATTTGTAATAAAAGTTCTAAGAGAATAAATATACTAGGAAATAAATGAAAAATATAAATAAAATAAAAGTAAATAAATAATTAGAAGGAAAAAATTCTCAGGTTAAAATGAAAGAAATTTATTATCAATGGAAATACTTTTTGATAAATGTCAGAAACTCTTCTAGGACACAGAAAATGATGTATATCAGAAACTTCTAAAGAAAGGAAAAGTAGTGAAAAATAATGGAATGGAAGAAAAATAAAACCACACACTTTTGTTAAAATAGCATATAAACTGTTCAAAATAATAGTAGCAATGTGCTTATGTATGTCTCTTTATACACACATATGTGCATATATACAATGAATGATGGAAGAGGCAGAAATGAAGAATTATGGTTACTTTTGTATCATAAAGTACTAAGTTTACCAAGAATACAGGATAGTATAAATTAAAGGTGACTGCCTATAATAAAAAAATTGTAAACTCTGCTCTAAATCCTAAGAAAGAAAAAGATTACAGATTCAATAAGAATGGGGAGGAATTGAATCTCATAAATGTTCATTTGAGAGCAAGGGTCTGGGACAGGAGAGATCAGCCTCATTTAATAACACTTGCTGCTCTGCCAGACCCACATGGTGGCTCAGAGGTATCGGTAACTCCAGTTCCAGTGGATCTGATAGATTGCTCTGGCATCTGTGCATACAAGGCAATAACACAGTACACATACACACATGATGCGAACAAACCATAATGCACATAAAATAAATAAATCTTTGACAAAAGCGAAAAGCAGGAGACAAGCAGAGTATATGTGAACAAGACTATGTAAACTCAGCACTTGGGCAACTGAGATAGGAGGATTGAGAGATGGAGGGGGGCTGGAGCTATATTGAAAGTTTCAGGTCAGCTAGGTTGCATAGTGAGACCCTGACTCAAAATGCCCCTTTCCCAACTCCACCCCTCCAAACCCATCAACAATGAAAAGAAAATACATAAAACTAAAAGCAAGCAAACAAAAGCAAATCGAAAACCCAAGAGGTGGAAGAAAAATTGAAGGCAATCCCTTCACAGTCTTTTCATTAATGATAGACGCAGGGGCCCAATGACGGGAGTTAGTGTGGATCCTCGCCTGAATAGCACACCATACAGAGGTTGTAGAAACCGGCTCAACATGGCATGGTTCAGGTATGAGGGTGCTCTCCACATGGCCTAAGACAGGGTGCCCTGTGATCTGCTTACTTTAATCCTGCTAGATGCCTTTTATTTGAGGAGCTCCAAGGACGGGCGACTTATGGCAGGATAATCCCCCAACCTAAGGCAGGGCCCTGGGAACCCTAGGACGGGTAAGAGGGAAAGAAAAAAGGCCTGGTCCCCACTCGACCTAGGAGTCATCGAGCACCCCTCTGTTCCCAGGAGAGGTGGATTGCTTCACCACTCGAGAGGAGGGTCTCTCCTTGTCTCAGTCCCTTCTCCTTTGCTCTGACACCATGGTTGACTCTGACTGGTGCTCTCCACGTGATAGCTGCCTGCCTTTGTATGGGAAGGGGGAGGGGATCTGTTGGGAGATCATTGCAGGAACCATCGCCCTGGGGAGACTGCGGGGAACCCCACACCCATGGTTGTACTGGGAATGGTCCTGTTGCCCCACACCCAGTTGAAGCTGTTAATGGAGAAATATAAAATAAAATAAAAAAAAATTAACAACTTTAAAAAAAAGAACATTTAGAGGTGGTGTAACCACATTAAAATAGTTCATTTGATTATAATAGTGGATAATGCATTATTTGCATAAAATATCTGTAACTAAAAATAATTGTTTAAGTGAAACAGGTCAATTGCTGAAAGAAAAAAAATTGAAGGCAATAAGAATAAAAACTAAATATAATTCATACTTAATAAGCCAGAATGGTGGCTAGTAATACATCAATCATTACTTCAAATCTCAGGATCCTAAATTACACCTAATTAAAGAACAACATTGTCAGAGTTATCATAATAATCTCATGTTTGAATAAAAATAGATACACAATGCATTATTATTAATATACATGAATACAGAAAGACAACCCATACTGACCCTGATAACAAGAGAAATGAAACAGCGATATTACAGGCTGATCAAATGTCAGAATAGCACAGAGGAGATTTAATAATGATGAAAGTGTTGATGTTTCACAAGGATATAATCACCCTTAATATTTATGCACCTTACAACCAGCATTAAAATGTGTGAGGTAAAATTGGATTGAATTCCAAAAAATAGAAATGAATCCACTCATAATCAGAAACTTCAAATCATAACTTCACTTCAGAAACGTCAAATGTCCAGTTTAATTTTGGCTCTCTATATTATGCTATCATGGTTTAATTCCAAGTAAGAATTAGTGCTTTCAAGAAGTGCAATGTGTGATGAAATATAAAGAAAATATATGTACAGTTTTGTGAGCTGGACACATCCATGCATTGAGGTATAAAATGTTTCCATCACCCAGGAGGTTTCCTTGTATCAATATCCAGTCAGTCCCTCATACTCTATTATTCTGATATATTGACCATTAAATTTACCTGTTCATGAATGTATTAGTATTAACTTAAATGAAAGTCTAATCACTGGTTTCATTTGCTCAACAGTGTTAGTAAATGCTGTGGGTCACTCACAGTTCTAGAAGCTTAAGTGTCCAGGATTAGCATCCAGTTCGCACATACTCACTGTCTATTTGAATATCCTACCCTTCATGTGTACATGGATATTGTTAGAGAAACTTTTCTGATAATATATGTTCATCTTATCTAATTAGCACACACCACATATGAGTCTGTTTGAAGTTGATTATTTCCTAAGAGAGTCACATCTCAGGTTGCAATAACATTGAACTAGGCTATTAATAACATAGAGGTGTCTGGGGACAGAACTGAGTAGATGGTAATAAAGATCATCCATATTCTTGGATGTATAGATATTTCCACTTCTTATTGCTGACTATGCCACAGCTGTTGATGGGAGCACCAAGTGATTGGCACTTGGATGGTTTTCTACCGAGATTATTTTCAATAGTTTATTTTTTGACACAGTACAGCTGTGAGAACAAGTTTTATTTCCCCTGGAAACCTGCAGGGAATTTTAGATCATTGGGAAAGAACGTATTCAACTGTATAAGAAACCATCCAGTCATGTTCTCTAAAGACTTCTCAGCAGTGCTTAAGAGAATTGATCACTCCATTCTTGAATGTCTGCTGTTTGGTCTTTAACTTTAGCCTGCCTAGCTGGTAAAATGTGGTGCTTTGTGTTTTAAATCATACTTTGCTGGTGGATAATGATGTTGCGACAATCCTTGCATGTTTCTTACACATTTGTCTAGTCTACTTTGTCAAGCTTTGCTTATTTTTATTAGGTTTGTTGTCCTATTACAAAATTCATTTGTGTTGGTGCTGAGTTTTCTGGGTGGAAGCTTTAACAGCTGTGTTGTTGGGATTGTTCCTGGCTACAGAGTGGAAAGCCTTCAACACTCTTTTCCCTTACTTTGTGGGAAGAAAGTTGCAATTTTAATGAGTCACAGTTTGACAAGTTTTTTATTTTCTCCCTAGTAAATTTTGTGATCTCCAGGTAAGTTTTACATAGAACAATATTATGAATTCTAAACTTTATTTGAGAAGCTTAAAAGTCTGCTTTTATAATTGGGACTCATTTATCTAAAAGTCATCTTTAATGTCATAAAGTAGTTTTGAATTCATTTATTTTTGTCACTTTTCTCTTCCAGCAGAAATATTTTGAAATTGCTTTCTTCCTTTCTCAAACCACCTTCACTAAATTCTAATAGGTCATATAAAGGTGGAGGTTTCCTCCTTTTCCTCCAAGCCCCAACGTACCCATTAATCTGTTTTTACACCAGTGCCTAACCGTCCTACTTGTTGTAACCTGGTGGTAATTTTGACACCAGATGCTATAATTACATAATTACATCCATATTCTTCTTTACTTTTTATTATTTTGGCCACTATAGATCATTATTTACATATAATACACATATACCACACATACACACATACCACACACAAGCATGAACACACACACACACATACATAAGACAGTCTCAGTAGACATCCCAGGCTGGTCAAAATTGCAATCCTCCTTCCTCAGCCTTCTGAGTGCTGGGCTATAAGACCAGCTTCTTTCATTTTATATGACAGAAATGTCAAGTGTTTTAACCTTTCTTTCTACAAAACACTGTTTTCTCTAAGGCATTATTTTGGCTTTTCCCTTATCATTGTGTACTATTGGTTTGTTCCTATTTACCTTGGATGGCTTTTTGTTCTTGATTATTTGTTTCCCTTTGATATTGTCCCCTGTTTATGATGAAAAAGTTGACTTCAATTTCCAATACTTTTCTAGACAACATAGCTTTCTACTCAGAAAGGGAAAGAGAAAGGGAGAATAGAGGTAAGGAGGGGATGGGAAAAGAGAGGAACTAAGAATATTAATATAAAAAGTGGTACAAAATCAATAATGAACAAGTACAAATTTTCTCATCATGTCTTCTTTATTTTATAACCAAGAATTTACTTAAATCTTTGGATACTAAATAAATAAACACCATTAAATTAGATAATAAACACGAATATTTGTATTATAACACCATTAAGTTTTATAATAAGAACTCCTGTTTTAAGCATTTCTGTAGGAGAATACAAGTGTCCATGTATACTATTAAAGGAATATTGCTCTTTCGATTTTGACTTTTGCTTTTAAATGTATGTTCTTAGAGCTCTCTCTGTGTCTGTCTCTTTGTCTCCATCTCTCTGTCTTTCTGTTAAAAGCTTTTGTGTGGGACAGTAACCCCTCTCCCATTTTCAATTTCTCTTATCAAAACAAAAATGAAGTAGCTCAGAGTTTGTCTGGTCCTTTTATGCTACACAATGCTACACAAATAGAGACATAGTCTTCATCTTAAACTACAAAACAAACGTTTAACTCAGCTTCCAAGATATAGGACTCAGAGGGTATTTCAGTGTTATCAATGCTATTTGAGAAGTTTCAGGTCATAAATATCAAAAGGAAGATAACGGCATCTATTTAAATCTTGGGCAGGAAAAAGAATCTCCTCTTATTCTCTCTCCTCTCTCTCTCTCTCTCTCTCTCTCTCTCTCTCTCTCTCTCTCTCTCTCTCATACACACACAGACACGGGGGGAGGTTTAATATATTTTATAGGATGCTGATTGTGTATTGAGAGAATTATAAAACACTGTGCAATCTGAAACAGAATACAGCTTGGAAAGTTTTGGAAACAATTGAGTTCTTTAAGCTAGTCTCTCAAAGCCAGATCTCCCATTCTCATCATAAGGTGAGGTCCCCACAGGGCCTGTGGTCTGTAGTTCCATACCCCAGATGCTGTCGTTCCATGATATAGAACAGCCAGTGACCATGACTATAACTAATGGAAGCAGGCGACCTGGCAATAAAACCTAAAACAAATAAAGAAAATCATACCAAGATTTTTACCTTTGGGTACTTTTTAAAATAGCATGAATATTCACATTGCTGAAAAGAATTGCTCAAATTATCAGAAGAATTTGAACGTGGTCCTGCTCTTTTATAATAATGGTATTACATTTATTTCTAGAATTTGATCAAAAGCAGCAGGGAAAATGAGCTTCTTATGTTATGACTTCAGAAAGTTGTCAGTATCCATTTAAAAAGTATTAGAAGACCAACATCAAGATGACAGAACTTGTAGAAATATTTCCTTAATATATAGAGCAGACCTAGGTATTCCTGCAGCCTCTCTCTCTCTCTCTCTCTCTCTCTCTCTCTCTCTCTCTCGTGTGTGTGTGTGTGTGTGTGTGCACACACCTCTCTTTTTTTTTGTTCTAACACGAACTCAATTTTATGCATTAAAAGGGAAGAAGAAAAAAACTCACTTGAGAAATTACATGAATTTTCTAGTTTGTCTGTTGGTTGAGAATTTTCTTATGAATTTTGCTTAGGCTCTACAAAACCTTAGCACACATTTTTATTAATTCCATTTTTCTAGCAACAAATCTGCGGGATGCTCCCGTTTTCAGATTCTACTATCTGGAACAGCCGCCAAGTGATAAACAAGGCTGTCTGTACACAGAGCGCACACTGTTCCTGCTAACTCCAGACTCCGTGCTGCTCCTGAAAGTTGATTCCCTACTTCACATGAATTTCGTGTTACCCCACTAATACCATCTTATGTTAATACTTTGAACCGCACAGTCTCTAAATGTCAGTAGTTAAAATAGCCCATTGAACCCCCTACTGGTGATGCTTGGGAAAGTGAGCTTTAAAGACATTAAAACTAAGTAAAATCTAAGATTTCTAATATGGGCAAAGTCACCCAAATCAAAAGAGACATTCAGCTTGGTTTTGTAGAAAGAAGCAAAGTTAAAAAAAAGTAATAAAAATGATTAATCTTCATGAATCCCCATCAGAGTACCTTCATATCCTTTCTATATACTTCTTAGTGATCTTTTACTTAAAATCTTTACACAGTGGGGTATTTATTGTTGTTAAGGATATTTTTCTTTTGGAACTTCAGAGACTATTATATTTGAAAAAATATAATAATTTCATAAAAAATTTACTTATAAGAACACTTTAAATACTTGGGATTCCCAAAAATATACATATAACATAGTTGTTAATGGTTTTTGAAGAAAGTTTTATTTAACAAGAGCAACTGTCTGGGCAAATATTTGGCAAGTTTTGTGAACATTATTTTCAGCTTTCTATGTCACTTGAGAATTCTGTTCGAAAATTACTAGACACATTGCTGGGCATGTCATGATATAGAAATTTCTGGACAGATTCTGTTAGCTATAAAACCAGGTTTGAAGAAATCAGAAGAATTACAACATGTTTTTAATAAGCTTTGGTTGTGATATTAAACTTCAAGAAAATGCTAAATTATTTACAATTCATTTGTATCAACTAATAAAATTATAACAAATTGTGATTCAGTGGATTTTCAAATGAGTCTCATATAAAGTAAAAAGCTCAAATTACTAGTACATGAAAATAATTACCATGACTGAACAAATCATCTTGGAATACCACATCACCATATATGAAGTATTTGGAAAAGGAATAATATTTAACACTAGTGTGAAATTTGGTTGATTTTTCTCATTAATACAGAACCAAAATTGTTCAAATATTTTCATATTTATTAACATAACTTGAAAGCAGTATTAAATTTTGTATATTTAACAACTTCATTACTTGATCTGTGAAGAAACATGAATTACAATTCTAGATTTTCTGTTTTTTAAAAAAAATATTTATTTACTTTTATGTGCATTGATGTTTTGCCTGCATGTATGTCTGTGCCAGGATGCTGGATCCTCTGGAACTGGAGTTACAGACAGTTGTGATCTGCCATGTAAATGCTGGAAATGAACCCAAATCTTCTGGAAGAGCAGCCAGAGCTCTTAACCATAGAGCCATCTCTCCAGCCTCAGTCACAGACTGAATTTGCTACTGCATTCCTTTTCTATTCTTTCCCATGCTTTGTCTTTATTAGTGTGAACCTCTGCATATGCGCAAAATAATTTTATTTTCCTCCTATAAACCATGCGTTATAGGAATAAATAAATCCAGCAATCTCCTCTGCATTCTAAACAAGTATCAGACATCACCGCCTCTGCTTATCAGATGGCAGGCTTGTGTGAGGTCACCTGTTCGGCCTCTGTGCCCTTTCTTTCTGAGCATTTCATTGGTCCTGAGAGCTCTGTGTCTTCCTGTGGGCAGGCATTGCTGCCTCATTAGAGAAAGCACAGATTTTCTTCTGCCTCCAGTCACATAAAACAGACAGGGGTTAAAAAAGAGAGCTTGGTTTGGGAGAAGAGTTTTGTACATAAATTCATGTCCTTTTTTCAGTATTCCTGTCATCTACGATGGAAGAAGAATGTGTAACTTTCTGGAATATCTTGCTACCCCATGTCTTTGCCTATCGAGTAGGGAGGGTATGTGGTGTCAGCAGCATTCTAAAACTAATTGCTGGTAACTCGGAACTTAGTATAAGATTAAAAATCAACATAAAAGCAAAAATGACAAAACTGGCAAGAGGCAGCCTGAAAAATGATTTGGTCTTTAGAAGTAGAACACAGGTCTCTAACCATGTCATCTACAGCACACCGCACGGTGGCTCACACCTCACAAAACGGTTAGTGAAAAGTCACAGCACACGTATGAAAAACACATTAAATGCTGCCATTAGTATGTAACAATCCATGCATGTTTTAGTCCAAGCAATCAATATATATTCAGCAAAACTACACACAAATAACTGGAAACTTTTCCCTTATTCAGAAATTTTCACCTGAGGTAAAATCAACATTGTGAACAATTTGTCTATGGGTTTAGAATTTGCGGGCAAACTACTAATTTTCTTCTCCTGGATCAATGTGTTTTGTTAAGTGACTGTTTCTCACAGGCAGAAAGCATTTTTTCTCACGTGCCATGCAAGTGCTATCAGGAAATATATGTATATGTTCTGTGGCATCTTGTATTTTATTTATTTAAAGAGCAATCTCCACCTACAATATCTATTGCTATTAGCAAAAACTCTGATATCTCCAAAAAGAAAAAAAAACCCAAAGAGTGAAGAGAATGAAGCATGCATAGAATTTCAAACACAAGAAAAAATTAATCTAGACAGTAAAAAAGGAGGGGAGTAGTACTTAATGAAAGAAATAATCTCACGTTTTAATTTAATAAAGTAGAATCCGAAAGCAATAAATAATTTTTTGGGATTTATGCAGGAATAAGCACAGTTACTCTCAAGTCAAAGTATTCACACTACCAGTGTTTCTGTACGGTGAACAGGAAGCAAGGCAGGAGATACAATACTAACAACTGTGGGAGCAAAAGCTTGTCAGCAAGACCTCTGGTTCCAGAAGTCGCTTTAAATGAGTGGGGGTGACTCAGAAGGCTTTCTCCTAAATGATCGACTCTCCTAACTTACTGTACATAACTTTTCTATTAAGATTCTTAGGAGTTCAACCGATTGCTTGCAATGGAATTTACTGAAGTAGTGGGAAAGGTATTTTTACTGAGTAAAACCTGATTTATGAGCTGCATTTAAATCTAATGAACAAAATCCTGGGTGCAGGGAACACTGCCATCTTGTTTAAAGGTGGACCCATGCCATAGAGCTTCACAGGCAAGTCAAATCATGAAAATCAGCACCCGTAATCCAGACTTGTCTATTTGTTCAAATCTGAGGTATTACAAACACTCAGATCTGCTCTGTAAGCGATAGATACATACTTAAGAACTAAACCTGCGAAAACCGAATGAATGGCTTGAGAGACAGAGCATGCCCATCCCCTTTCCCACAATATCCACCCTTATCTCTAAACTCTAAAGATCAAATAACTTTTTAAAGTTAAATGCAATATAAGGTAACGTTCCTCATGCTGTTCATTATTCTCACCCTGCAGCAGCACAGTTTGCCTGGTGAAAGCGTGTGCTGGAAGATGTTCTAAAATGGCATTAAAGCTGAAGGAGTATTAAAGCACAGTATTAAAGTTCTTGGTCCACACAGTGACTGTCTGTTACAGCATGGGCACAGGCAATGATAACATGGAAGCCATTTGAAGTTCCAATTCAGAACCGTGGATGCCAACACAGGAGCAGAGGCATTCTACAGGGGAAATATTTAGCATGTGACAGATAGCTCACACAACTTTAGGATGTCTTAGGTTGCACTGGTTGAGTTAGTAAAATTATAAAAATCAATTTGCAGCTCTTCTATAAGGTTTAGTTAATTGTGGTGATCAGCTGAAAAATAATTAATGGAGTTTGTTGGAATATCATATATATATATATATATAAAGACAAAACCTACTTGAATTAAGATCATTTTATTCAATATATTCAATACTAACCTTCTGAGTGTTTTTAAAGTACTATATCTTATAGTGTATTTTCTCTATAATGGGCACTAATTTTCATTAATTTACTTTTGTACTATTCTGAATGAATTAATATTTTTAAGCAGTCTTCAATGTTATATTGAAACACCCAGTAGTTTAATGCTTGAAAGTCTTCATAATTTTTATAAAGAATCACTTTTATAAAGATGTTGGTATATCTTAAAGTAACAACTTAGCTGCTATTGTGACTCATCAAATAATCAACTCTATAAGGAAACAAAACTGGAGAGACGTGTGTTGATTGTCCCTTCTGTTTCTGACTGGCTTGCAGATGTCATCATTAAAGTGTAGGCATGTAGTAAAAAATTTGTAAAACACATTTGGGACCTTTTTCTTTTAGTTCTCATACCACAGTGACAGCGTCTATCTCTCATCAGATGCAATGGCCCATTCTTGTCTTATAGCAAATTTCTGATGGAAGAAAGACTCCAGTTTAACCAAAACATGAGAGTGAATGCTTATCTTTCCAAAACTACATCGCAGGGCAGGAGAATTGGCTGAAAGAGCACCACACCTTAATGAGTCCCTCTAGTAGGTTCACTTAACATTTCACTAACGGGTTCATCTAGTCGGTAGTATATTATAACCCTAAAAACTGCATTCAGCAAGGACTGCCACTCCAGTTATACTTAATTATTTATCATAAACAAGTACAATATGTTTATAACAACCATGTTTATTTGAGGCAATGGAGAGTTGATTTAAATTAAGTTTTAAATTTATATAATTCTAATCTAAGGCCAAAAAGTATAACTAAGTATGATTAATGGTTTTAGCATCTCTGCAATACGAATTTTAGGTATTTCCCTCTGTATCAAACCTCAGAAGGTTCAAAATATTTTATAATAGTCCAAACTAAAGTGTATAATAAAGTAGTTGTACCTTTAAGTTCTAGTTTTGTTTTTTAATGTGTATAAGTTGGCATAAACTACATAGAAAATGATCAAACAAGTATTACTGTTATAGTTATAACACAATGATAAAAACACGCAGCTTAGGGGAAATGGGATGGCGTCTGCACAGCTAATGTCCTTCAGTAGCTCCTTATGTTTCCCTTGAGGATAAAGGAAGAGAACCTACAGAAGCTTTGGGGAACTCATCTGGTCTCACACCTTTTTTGAAAAACTCTTGATTTTAGCACATGTTTAGGAAGTGTGATCTCTGTTCACTTTAATTATCATGTGCCAATATAATCACCAAAATAATTGAGACTGTCTTATGTTTATGGTTGAAAACTTCATCATTTGAGGTGAGCATGAGGATGTTTTTCATCTGCATTTTGTATATCTAGAGTCACTTTCAGAAATACTTAAAATTGGTATCTCTTTAAAACTCAAAGTTCAGATTCTTCATTCTCTGATAGATAATATTAACTTAACGAGGAGTTATTAATCCACTAAGAATTTATAAGTAGGGTTTAAAGTAGTCTGGTATAAATTACATAAAAATGGATCTTAAAATATGTTTTCACATGCCTAATAGCTTGCAGAATAAATGCACAGACATACAATTAAACAGCTGTGAATACATAATCAGCATATATCAACAACACTACATTTCAATAAAGACAACAACAATAATTAGTTTTTATTTATATCTACTACTTTCACTAAAAGATTTCCCCCTTAAGCCACCAATTTTATTAATGGGTAATTCACTTATATATTGATATTGGCTAAGAACCATATTTTTACTTATCAGTTCACATTTACAGATAACTTTCCATGCATGTTACATTTTCAGCTAATTTTATCATGGCATAGATAGTGACAAACTAAACCCTTAAAAACACATTATATCAAATCCAATCTACAACATATTGCAGATTCTCAAAAGATATTTTAAACACCAGTATCTTACATATTAATAATGATTCTATGCACTAAATTTTGATTTCACATAAAATTTCAAGGTATTAACATTTGTGTTTTCTTCAGGTGTATGCAAGCACAGTTTTCTCTGGAATCATTTCTCAAAACAAGGCAACTGCCCATGGCGTTATTGAAGGCTAGTGCTCTGTGCTTTAACATTTCCCGCTATCATAGGAACTCTCATCACTTAGAGAGTGGTGTCGCCACCAGCCACCAGACGGGAGCTGTGTGAGACCCCATAGTGAAAGCTTTCACTAATCTTTACCATTAAACCTGGTCAGAACATAGGTTAAATATCTACAGTAAGAAGATGAATGAATGAGAGCCGGTTGCTAATGGCTTATCACGAGGAAGACATCTAGACCCAACCCTCTGGTCTTCATTTTAGAAAGCTAGACATTTGTGAGGAGAGCAGGGGAAGTCTAGAGACAATCAGCATGCAGTGAGCCTCCTTAGGGTCCCTTGATCAATTCTTTTGCTGTCACTGACCAGCAGAGGATCTACTTACAGGCACAGTCACCAAGCCCCCAGGAGTCTGCCCACCCTCCCCTTCTCAAGCTTATACCTCCTTGCTCTCCTTGACTAAGCAGAGGAACCAGCTTTTTCAATCAAGCTTGCCATGATTCCTGCCTGCACTTCTGCACTAAGAGTCACCACTAAAGACAGCTGTGATAGCACAGGTAGAGAACAAGGTGGAAGTGATGAATTTACGTTTTTGACCTGGCTGCAAAATTCCTACAAACAGAAATGATTTCAATTTATGACCTATGTAGAGAATGAAGGAAGGAGGAAAGTGCCATGGCAAGATCGAGAGGTTCTTCCACATGCGTGATTTGTAAGTGCTTAAAAAAAAAACAAGGCCCAATAGCATGTATTAAAAAGTGTCATGATACAGTCTCCTTAATTCTAGACTCAAGGTCGGCATGACCATTAGAAAAGATCTTCAACCCTGCCACCATCGACTGAATGACACCCTTGCAGCTTCATACATGGAGACCTATACTTTCTTATAGAAAATAATTTACTACCATCAACACTAATTCCTAGAAGTATGGTCTAGACTTTTAAATAAAGTACCTTTTCTGTGCATTCATATCTGTATGTAGTTACATTATTTCTTCCCTTTTCAGTTTAAATATAATGGTATGTTGTCATAAAAGCATATGCAAATTGTCCTAATTAATTCTATATCATAGAATAGAATATTCTAAATAAATAGAATAAATTTTATATAATAGAATAGCATCACTCAATTGAAAACACACCATTTTACATTTGGATTACTTGCAAAAAAACTGTTCTTCTTATGTAAAAATGGTTGTCCAATCAGGCATGGCAGTGCACTCCTTTAATTCCAGTACTTGGGAGGCAGAGGCAGGTGGATCTCTGAGTTCCAGGCCAGCCTGGTCTACAGAGTGAGTTTCAAGACAGCCAGAGCCACACAAGGAATCTTGCTCCCTTTCCCCCAAAAAAGTGATTTCCCAAAATGAGTTTCAATTAATTAACAATTTTTATGAATAAATTTCTATTGGAACAGGATCACATACTTGAACCACCAAAAAAAAAAACTATAAAAAGAAAACTAGATTTACCACATGAATGAAGTTTTGTGAAGGTACTGAGTCTCTAAAGACATTAAAATTTATGCAGAACTTCCTATCAGTTATGAAAAACATCAAACATCAATTTACTGTCAACATCTTTCAATTTTACGATATTTTTCTAAAGCAACCTTACAATCAGAGGGACTTGTTAGGAAGAGGGTGTATTTTAAAGACAATGGGTGTAATAAAAAAAAACGAAACAGACAGATTTGCATTTGATCACAATTGCACACGGAATAAAGTTGGATGAAGTCAGAGTGTGGAGCGCTGCATACACCGAGCACACAGTACAGTCTAGGGAGTATTACACATGCGTCCAGGGATTCAGTTTGCTTGTTACATGCAACTTCATAAAGGTCTAATGGAAAGAAAGTGTACTCTCAAGGGCTCCCTTTGCCTTAGACGAAACTACTCGAAACGTTTAAAATCCCTCAATTCCTGCACACTTTTACAATGCCAGAAAAGAGGAGAAAGAGAAATGATTAATTTTTAAAATTACCCAGCAACTCCATTGCATCGTCTTCATTGTCAATGTCTTCTTCTATGACAGATGGGGTGGGGCTGTGGACAGACTCGAAGGAATCCTGGGAAAGCATTGCAGCCAGAAGTTTCTTATGCTGCTGCTGCTGCTGTTTTAACCCTTTCGTCTTGGGCTCCATCTTTAAGCTGAAGAAATATTGATGTGTTAGCTGTGGCCGGTGATGAAAATCTACTGAACTAATGCACTCTCATTCCACTGCTGTATCACATAAACGTATCGCACATTGCTTGTTTTCCCCCAGGATAAAGAAAATAGCATGTTTCTGACACATCCCTTGGTACTCAGTTCATCCCCCAGTGTGGAGATGCAAGCGTTTGCCCTCCCAGCATGAAGTGTTTCTTCTGATTGCTGCCCCATGACTCAGACTCATACTTATCAGCCTTCCTTATCCTGCAGGAGCTAGGACATCTAAATCATTCCCTGATTTCAGCAACTGTATGTCACGTAAGCCACAAGTGTTAGAATACTGGTGGCATCTTGTTCTATTCATTATAATCAAAACCTGCTACTTACAGTCATAGCTTCCTCCCTTCTGCTGCTCCGTGACTCCCTGTGGTCACCTCCTCTGTTGTCATTCCCTCTCACCTTAGGGAGAGTTTTGCTGGACACAGTTTCACTAGACTTATGGTCCATAGCACTTCTGGTGCTTCTCTTTGCTCTCATATTTTAGATGAAAAATCTTTTCCTATTCTAATGATTGTTCCCATACAGGCAGCTTGATATTTACCTCTGCCTGCCTCTTAAATTTCTTCTTTCGGAGCAGATCAAATGCCAGAGCAGTTAAGAATATTTGCTGCTCCTACAGAGAAGCAGTATTCAGTTCCCAGTATTCCCATGACAGCTCACAAGTTTAAACACCTTCTTTATAAGCACCGCACACACACATGGTGCACAGATAAACATGCAGGCAAACACTCACACATGAAAAACAAAAGTTACACTTTTTGTCTAAAAAGATTCCTTCTTTGATGCTGCTTTTTAGACGCTTATTTAAGTTGTTCTTCTGTGTAAAATGTCTGGGGATTATCCCGCCTTGTGTTCCAGTTTCTAGCTATTCAGTAAGTTTTCGGCTATCACTCCCAATTCCTTTCCAACCTACCCACTTTCCCTTTTCTTCTTGGCACTTGATAAGAGTTTCAGTCCTTTCCTTATTTACCCACAGGTCACTGAAGCTGTAGCATATGTATGTGTGTGTGCTGAGTGTATGTATGCAGAAGCCAGAAGCTGGCGTTGGTTCCCCTGAAACTTGAGACACAGGTGGTTGTGAGCAGCCTGATGTGAGAACTGAGCCCAGGTCTCCTATAAGAGCAGCACATGCTCTAAACCTCTGAGCAATATCTCCAGACTCCATATCAACTTTTCTCTTCAATCTGTTTTCTCTCAGTTGTTCAGAACAGGACAGTTTAATGGATCTGCTACCCTAGTCTCTAATTCTATTGTCTATCATGTCTGCCCCGCCACCAGGATTGCACTCTTTTTATTTCTGTGAATTCTTGTCAGTGCTATAATTTTCATGACACTTCCATAATTTGTGTTTCATAATATTATTTAGCATGTTCATTTATTACCAATAATCTGCAATTACTCATGAAAGCATTTTTTATGATGACTGTTTCCCCTCATTTTCAGGTAATTCTACCACCTGTGTTACCTCAGGCAGACATAGATTGACTTTCAGTACTAGGGCTGTGGTTTTTATGACTTTGGGAATGAATGGTATTTTATAAAATTGTGTCCTCTATGATTTGGCTATTATTTTAGGACTCTGTGTGTCCTATGCAATTCTCATAATTTACAAGGCACCCATTATAAATGGTCAGGAAAAGGGAGCTGGTCTCAGTGATGGGCTGTGACAGAGCTAGTTAAAGGGAAGAATGAGAAGCAGGGTGAATGAGAAGCAAACAGTGCGCTCTGGGTTTTAGTTTCAGTTGGGTACCAGAGAGAACGATAGAGAAGGAGACAATGAGGAGTAGTGAAGTACCTGAGATGATATTATGATTCCAGAAAATGATGACAAGACCTAAGAAATTATAGAGGGAGGGAGTGGGTGAAAGGGTAAAACTCAAAAACAGAAAGGAAGTGAGAGGCTAGGTTTGGGGCAGAGCTACTTATGCTGCCTGTTTTGTCAAGACAGGCAGAGTGCTAAGAAATGATGTGTTCCCAGGGAGACTAATGAGGACTGGCTAAATTGTTGTTATGAGAAAATGTTGGATAGATGTAAAGAGTATGAAGAATGTGATTTATGGGATTCCTAAGTCATGTTTGGAAGACATATATACTATGGAAAAAGAAAAGCAGATTG
The DNA here is from genome assembly GCA_902806775.1 of Microtus agrestis. Classification (NCBI taxonomy): domain Eukaryota; kingdom Metazoa; phylum Chordata; class Mammalia; order Rodentia; family Cricetidae; genus Microtus; species Microtus agrestis. The sequence goes on along the minus strand of CADCXT010004901.1, from coordinate 843,005 downwards.
TTTAAGAGAGAAGGCAATGGACAAGGATTATCGGTAGAGATCACACCTCCTTTTCCTCCAGCATCACAGCCTAAAAACAGAGGAGGTGGAAAGAAGGCCATGATGCAGGCAGTCAGGAAGTGCAGAGTGGTGGGTGGGATGAGAAGAAAGAATGGGTGGGTCTTCTAAGGATGCTGCAGGTTCTGCACGCATTCAACCTCCTCCTAAGATCACTGGGGATTATGTATGCATTCGCCCTCTTTCTAAAAACACTAGAGGCTCTGCACATTCCTGAAATAGATGACTGGAAAGAGGGACATTTTGGGGTCAGGAAGAAACCCGATGAAAGGGAAACTCTCAAGAATCCACAAGAATGACCCTAGCAATAGCAGATATGTAACCTGAACTATTATCTCCTACAGTCAGATTAGTGACAGCCCTAATTGTCACCACAGAGTCTTCATCAATAGTTAATGGAAACAAAAATAGAGACCCACAGCCAATATTGGGCTGAGCTCTGGGAAACCTGCTGAAGAAAGGAAGATAGAATTATAGGAGCAAAAGGAGTCAAGGATATTACAACAAAATCCACAGAGACAACTTGCCTCATAGAAGCTCACAGAGACTGAACTGGCAACTGCATGGGACTGACCTAGGCATTCTGCATGTATGTGATAGTTGTGTAGCTTTGTCTTCTTGTTGGACTACTAACAATGGGAGCAAGGGCTGTCGCTAACACCTTGGCTGCCTCTTTTTGGAACCTATTTCTCATACAGCATTGCCTTGCCCAGCCTGAGTAAGTGAGGGGATGCTTAGTTTAAGGCAACTTGATATTCTATGCTTTATTGCTACCCATGGGAGGCCTGTCTCCTTCTGAACAGAAACAGAGACGTGGATGGGGGTGCAGATGGAGGTAGTGGGAAGCAAGGGGGGAAGAGAAAGTGTGGTCAGGATGTAAAATAAATAAAATTTAAAAAAGCTCTAAATATCAGTGGGTTTATATGTTTTCCTAATAACTAGCTAGGCAAGGTTTAGCATCAGGGAGCTATGAACAAACAAATAAGTCTTCATTCATTCCCCATAACCCCCCGCTTCTGTCCTTATTAGGTTGTTTTCATGTCTTGAGCTCTCTTAATTCTTAATTTAAGAATTCAATAGAGTCAGGGACATCCCTTTCATCATATTCATACACCATTTTGAATGTAACAGCAACAGCGAAAGATCCAGAGATGTCTTGAGACCACCCATGAACTTAACACTGTGTCTCAAGGTTATTCTATTAATTTGTCTGCCTGTCCTTACAATTGCCTTAACTGTAACCTGCTGTAGGAATTTAGCAGAATCCCTGTATCAGAGTAGATATTAGAACAAACAGCTGTTGTTTAGAATTACTTTAACCTTGAAGTATCATTGTGGAAAACTGTGATTGCTTTTCGCGATCTTTAGAATTGTTTTGTTGAAGGGGCATTGCAACCATCCCAGGTGACTCTGGTCACAAGGCACCTCAGGCACACGTGTGACTCTTGTATTATTGTGTATTGCACATGATACATAATGAAGGACTAGAATCATGTAGGCCTGTGAAGCTTTCCTTCAGTAAGACGCATAAATTAGATTAGGGACCTTGGTATGAGGAAATAGTTCCAAGATTTGGTTTGCCATTAGTTTAATTCTCCAGTCTAGTGGTGAATGTCCAGTTTATATCTGTTGTTTAGCATAAAAGGAAAGGTTGTCTATGTGCTGAGTATTACAATAATGGCCACACAGATATGACTTTTTTTTCTTTACTTTTCTAAAGGACAGGCCAAGTTAGAGCAATGGACCAAAAATAACAGACTGTCGACAATTTTTCTTGTGAATAAGCTCTATTTAGCATGGGCCTCATGATAGTCCACACCTCCCACACTCATGTAACCGATATTTATTGAAAATAGCTATGTGCCAGCCTTGGTGAGAAAAGAAAAATAGATCAAATAAAGCTTGAAAATCAAATTTTCTTTGAGCAGTTTGGAATGTCATTATTCTTAAAATCTCAATGTGTAAGATTGTTAAGCTATAGCATGTGTATTAGTATTTAATGACAATGACTAACTCTATAATTACATACTAGAACCTTTAAAACTTTATATCCAGCATTTCTTATTTATACAGTTTAAACTCAGGAATCTTGCTTTGAAATTGAAGACAGGAGAAATACAGTTTGTCACCTGAGCTATCCTTTTTTCACATGTGATTTCTACATACATGTAACGTTTCTGAAGTAATTGGGATTTAGCCAGGACTTTGTTACCTTTTCAATCCACAAGTGACATTTTACCTCTTTTAAATACAGAGTTAATTGAGACTGAGATGACTTTTTAGGACACAAGAACAAATATTTGAGAAAATACCTCATGGACTGAGCAAGAGATACAACTAAGATTGAGAATCTCAGGGGAATAAGAGCTCACTGAAGTGAGGGAGAAAACGGAGTTTTAGTAAAACTAATGCTTGCACTAAACAGCTCTGGATAGATTTATGAATCAAAGAGAGCACAATGAAAGTTGACAATTCTCTGTTTTGCATTTCAGAACTAAAGCTCTACCAGTGAATACGGATAAAGGTCTATTGAGTTTCATAGGGCTGGCATTAGGAAGGAAACGACCCTCATTGACAGGTGAAATTGATCTGGCATTTCCCAGAAGAGAAATGAACTTTCAGAAATGACCTGCTTCTCCTCTCAGGGTACTTCAACTATTTCAATAATTTAAGGCTATTTCTCATGGAAACGGAATCAATTTTCTCTAAACTTGAAGCACATTAATGAGTATTCTGAACTTCTTTCCCTTAAGCCAAGTGGTAAGTGAGAGCCAAGCAACCTTGAAAGCTTTTACATTAAAGAAAGCTTTTTCTCCTTGAGAAAAAAAAAAAGCTATTGGTTGACGGTAAGTTTAACACAGAAAATACAAAGTTCCCATGGCTATGAGGTGCAGAGAAAAAGCCTATGGTGGAGACCAACTAATAGTAGTCACAGGTACTTCTGGTCCTGCCACCTTTTCATTCATCAATATTAAATGCATTATCTGTCTTTCATAATTCTTGCCTCTCATAATTATTTGCACTTCAGTTTCCTTGGCTCGCCCATTTTCTTTTTTGATTTGTACCTCTTAGGGTGGAATGACACCACAATGGTAATGATGAAAATGCGTTATCTAATAGACATGATCTCACATCTCCAAGGTGCCCTGTCTCAGCACGAGGATGCTTATGGCAGATGTCCTGGCACCATTCTAGGTACCAGAGTCTGAGTCAAATGAGAGTTACACATAAGGGCGCTTTGAATAAGATGTCCCATAAGCTCAGATAGTTGAATGTCTGGCTCCTATTTGATGGACTGTTTGGGAAGGATTGGGAGATGTGGCCTTAAGAGGGCGTGTGTTACAGGAGTGTGCTTTGACGATTCCAAAGCCCACCATTCCCAGTTTGGCTCTCCCCCAACCTGCTGCCTGCTGCTTGCAGGCCACCATGTATGTTTTTAAGCTACTGCTCCAACGCCAGATCTGCCTGCCACCATGATCACTACCATGATGGTCATGGACTAACACTCTGAAACTGTAAGCAAGCCACCAATTAAATCAGTGAATCTCGACTGGTGGGCCTTAACCATTAGAAGAACACATATTTCCAATGGTTAGAAGAAACCAACCATAAATTAATTTTCTTTGCTACTTCATAACTAATTTTGTTCCTGAGCGATGTCTCTGTTGCAAAGATCGTCAGAAACTGTGTTTTCTCATGGTCATGACCCACAGGTGAATTAAATCTTCTACCTAAAAACTGCTGTGGTAACGGTGTTCCTTCACAGCAATAGAGAAGTAATAAAAACATATGTACTTTTAAGTTCCTAAAACATTATAGCTTATAAATTAAACCCAAGAAAGCATAATAATTATATTTACCATTTGTAAGCTGAAGTGAGTGTAAGAAAAACTTTTCTCGGTAGTCCACCTTAACTGTCCCTCCTAATTCTTACCCACTCCGTGGTTCCCTTGTTCACTCATGATTTCATCTTTCTAGCACTGTGGAGTCTCCCTCATCCAATTCCTATTCCTCCTCCCAACGTTATTGCAGGTGTTTGCTTACAGCTCAAAACCTTGGAGCTATTTCTCCTCTTGGTGTTAGTAGCAAAGAAACAGAGCTCACTAAAGAAAGAAAAAAAATTAAAACACAAACCCAGGTAGGATACTCAGAGGCAGAGTGCTTGCTTAGCATATGTATAAAGTCCTAAGTTCAAGTTCAAGGCTGCCCAAGTGAGGAGAGCAAACTTTAAGAACATAATCTAAATAACAGTATTGTTTTTTACAGTTTTTACTACAATTTTTTTGTTTAATTAACTGAGCGCATGTGTGTTTGCGTGTGGTTGCACTTGAATTCTCATGCTCTTTTCACGTGTACATGGATATCAGAGGACAATCGGTTGGGTTTTTCCCTCCTGTTGTGTGGTCCCTAGAAGGGTCGAACTCAGATTGTCAGACTGGGCAAGCATCCTTACTCTATTCGGTTGCCTTAAGTTCTAAACAGAGTAAACCATTAATTTTTTAAATGAGTCTAATTATGTATTTTAGGAAACATTATGGAATCAAAATCTAGTTCATTATTTTATCACATGCGGAGTCTAACAGTTTTATGAGAAGAATGAACTTGTGTACTTAGGTTTAGTTGCCTTTCTCGTTTAATGAGTACTAGTACAGATTCACCAAGGAAGTCCACCTCACCTTCCTGCGGGGCTAGGGCTGCTCTCTTCACTTTCCCATGGGTCGTTCTTACTCCGTGGAACCGGGGGTTGCAGCATCTCAGCCGCGAGGGGATCAGCGTCATTTTCTGCTCTGCCAATCCACTCCCCAATCACGCGGGGTCTCAGAAGAGAAGAATTGAAAGCCACTGTTTCCTAAAGGTACAAAAATAAAAAGCGCTGCTTTAAATTGCCTTTTCTTCTTAACAGATAACAAAAAAAAATAGCGTTGTCCAGGCGTTTGGGCTCACTGGAAGCAAAAACGTCCTTTCGTTTCTTGCCCTTTCTACTCAATGCCTTCTCCTGTGATTTCGGCTAACTCCTGGAGATCACATTGATTGAATATCTAGGTGTGAAATCTTGGGATTTAGATCCTCAGGGCTGCACGCATTCCCAGAAAGAAAGGGTGGGACCAGCATTCTTGGTGGAGGGAAGAGAGGCTGTTAGGTACGCAGTGTGCAAGGGTGTTGCACTAAAGTTGGGAAAGGCGAGTAATCGCTCTGCAAGCAATGAGCTGCAGCCAGAAGACACAACCATGAGGTTGTAGGGTGGGAAGAATGCATTTCTCCCACTGTGATGCATCCGGGACTTTCAGGTCAACAGTAGAAACAGAAAACAGGAAACTACCCATGACAAGTAGGTCAGGTTAGCTGAAAACATGTTGGTTTCTTTTTATATATTTGAAATGAGGCAAGTCATTCAATTCACCAGTTTGCTATGATGTAGCCAAGAAAATATTGATGGAGAATATGAATATATGTGACAACTAGATATACCTTAAGTGAAAAAGTCATTATAAAGGAATATCTATATAATCAAATTTTCAACTGAAGCCTCATGTGGACTTATAGTCACCATTTGATTCATAATTCACTCATCTGTTAATTCACCAGTTTTTACTAAATCTTAGTATGTAATAAGAGCTACCTGATGTACTGGGGAAAGCAATAGCAATAAGGAGCAGTTTTAAGAAATGGTTTGATTTAAAAGGAGAGATTGTACGTGATTTTAACATCTTGGTTTGGCATTTCCTTATCTTTTCAATATTCCATGACAAATATGTACTGAATAGCACACGAAATATTCCGATTTGAGAAACACAGTCTTCCTAAATCTCTTTTACTGAAAACTTTCACTATTAGGAGAATTTTGAACAAGTCTTCAAAAATTCAGACCTGATGTTCTGTGCCTTTGTAATTCACATATAGTATGCAAATGTATTGTAGAATATAATAAATACAATGTCTAAATATACAGATGTAATAAAAACACAGTATTTAAAACAACACATAATAGTTTAGATACTAACTTAAAAACCAAGACCTCATAAAATGTGACTTAGAATATACTTAATTGACATTTCTCCGAGTTACGGGGAAAAGGCTGGGCATTGACTAAATATTAATAATTAATTTTATTTATATAGTGGGATAGAATAGAAACAGATTGTCATTGCTATCAGATCACAGGAGCATAAGAACTGGTAATAAAAGAAAGTTACAAGTGGCTTCAGGAACAGTAAATAAAAAGATGACATAGGACTTAAGATTTGGCAGTATAAAAATGCCGAGAACTGCAGAGATTCAGAAGTAACCCTTTGGTTGCTTGCTGGGAAGTTAAATGAAGTGCTAGACATCACTGCTATTGGAAAGTGGAACACGCAGAGGGTATAAATGGCTTGATATTTGGGATGGTTAACTCCAGCTGGCACAGAAATTTAGTGAGAAATAGCTGGGCAATTGAGAGAGATGCACACAGGTCAGGGCAGGTGGGAAGCTACTATTTTACCAGATTAAAAATAGGACTTGATGACTTGTACTTCTCTGAATGCATCAAGATCTTTCTTTGGTGATATTGTCAAAAAGATGGAAGAAACAAGTACTTCTATTTAATTGAAAATTGTTAAACTTAGTCTGTTCATGTGCAATAGATCGAACAGATTTTTTTGTATTTTGTTTGGATTGGATTAAGCCCAGCAAACATATTTCTGTGTATATATCTTTCTAAAAATGTTTTAATGAATCAAACTATTTTTAAAATTACACAATCACTTAACATCAAATAAAATTTAAATATATTTAAGCAAACACACAGAGACAGAGAGCAGAGGTGTGTATGGCTGTGTAGTCTTGGCTCGCGGAGAAATTATACAGTAGATCAGGTTGGCCTGCGCTCACAGAGGTTTTCTTGCCTCTGCTTCACACATGCTGGGATTATAGGCATAAGCCACCATATCCGATTAAAAGTAAAATAGTTTTAGGACAGGCTCCAAAGCTACAGAGAAACCCTGTCTTGAAAAACCAAAAAGAAGAGAAAAAAAAGTAGGAATTATTGGAGATTCAACGTGGATATAAAAAAAGATTAATTCTGTCACTGTAAATGTTATAACAAAAACAACAAAACCCCAAAAACTTCCACTAAAACTAGTATTTAGATGAAGTGGCTTTTTTTGTTAATTAGAGATTCTTTGGAGGGGAAAGCTTTGACTCGATGCCCATATAAAGAGAAGTCATGCCGTGAGAAGTAGCAGACGAGGCATTAACGGCTTTTGTTGTTCTCATGTGATATAAAATGGCAAGGGGATGAATCATTAGGCTATGGGAAGTGGAGTTCGATGGTAGAGCTTTGGATAACCAAGATAAGAGGAGCGTTAGGAAAGTGGGAACAATAATTCCGAGCACTGTAAAAGCTCAGGGTTTAGTCCAGTCTGTGTGTTGAAGGCTGACACCGAGGGTTCTTGCCACACAGTCTCAGGGCTGCTGAACCCCGGGCAATAACCAGGGACAGAATGAGAGTATGTAAGAAACTCATACACGAAAACTCACTAAATGTTTGACTTGATCACAATCTAAAACACCCATGCATGATGAGCTAATTCAGATATAGCCTGAGTTAGAAAATATTGTCACCACAAAGCTAATAGAATTTTCCCCACAAGCTTTTATTCTCCCTGCTGCCTCAGCAGAGAATAGTTAAGACACCTTGGTTCAGTCCTTAGTGGAATTTTCTATACACTCATACACTTTTTTTTTCTCTAAAACTTGGCCACAGTCACTGAAGGAAAAAACTTAGAGCATGCTGTATTTTACTAGTCACCCTGATAAGCCTTCACATGAATAATACAAAGGAAGTCACTCTTGTTGTCTGGTTCAGAACACATTTACTAAGATGCTCTTGCTGTCAAGCTTTGTTACTACCTTTTAGCTCCTCTGTTTGCAAGTAGTTTTTATAGCATCAATTTTAAATGGAATACAAGCACCCATGATGGCTCCAGGTCATGCGCAGTAAGAGGCTTCACTCTGGGGAGTTATTTGAAAACAAACATGCCCCTCTTTCTGGTTTCCTTTGGTTCACAGTTATAGGTTACAGATCTGCCATGCCTTCCTGAGTATAATTACACAAAGCAACTGGAGAAAGAAAGGAAAAGGAAAAGTTTGAAGGTCAACAGTATAATGGGTAAGAGTGGGGATCAATTCCCAGAACACAGATTCTATTCCTTACACAACTGGCTTACAAACGTTTTTGCAAAGACTCGAACTATGTGGTCATATACCCCTAGCATTTGCACATGTGTACAATATCCAGCCATCTCAACAGTAACTTCCCTGTCTCAGTCGTTTCCAGTCCATTCCTCTCTGATTATTTTGCTTGTTTATAGCATTTACTGTCTCCTTATTTCTACTTATTCATATCTATCTGTCTATCCATCCATCCACCTGCTCATCTGTCCATTCGTCCATCTGTCGTCTGTCTGTCTATCTATCTATTGTGGCCCTGTTTCACTGTAAGCTCTGGCTGGCCTGGAACTTGCTATGTATATCAGGCTGGCCTCAAACTCCTAGAGCAGCTTCTGCCTCTGCCTCTGGAGTGTTTGACTTAAAAGCATGACCACTATAATACGTTTACCTGCCTTTTAAAAGGGATTTTATTCTATAAATTTTTACTTACTTTTTGGAGGAACTTTGGCTTTTTTGAATGTCTTTTGTTATAGTTTCTGTTTGATCAACAAATGCCCTAACGCTAGCTAGATGAATACCTATTACAGCAGTGGAACACATTTCTATATTATATTTATCCACATAGACTGGGTTTTCTGAAAACATCCCGTTTTTCCAATGATCCAAAAATACTAGACACAATGGAATAAGATGGTTTTAAATGCAAAGTTCGGAGAAAGAAACTCTGAGAAAGGCTGGGAATGTTTTCCAAAGGAAAGTCCCTGTCCATGAAGTCGACTGGGAGCTGATAGAGCATCTGCCATAGACCCTTCAGAACTGCCAAGAAACCCGTAACCTTAGACTTTAAGGGTCATTAGTGTGTGGGACCAGTTTGAATAACCCCAATCTTTAGTCTCCCTGTGTCCATATTTCTTATCATGTGACTTTTGAGTATCTCAAAATATAAAATATTTTTGGGCTACGATATATTTTCTTCCACCTATGATTTGTTTAGACTAATGGTGAGGACAGAAAAGATCCTATCAGATAAAAGTAAGCCTCGCCCTCCAGAGACCTTCCCTGTTACATTTGCTCTCCTGCATGTCTGCCATCTCCACGAGAAAGACTTGCCTATGATAGCCTCTCCAGGTTCTTAGGAGATAGGTGACCAGCTCTGACTCACCTCAGACCAACCCACCGGATAGAATTTGACAATCACATGAGCCATCCTCCAGACACATGAAAGAGTTCAATTATAATTCCCGGAGCAATTCCATTCAGAAACCAACACAACTCAGCTTATTCCCAAAGAAGCAAGAGAGATAAATATGTTATTAATCCACGAAGTTATGGTAAAACTGTAACCTACAGTCAACTGAGAGGTAGCATTATTAAATAAAAGATTACCTTAATTGATATTGGACTATATAGTAGCAGGTGGTGACTTTGAAATGGTAAGAAAATTATAAGAGGCTAAGAAAATGGACACCAGTGTTGCGTGGTGTTTAAATGTTTGGTGAAACTATGACCTTACAAGACAGAAATTATATCTAATAGACTTCCAAAATTGAGAATGGAAATCTTTAGAGAAAATATTGTAATCACCATCAGTTTATGCCTAATTCCTTACAAGTTGTTTTCAGAAGATGGGCAGAGAAAATAATCAACCAATTTGTAAGATAAATTCCAAGAAAATGTTGAATGTGGCCAAGTTTATCACCACTAATTTTTCCAGATGTGCGAAGGTCTTATAGGAATTGAAGTTCTCACCAAATGTTAAACTTAGGTCTTTTCATATAAAGAAAGCCAGAGAGTAAAGAAATGCCAAGGGTATGACTATAAGTCCCTCTCTGCAAATTAAAACAATGTTAACTAAAGGTGATGTCTCAAAACACCTAATAAAGTACTGGTCATTAGATCAATAATAAACCATGAAAGATTTGCAGATATAAATATGGCACAAGGAAGGACATGGATAAGATATGGGGAACAATCTATTTGGCATAAATAAAATGTTTGGAACAAAAGAGACAGATTATTTAGGGTGTAAACTGTAGACCCGTTTTCAAGCAGTCAGGGAACAAGTAGAGAGAGTTGCTCAGTGGCTTCTTTTTTTACCTTCTCCTAAAGTTGATAAGAAAAGAAGAAACTCTTGCACGGCGAAAACAAGAACAATAAACGGTAGGTTGGGACTACCATGAAATCCAGTTCTCACCACCTGGGCACAGTTAAAGACCTCACATCCCAATGTGGGCTTTTTACTGTGATACACCTCATTTTACCTTTTCCCTACTGGGAATAGTAATCAGGTTATCCCCACACCAGCCCTATCTTGAAATGGAAACAAAGAAATAAAACCGTCCTCATTCATATATGTTTATTTTGTATGGAAAAAAAACAAGAAATTTCAGAAATAAATGTAAGTTAACATATGGCTTTCCAACAAGCTGATCAAATGTCAGCTAAATTGATGGAGAGGATGTTCATGGGTGACTCAGATGTGACGATGCCAATTCTCCCACACACACCTAAGTAAAGCATGCGCTGAGCCAAACCCACTCTGGTAACAGAAAACTGGCAGAGAGGCCAATGGAACCAAGCAGAGGGTCCAGATGTGGCCTGCTCAATGATTCTAGGAAAGTTTTTTTCTCCATATGGGGGAAAATATATCTCAGATTTTTGTTACACTGAACAATAATAAGTTGGGTGGATCAAATACCTATTTGTGATTAAAAAAAATACTTGAATAGGAAACTTTTAAGACTATTGTTTTAATGATTCCATGTAAAAATGAACTTCTTAGCAAAATGTCAATATTTCAGAAAATGGTCATTTTTCTGTTAACAGTAAACACAATTTAGAAGATGGTGGCATTGCTTAAAATAAGAGTGTACATGAGAAACACGTAACACACAGAAACCAACATCTAGAATGTATAATAAACTCATAGGGAAAAAATCATGTAAAAAACTAGACAAAAATACTATCTGGCACTAGACATTGTTAAATGTGATAAGATTGTCAGTCAAGTCTATGAGATTTTTTTTTAGTATAATGTTGGATAGCAGATGGTTCAGAAGAAGAGTATTATATTGAACTGTTGGTAGAAGTATAAACAGACTCAAACACTTATTAAAAAAAGAATGCCGCCCATATAGTGAAAACTAAAAGGCACAGGAGATACAGGCTATGCTTTCCCGAGAGTCTGTTTCCTATTCTGTGCCGAAGGGATACCATTGTTTACATGGGAAAAAAAAAAAAACACTCGTGGCCACAGTATCATCTTTTTTTGAAAGAGAAAATTGAAAGAAAGTAGATGTTTGGAATAAAACATCATTTATGAAAATTGTAAACCTTAGATAAACAGAAAATATGTTAGAAAGGTGTATGGGACCTGGCATAGTGGTTCATACTTTTAATGCCAGCATTCAGGAGGTAGAGATAGTTCTCTGTGAGTTTGGGCCAGCCTGGTCTACTTATAGAGTACCAGGATCACCAGAGCTAGATGAGAGAGCCCTTAAAGAGAAACAATAAACAAAGATGTGGGAAAATAATGAGGAGAGGGAAGGAGAGAAAAGCAAGAGAATAAAATTGCATTTGAGCACAACATAAAGCCATTGCTCAGGACTATCTCCTGTGTCGGAAGAGATTTATTCTTTGGGTATATGTTACACACCTAGGTATTTACTATAATTGCCCTTCATGCTTACTGTATGTATGTCATGTCTGATTATTTATTTATTTATTTATTTTTGTAAAAAGACAGCACATGCTCACTGATGTTTAGTTTTGACATTTTTCCTTTGGTTCCCACATTCTTGTATTCCTTTGATAACTTCCATGCCTGTTAGTCACTTGGTACTGCTCCCATGTCAGCTGGACAGTGAGGTGCTGGGGAAAAGGTGTTCCTCTTCCCAGCACACGTCTGCCAGCTACCACAGTATTCAACTTGTTGTTTCTTGAAGATATTAAATGAATGTTGAATGAGTGGAAGCATGATCTTTATTTGGGTAATAATGACTCAATAATACATTATCAACACTAATTATTGGGAAAATGAAATAAAACAACAATAAATAAGATGACATAACAAAACTTCATCCTTATAAGAATGGCTCTGATATCATAGACAAAACAGTGTATGATGGAGACTACACAGAGAAAACAGAGCCAGCCCACTTCCTAGCGGAGAGGTAAAATGGGCCTGCTAGAAAAAGTGCCACAAAAGTTTCAGGATGACTGTATGGCCCAGCACGCATGAACATGAGTGTTCATAAAACACCACTTGAAGTTACTGAAGAAGAGAACCTCAGATGTTCAATAACATATAAATGAATAAGTAGAATGTGGTATCTTCATTCCATGGAATATTATTCAGTAAGAAAACTAATGAAATCTTGATACTTCTACAACACGACTGAACCTTGAAGACACTGTGCTAACAGAAGGAAGACAGTCACAATAGACTACCTATTATATTATTTGTGCTACGTTTATAGAACAAAAAAATCTATTACAGATGCCAAATAGATTCGTTGTGATCTAGAGCTGAAAGGTAAGACAGATTTGAAGGTAACTTCTCATAAATACAGGGATTTCCTGGGAACTATAAAACATATTCTATACTTAATTTATGGTGATGGTTGCACAATTTTTGAAGAAAATATAAACCATTAAGGTATGCTTTTTTCCAGGAACCAGCTTTTTGTTTCATGATTCTTTGGATTGTTTTCTGTGTTTCTATTTTGTTGATTTCCGCCCTCAGTTTGACTATTTCCAGTTTTCTACTCCTCCTAGGTGAGTCTGCTTCTTTTTTTTCTAGAGCTTTCAGGTGGGCTGTTAAGTCTCCAATGTGTGCTTTCTCTGTTTTCTTTAAGTGGGCACTTAGGGCTATGAACTTTCCCCTTAGGACTGCTTTCATAGTGTCCCATAAGTTTGAGTAGGTTGTTTCTTTATTTTCATTGAATTCAAGGAAGACTTTAATTTCTTTCTTTATTTCTTCTTTGATCCAGGTGTGGGTCAATAGTTGACTGTTCAGTTTCCAAGAGTTTGTAGGCTTTCTGGGGGTAGCATTGTTGTTGAGTTCTAACGTTAGACCATGGTGATCTGATAAGACACATGGGGTTATGAATATTTTTTGTAACTGTGTAAGTTTGCTTTGTTACCGAGGATGTGGTCAATTTTCGAGAAGGTTCCATGAGCTGCAGAGAAGAAGGTATATTCTTTCCTATTTGGGTGGAATGATCTATAGATGTCTGTTAAGTCCATTTGATTCATTACCTCCATTAATTCTCTTATTTCTCTGTTAGGTTTCTGTCTGATTGACCTGTCCATTGGTGAAAGAGGAGTGTTGAAATCTCCTACTATTAGTGTGTGCGGTTTGATGGCAGCCTTGAGTTTTAGTAATGTTTCTTTTACGTACGTGGGTGCTTTTATATTAGGGGCATAGATATTCAGGATTGAGACTTCATCCTGATGAATTGTTCCTGTTATGAGTATAAAATGTCCCTCTCCATCTCTTCTGATTGATTTAAGTTTGAAGTCAACTTTGTTAGAAATTAGTATGGCCACACCTGCTTGTTTCTTAGGACCATTTGCTTGATAAACCTTTTCCCATCCCTTTACTCTAAGTAAGTGCCTGTCTTTGTGGTTGAGGTGTGTTTCTTGTAAACAGTAGAATGTTGGATCCTGTTTGTGTATCCAATATCTTAGCCTGTGCCTTTTTATAGGTGAGTTGAGTCCATTGACATTAAGGGATATTAATGACCAATGGTTGTTAACTCCGGTCACTTTTTTAGTCATAGAGTTTGTTTGCCTTCTTTGAGTTGCACTGGTGAAGGGACTCTAGATGTTTGAGTTATTGTGTTCATTCTTGGGCTCCTTGGTTTGTGATTTTCCTTCTAATACTTTCTGTAAGGCTGGATTTGTGGCTACATATTGTTTAAATTTGTTTTTATCCTGGAAAATTTTGTTTTCTCCATTTATAGTGAACGAAAGCTTGGCTGGGTATAGTAGTCTGGGCTTGCATCCATTATCTCTTAGCTTCTGCAGTACATCTATCCAGGACCTTCTGGCTTTCATCGTTTCCATGGAGTAGTCAGGTGTAAGTCTGATAGGTTTACCTTTATAAGTAACTTGACCTTTTTCCTTTGCAGCTCTTAATATTCTTTCTTTATTCTGTATGTTTTGTGTTTTGATTATTATATGGCGAGGAGATGTTTTTTTTTTGGTCCAGTCTATTCGGTGTTCTGTAAGCTTCTTGTACCTTCAAAGGAATATCTTTCTTTAGGTTGGGAAAGTTTTCTTCTATAATTTTATTAAATATATTTTCTGGACCGTTGAGCTGTACTTCTTCTCCTTCTTCTATCCCAATTATTCTTAGGTTTGGTCTTTTTATTGTGTCCCATATTTCCTGAATGTTTTGTGATGAGAATTTGTTGGTTTTGCTGTTTTCTTTGATCAGTGTGTTTATTTTCTCTATGGTATCTTCAGTGTCTGACAATCTTTCTTCTATCTCTTATAATCTGTTGGTAGTACTTGTCTCTGTAGCTCCTGTTCGTTTACCCAGATTTTCCATCTCCATCCTTCCCTCGGTTTGTGTTTTCTTCATTACTTCCATTTCATTCTTCAAGTCTTGAACCGCTTCCCTTACCTGTTTGATTGCTTTTTCTTGTTTCTCTTGGTTCTCTTGGGTGTCTTTGAGCGATTTATTCATTTCCTCTACCTTTTTGTTTGTCATCTCTAATTGTTTATGGCAGTTTTTCACCTCCTGTTTAAGGTCTTCTATTATTTTCATAAAATTCACTTTTGAGTCGATTTCTTCTAATTCTTCTGGAGTAGTGTGTACAATTCTTCTTATTTCAGGATCCCTGGATTCTGGTGATGTCATGTTGCCTTTCAGGTTGTTGGGGGAATTCTTGCATTGGCGCCTTCCCATCTCTTCCTTCAAATGAAGCCAGGAGAGGCCTGGTGTCTTGGTCCAGTCTTTGCTGTGACCGAGTCTCTGGGTGTATCTCTTCAGTGTAGGAGCAGGAACCGACCCATCCAGGTGGAACTCCTCAGCACCACAACTCGGACGCCACTCTGGGTGGGTAGCCTTAGTGTAGGAGCAGAAAACTGCTCCAGAGCAACTGACCTTGCAGAGAATGCAGTCCTTCCAGATGGAACTCGTAAGCACCTGAACAGGGCCGCCTCTGGCTAGCAGACACTCACCTGTCCAGATGGAACTTCTCAGCACCTAACCAGGGCCGCCTGGTAGCCCAAAGATCCAGGGAGAAGAGGGAGGACATGGGAGGCACCTCGGGGTCCAGGAGACCCCTGGAGACCCTGGAGCCCAAGCTGTAGGTGCCCGAGCTCCCTTACAGGGAACCTTGAGACCTGCCTGAATGGCAGGCCCTCCCCGGTCTGGGTGGGTTGCCTTAGTGTAGGAGCTTAAAACCGGTCTTGAGCACTGGTCAGAACACACAGCAAAGCAGGGTTGGGGGTGGGGTGCTGGGGAGTTGGGTCGTGCCTAAGAAAGACAGCCCTGCAGAAGGAGCTGGGGGAGGGGGGTTTGTGCTCGCTTCTGGGACACACCGCCCCTGGTTAGCAGAAACTCACCCGTCCAGATGGAACTTCTCAGCACCTGACCAGAACTGCCTGATAGCCCAAAGATCCAGGGAGAAGAGGGAGGAGGTGGGAGGCAGCGCGGGGTCCAGGAGACCCCTGGAGACCCTGGAGCCTCCTCTTAGAATTTTAACAAGGGAAACCTAAGGTATGCTTTTTTAAAGGATAAATTTTTCTGAGTTAAATATCAATAGTGATATTAAAATAATGCATTTAAGTGTTTTTCAGAATTTCTCACGTTGTAATGAAGAATATGCCTGGATTTGGGGTCAGTTTTGAGAGGCCAGGAGCTGGTGTCTAGTTCAGGTTTATCAAGTCCCAGTTCAGAGATACAGAACAAATCACCTAACCATCCCAACCTTCGTTTCCCCATTTATCTCACAGACAAAGCGCAATCACGTCGCTAGGCTCTAGAGAACCATCGGAATAGTACACCCAACAGCTGCTGGGTGCATCCCCTACTTCCCTACCCCTATTTTCTGCCTTTACATATAACAGAAAACATTTTACTCCTGATTACAGGCTTTTTCACACCAGTTCATGTCTAACAGACATAAGCATCTTAATACTCACACACCTTCTCATCAATCATCAACCTACTGCATAGTCAGTCCTCCTCCTCGTCTTTCATACCTTTCACATTCTCCTTTCCTGCAAGCCTCAAATGTAATATTCTAGTATCCAAATTGCACAGTGGCTGTTTTGTAAATAGACTCCATTTTCTTATTTAACATAAGTGAACAGTAATTATTTAATAGCCATCAATATTTTGTTTTAAAATTTCCCAGATGGGAAGTTATCTGTTTGTTGAAGGCAGGATCTCAGCAGTCTTCATATATTACAACCAATTATCTTTTACATTGTTATTAATTAGAATTCTCTTACTCCGGTTAATTTTTTTCTTGTAATATTGCTATTGCTCAAAAACTCTGAAGTGGTGAGATTTTCCTGTGACTACTACACAGGATACATTATTCTCTTTCAAACTCTATGATGTGGCTTAAGATGTTCCTTCTCCCTTGTGGTTTGGCAGATTTACAGTTAGATCTAGATCAAAAGATGTTGTAAATAAATTACATTATCTTACTTAACATAACTTACTTAACATAAGCTAACAATAATTCTTTAATACTAGTCAATATTTATTTTCAAAATTTCCCAGATGGTCTTAGGGAAGTTATTTCTCTCTGCTCATATGGCTCAGAGAGAATGGGTCTGTTTTCATCACAAGACACATGACCTCCCAAGTTCATCAGTGAGGCAGGCAGTTCTGAGCATTTTGCTTAGATCCATTAATTCATCAGCATAATAACATAAATAACGAATTGTGATTTTCTAATTTTGTAATTCTATATATATTTATTGGAGTACTTCCATAAAGAGGAGAAATATTGTCAGCAGATGCTGATTACCCTGAAGAGACAATTCGTAGCTTTATTCTTTCACTTTGCTCCAGCTGGCCTTTAAAAATAACAATTGTGGATCTCTGATGTCCTCAAAGTTGATTAAGGAAGTCTTTGGTGAAAATACGGGTTTTGTAAGCTCTGGCATCACTCACAGTATCTCAGTAATTATTCTTACTCATGTACCAATTTCTCAACTTTCCCCAGCAGGAGACAATTCTAGTTAGCTCCTGAGCGAATCGGAGTCGTCCTTAGTAGTTTGTCCATCTTAGTGAGGCTCAATGTATATCCTCTGTCCAAGACCTGGAAGCAGCCACTCCTTTGAGGTGCTTCACTTACTGGTAATGTGAAATATTCACAGGCTAGAACCTCTGCACTAGAGGTACTAATGGTTATTGAGTTAGAATAGTTGATAAAACTAACAAATACGCTTTTCAAGAATTTTTCCCTGTCAGGATTGGTGGTGCATACTTTTAATACCAACACTCAGGCAGAACTTTCTACCTGGTCTACATACAGTGCTTCTGGCCATCCAGTGCTACATGGTTGAGATCCTGTCTCAAAAGAAAAAAGTCTTCTCAGGACTCAGACTTCCTGGGAGAAGAAAGCATAAAGAGACCCGTTCTACCATTCATCAGGATTGCCCAAGTGGCACTTAATTTAACAATAGTGTTGTTTGACTCTCTAAATTGCTATTTTGCCTGTCATTTCATAATTGCTTTATCATTTACATATATTGTATAATGTTTATGGATATAAAATATATACAGTTTATATTACAAAATGTTTCTAGAACCATTTCTGATGTGATGCTTTTTTCCCTAAGTACTTTCAAGTATAGAACATTTTCTAACATGGCTGCCACATGACATTCAAAACTAATAATTAATAATTGGTAATTTCCAACTTAATTATTTCAATTAACTGAATAAGATTGCTCAATACAAATGAAAATCCTAGGTCACCTGTGGAATTCAAACACACCTTTTTAAATTTTCTTTTGTTTTTTAACAGGTTTCAGTGTCTCTGATGCTTGTAACCTCCACATTATTTTAAGAATTAAAATTTATTATTTTTGGAAAATATTCGAGGTAGTGTATTTCAGATGTTCCCTTATATTCAAACGCAAGTCATTCATTCTTTAGAATAAAAGCAACAAATTAATGCATGCTAGCCACATCAAAAAGCATATGCTGTTGCTCTTGCTTTCCCATCATTGGCTGCAGTGATGGCCATTACTAGTGTGAGTCAGTATCTTCTATTTTTTCCAAACTGAACTTAAGGCTTTTCTTTCATCAATAAATATCTTCTGGGACAAACAGCTGGAGACTATATTGATTTTCTGGAATTATGATCATTTCACCCATTACCTTTAGCATCTTTTGCTCAAGTTGACCTGTATCAATTGATGCAATGTCTACTGACTTTCAATTTTCTAATTGCATCCAATATTTAACTCATCATAATATATCTTCTACTTAAAATTAAGATTATAGAAATTTTATCTAAATAGATGTATATATGTATTTTCTTTACCCATGCCCCAAATTAAAGTTCTTTAATAAGCCAAGATAATAGATTCTTTGGCTTAGATTACAAAACACACGATGAAAATCCTATTATAATCCCATGAATGCTATTGTGAACAACGGGATCACTAAAAACAGTCTTAAACTGCATCGCTGTGTTGTCTGTCCTTAGAGCATGTTCCATGTGAAGAAATATGGTGGCTAGCTCTGAAGACATGGTCTAATTAATTTCTATGTCTTCATTCACAACCTGAAATACAATTATGTTCATTAACCTTAGAATATAAGAATATAGAAGATACAAGTATTGAAGTTGCTTTAAAATTATACAAATACTCAGTGGTTCTAAAGTGAAGTGTTTTAAATCCTGTAGATCAACTGCATCTCTGCCCTCTCCTTATCTGTGCTCATCACGTACGTTCTCTTATTCTACAGGCAACACATAGAATAACTTCAGGTGCGTGCGTATGCACCTGTTTTAGTGGATGAGAGGTCTTGGCATCTACACTTTGGTATGAAAATGTGCATGCAGTCTTTCACTGCATGTACTTAATAAATGATAGCATGCTGTCAGCATACTTCACCTCCTTGACTTCTTCATTCATTTAACAAGATAGCTGGGGATCACTTTATATTTTCTTTCATTCTTATGGTCATGTAATCCTGTGCTAAATCAATGTTCTATATTTTATTCAGTACTATTTTTAATGGATTCGTGGCTGTTTTCACTCCAGCCTCTAAAGTAATATGACAGGATATAATCATGTGGATAAGTCTCTTCACATGTTGTCAACTTGTCCTTTAAATAGGTTGGTGATTTGAATGAGAATGGCCCCGGTAGACTCCTATGTTTGAATACTTGGTCTTTAGTTGGTGGAACTCTTTGGGAAGGATTGGGACATGTGGCCTTGTTCGAAGAGGCATGTCACTGGCTTCAACATACTTGTGCCGTTTTGAATATGCCATCTCTCTCTGGTTCCTGATTTCAATCAAGATGTGAGCTCTTATCTGTTTCTGCTGCCTTGCCTTAGCTCCTATGTCATGGACTCTAACCCTCTGAGACCAAAAGGTTGATGAAATAATTTCCTTTATACATTGCAAGGTGTTTTGTCAAAGCAAAAAAAAAGTAACTCACTGTGAGTAGGACAACTTGGTCAACAACTGCACACCAAATGTTTAAGATATTGCAACATTTTCCTTCCTTGTGTTTGGACCACTTCATATTCTTACTAGCCGTGTGTTCATGTGCCCGTTTCCCAGAGCCTGATTTAAGCAGCATTTTTGCAGACTTTGGAGAACTTTGTAAGTTTGTTAGATATGCATTGATACTTATATTGTAACACGACTATTCATTGTTTCACAGAGCTAACAAAAATATTTTTCTGTCAGCAAGCTCCTCATATGCTTCACTTATAGTAGAATTTATATAACTTAATTTGTTTATTGAGATTTGTGTTTGCATGTGTGTGTGTGAGTATATACACAACTGTGCACAGAGGCCTAAGTAGGATATAAGATCTCTTGGGACTGGCAGCTGTGGGGTGTTTATGGCTTGTTACTTGGATACTAGGTTCTGAACTCTTGTCCTTGTAATTATACATCCAGAAGTCCTTCTATACTTTAGATAAAATTAAGCCTTGATTATGACTTAAATACAAACTGATTTTTTTCTTTGAAAATTGTTTCTTTATTTCATTTATTTTTGAGATACAAGAAAAAAATGGGCAAGAACCATACTAGAAAACATGTAATAAAATGCACATCAATATTTCCCCTAAAATCATTACATCCATCTCTTAAAAAATCAAACATATACCACCATAGCACATAAAGGAGTCTATGTTTTTTTTCTTTACTGCCCCTGATATCACACAATATATAAGTGGATACGAGATTCCAGAACATGGAAGCGAAGCAGAACAAAGAATCATAGCAACTTATCTACTTATTAAAGGTTTATTTACTTTTATCTTATGTGTTTGTATGAGTGCTTACATGTATGTTTGTGTACCATTTGTGTGCCTGGTGGCTACAGAGGCCAGAGGAGGGCATGAGATGCCATGAACCTGGAGTTACAGGCAGTTATGGGCATTAGGTGAGTAGCTAGGAACTAAACCTAGGTCTCCTGCAAGAGTAGTTCATACTCTCAAATAATGAGCCATCTCTCTAGCTCTGGGTTATAACCATTGAAGTGTGCCCTGCTGTACCAGAACACTGAGAAAACTCTCTCCAAATAGGGACAAAATAAGCCACAGAATTCTAAATTTGCTTTCCAGAGGGAAAAATTAGCAGAACGTCATTTGGTAGAGAGATATCCACATTTTTAAGACGATATTTCTCTTACACTGCACATGTACAGAAGCCCTTCAGTGGCTTTTGGTGTACTCTGTTAGTGACAGTGTTTGATTCTTATTATCCACTTATTCAGTATGAAATAATTAGCTTTGTAAGAAGGCAGGACGATACAGTAAGTAAAAAATATGGCTTTGGAATTAAGTGATATTCCAATCTGAATTTGCAGTGATATTTCCACTTTCGTGAATCTTATCAAGTTGACAGACTCCTAACTATGTGTGATGGATACCAGCAGATCCATCAGAGCTGCTGGAAGTGTGAAAGATTGTGCTTTAAGGAGTTAACACAGTGCTCATCTCCCTCCATACTTTTTAAAGATCGTATTGAATATGTATGTGTTGTGGGTATGCACGCGAGACAATAGGTACCCATGTAGATCAGAGACTTTGGATACCGGCATGAATGGTGATCTGGAAGAGCAGTACAAGCTTTTTTTTTTTTTTCCACTGAGTTATCTCCGTATAGCCCCATCTCCATTAGGGGCTATGTATACATATTTAATTTGCCCCATTAAAACATTATTTGTGAGACACCATGTGTGCCAGTTAGTTAGTTTGTTTTTGTCAACTTGATATTAGCAAATGCCCCTTGGAAAAAAGATACACAAGCTGACAAAATGCCCCCATCAGGTTGACCTATAAGCAAGACTGTGGGACATTTTCTTGGTTGACTATTAGTGTAGGAGGGCCCAGTGTGTTATGAGCAGCATCACCCAGGGGAGGCAGTCCTGAGTTGTGTAATAAAGTGGGCTGAACAAGAGGAGCAAATCGGTAAGCACCGTTTCTCCATGCCCTCTGCATCAGTTCCTGCCTCCAAGTTTTCACCCAGTCTTCTCCTAGTGATGGGCTTGATGGACTCAGAATTCAACCAGGAAGTTGCTATTGGTCATATTTCCACAGTGATTGAAGTCTAGTTAGGACACAATGCTCTCCCGGTTCCCACTCCATAAGTACAGATGAGAATCATTACTACCATCAAATAGCTGAAGTAAAATGTGTTGATCACAAGAAGAATGAGAAAATGTTGCAGAATGAACTTTAAATATGACAAATAACTGCTTGATAAGCTTTGGATAGCTATGTATTCAGTAATTATTTACCAAGGCTTAGTTAATGTTAAGTCTACAAAAGTGAGCACAAGGAGGAAACACTTTCTACTAATAAGATAGTTACTATTCATGAGGATGCCTATAAAAAAATATCTTTAGCATGAGTAAAAAAAAAAGATAGTTACTAATTTTGAGTGATTACTTTGCCCCAGGCAATGGTGGGAGCCACAGGCTGGGCTCACTGCAGAGGCTGTCCACATGGGCTCCAGGAGAGATGCTGAAGTTTTCAGCTCTAGTTTCCTTTCTGGATGTGAAACCAAGGGAGATAAAACTTTAAGATACCCCCAAATTGCATCTCTTACACTGATACAAATTCAGATCTCAAAAGCATGATATAATTGTTATAATTGGGGCTGGACAGATGGCTCAGTGGTTAAGAGCTTTGACTGTTCTTCCAGAGGTCCATGAGTTCAATTCCCAGCAACCACCTGTGATAAGATCTGGTGCCAACATCTGTCTGCAGGGACACATGCAGACAGACCATTGTATACATAATAAATAAACAAATAAAAATTAAAATTAAAAAAATAAAAACTCTAGAAGAAAGTGTCCTGCTCTGTGCCCCACCCCTGCTCTGTGTTCTGCTGTGGTTCACAAAATTATACAGCAAGAATACAGCTGACAAAATCACTCAGTTAATCTGCAGGGACCACATTCCAGTACAGGACACCCAAATTGCAGGACATTGGGAATATTTGCCTTTTGAATTTCTGTAAAACCTCGGGAAGCCATAGCACTCCCCTTTCCATAGTGGGATTCATCCCCAAAACTTCTGTGGTGTTTTAATTAATTATTGGGCATAACTCCCTCATGTACTGTTATACTGGTTGACTTTTCATTTGTCTGTATAACCTTGATATATAGAATATGTACTGGGTACCTTGAATTCTCAAAAAAAAAAAAATTCAGAAGAAAGGAAATTCTTCCCACTTGGGTGTTAGCAGGAACAAAGCTGTCACTTGGCCTGGAGGCTGGAAAGACCAGCTCCAGATTTTCCACTCCCACAGTTAGTTTCCTTTCATCTAGCCACCTTCGATGTCATCTCTAGGGCTAAGAGATTCTCTTTAATCAACTAACATTTGGTGAAAATACTCACGAAAATCAAGCACCAACCCCTTTCCTCCCACTGATTTTGCTGGTTGCCATAGTTACCACAAATGCTGTGTTCCCAGCCATGACTAGACGGAAGTGCTTAGAGACTGCACAGCAATGCTGTGTTTTTCTTCCCTCTTCTTCTATAATTATCGATTACGAATGTCAAGATTAGCTAACCACACAAATGTAATTAATACACAAACTCCCTCTCCCCCTCTTAGAAATCATAGCCCCTTCCTTTATTTACCCTTTCAGATATGCCCAGGTGCTTCAAAGCCACGCCACCTCCAGGACATAAGTAAGATAGCAGGCACCCAACTTTGTCAGCCTTATCTGTTTTCTTAGCCTTGAAAAATGCATGCCTAGTATCCTTGCTATTGCCAGAGAATTGATAATTGTGTCTGTGTGGGTATATAAACTGGAAACCTTGTGGAACTGAAAGAAAACGTTTTTTTGAAAAATATAGAGACACGAAAAGTAAATGTGTATGAGCTGATTTGTTCACCCTCACACTTGTTGCAAGTGTCTCTGCTCTGTGTCCCACCCTTGCTTGTGCCCCATCCCTGCTCTGGGTCCAACCCCTGTTCTATACTCCACCCCTGCTCTGTGTCCCACTTCTACTCTGTGCCTCACCCCTGCTCTTTGTCTACATCTTGGGCTTTCTGGGCAAGCAACCTCTAGTGTGTCAGTTTTTTCACCTGCAAATGATGGATAGCATCTCATTTCATAGTTAAAGAGTGTTAAATGGGACGATACAAATAGATAATTTAGAACCTCCTGTGGTGTGTACCAAGTGAGCATGTGACATGGCATCACCTATGTGAAGTGCTGAACCAACAGCTAGCATGTAGCAGTCACTATTCATGGCTGAGGGATTCAAGTCCAGCGTGTAGAAGACAGTGGTAATTCTGATGACATTTCTGAAAGTCATGTAGTCGCCCCCATAAAGTCCCTTTCTTGAGTGAGAGCACAGGGAGGCCCATCCTCTACTTTCTTGTTAAGATACCCGGTGGATTCAATTTGCCAGTATTTTATTTAGTATTTTTGCATCAATGTTCATGTGTGAGAATGGTCTGTATTTCTCTTTCTTAGTATTGTCTTTCTGTGGTTTGGGCATCAGGGTAATTGTAGCCTCATGAAAAGAGTTTGGCAATGTCCTTCTGTTTCTATTGTGTGGAATAACTCAAAGAGTATTGGTATTAGTTCTTTGAAAGTCTTATAGAATTCTGAGCTGAAACCATCTGGTCCTGGGCTTTTTTTGGTTGGGAGACTTTTGATGACTGTTTCTATTTTTTCAGCAGTTATAGGTCTGTTTAATTTGCTTATATGGTCTTGATTTAATTTTGGTAAGTGATATTTATTCAGGAAGCTGTTCATTTCCTTTAAGTTTTCCAATTTTGTGGAGTATAGGTTTTCAAAATATGACTTGATAATTCTCTGGATTTCCTTCATGTCTGTTGTTATGTCCCCCTTTTCATTTCTGATTTTGTTAATTTGGATATTCTCTCTCTGCCTTTTAGTTAGTATGGATAGAGGTTTGTTTATTATGTTGATTTTCTCGAAGAACCAACTCTTTGTCTCACTGATTCTTTGTATTGTTTTCTTTGTTTCTATTTTCTTGATTTCAGCTCTCAAATCATTATTTCCTGCCATCTAGTTTTCTTAGGTAAGTTTGCTTCTTTTTGTTCTAAAGTTTTCAGATGTTTTGTTAATTCACTAGTATGGGATTTTCCCCTCTTCTTTATGTAGACATTTAGTGCTATGAACTTCCCTCTTAACACTGCTTTCATTGTGTCCCATAAATTTGGGTATGCTGTGTGGTCATTTTCATTGAATTTTAGAAAGTCTTTACTTTCTCCCTTGACCCATTGATGATTCAGGTGAGCGTTGTTTAATTTCCATGTATTTATGGGTTTTCTGGAATTAGCATTGCTGTTGACTTCTAGTTTTAAACCATGGTGATCTGATAAGGTACATTGTGTTATTAAGACCTGAATATTAATCCACATACCTTCGAACACTTAATTTTTGACAAAGAAGCAAAAAATATCAAATGGGAAAAAGAAAGCATATTTAACAAATGGTGCTGGCATAACTGGATATCAACATGCAGAAGAATGAAAATAGACCTATATCTATCACCATACACAAAACTCAAGTCCAAATGGATCAAAGACCTAAACATTTACATGTAAATGTAAATGGTACATTTACACAATGGAGTACTACACAGCAGAAAAAATAACGACATCTTGAATTTTGCAGGAAAATGGCTAGAGCTAGTAAGTATTATTTTGAGTGAGGTAACCCAGACACGGAAAGGCAATTATCACATGTACTCACTCATAGGTGGTTTTTAAACACAAAGCAAAGAAAACCAGCCTACAAACTACAATCCCAGGGAACTTAGACAAAAAATGAGGACACTAAGAGAGACTGACATAGATCTAATCTACATGGGAAGTAGAAAAAGACAAGATCTGAATATATTGGGAGCGTGGGAACCTTGGGGGAGAATTGAAGTGGGGAGGGGAGAGGCAGAGAAGGTAACAGAGAAAAATGTAGACCTCAATAAAAATCAATAAAACAAAAGATTTCCAGTGGAAATATTCTGACTGAAGGTTGCTTGTGTCTCATGGCACATCTGGGTTTGTGCACACTTTTCTGAGAACTGCTACGAAGGTAATGATGTTACAGTGGAAAGGCTAGTACAGTACATGAAGCTAACACCTTGGCCACATTTGTGGCACCGTTCAATTGTGTTGAATATGGTCATTATTGTGATGCCCATCTCTATACAAACAAAGTTTATGAAGATCTCTTTCATACTGTCAAGCCAAGTTTATACTCGTTCAGGAGCTCCCCATCTCCCCAGAACGTAGTCCTTGAAAATTGCCATTGGACTTCTATTTCTAGAAATGGGGACGCCAAATACACACAGGGGAATCAATGTAACACTTGTCTTCTGTGCCTGGCTTATATCCCTTAGCACAAGTGCCTCAAAGTTCAGTGATGCTATACACGTCACAGTACGTCATTCTTTTGCTGGCTGACTGTGTGCCACTGTGTGTACTTCCCCACTGATGACCATTTGTGTTGCTCTCATGTCCTGGTGAACAATGCCACTGGGAGCAGGATATGGAAGTGCCCCTCGCAGACCTTGCTTTGCTTCTTTTAGATGTGTATTTATAGGTGGGGTTTCTTTATCACACACCATCTTAACTCCTATCTACTTGTGCAGTAAAATATCTTAAACTAGGTAACTTACAAATAATAGAAATTTATTTCTCACCACTCTAGAGGCTGGATCTCTGAGATCAAACTTCTCAACATCTCCTATAAAGTCCCATTCTCTATTGCATGATGGTGAGTTTTGCTCCAGCGTTACAAGCAGAGTACCTTGTCTTCACTTGTGAGAAGACAGAAGAATGGCCAAACAGGCTCCCCAAATCCTTCACAGGAAACTAATGTCTGTGATTGGCACCTCATGGCCCAGTCACTTGAAAACCTTTGCCACTTAATACTACTAGGTTTAACACTGTGAGTATGAAGTTTCAGTGTGAATTTTCAGAGGACACAATGTTAAAACCACAGCATATAGTGAGCTGATTTTCAACCACTTGAAGAACTGCCCATCTGTTTTCCATAGTGGCTCTTTGGTTTTTATATTCCCACCCAAACTCTGGCATATGGTAATTTTACTTTTAATTACTGAAGGCACTGTATGCCGTCTTCCATAGTTCCTGTTCTATGTCATATTCCCACCAATGGTGTACACAGTCCCACATTCTCCACATCCGTACCAACACTCAACACTTGCTATTTTCTGTTTCCTTATTATCCTGTAGTAGCTACAACCCTGGTGCTTTGCATGGCAATGGACACTGCCATGACTTTGCTTTGGGGTTTTCCGGTGGCCAGGGACATTCTGCATCAATTCACATCACTTGCCTGGCTTTAACCCAGTTGTTTGTTCTGTGTTATCAGGCATCCTCTGTCCAGCAGTGTGATTCCTTAAATTTTCTCCCGCACCACAAGCAACTCTTTTACATCCATGACTGCATTCTTTGTTATATAGAAGTGTAAGGTTATTTTTGAGAATATTTTTGAATGCATAATACAACAAAGGAGATGAAAGATGATCCCTTAGGTCTGAGGAGGGGTACTGATCCCTCAACCTGTCCTTTACTTTGATCTTATGAGTGGTGGTGACACCGAGTCACACAGCCTTCTGTGCAGTGTGAAAGCACAGAAACTAGACACCATACTTATGTGGGGGGTCTGTGTTTTCCTCTCTTTGAAATGATTCATATTTTTGATACTTTGGCTATGCATATAAAACTATTTTCTTGGGAAATTCATGTCATCTTTTAATGGTTGCTATCTACATGAGGGACAATGAACCAGCATCTATAAATAATTCCTGGCAGGGCAGGATGTGGTACATATTTATGAAATAAAAGTCTCCAAGCATCAATTTAAAGATGATATGTGGAATTTCCCACAATACCAGGCCTCTTTTTTGATAGCAAAACACAAATACCATGGTGTGCGACAAGAAGGGCCATTTTCATGAAGTCACTGTGTTCTCTAAGAAACAATCATGTCTTCAAGGTGACCTAGGAAGGCTGGAATTAGAAGGATGAAAAGAAATAAAACCACCGACAAGTGCTGCCTTGCTGCCTTACTACCCTAGGCCTTGCTGTGTACATCACAGTATCTGACTAGCAAAAAGGAAAATTAAGCCTAAAGCACAGATGCGAGGCATAAGATGGATGGAAGCTTAATTCTAGTCTTAGAAATATGGTCTTAATTTTGTCAGGTAGCAGAAGTTCTGAGAAAAACTTCCAGCAGGTTTCTGCCTAAGTGAGTTTCTTCTGCTGACTTGTCTTAGGTAGAGTGTCTAACTATCCGAACATCAGACACTGAGAAAGCAGTCAGCTGAAAGGATCTGCCAAGGGATGGGGCAGCCTTTACAAAAAAGTGAGGGATGCAGGGAAAGAGAGAAGCTAGAAGGCCTACAGATTAGGTGTTAGAGTGTTTGATGGCATGAGGGAAGCCCTGGGTCTCGTCCCAGAACACACAAACTAGACTCGGTGACACATACCTATATTCCAATCACTAGGAACACAGGATGTGGGAGAAGCAAGGTCAAGGTCATATACAGCTTAACGGAGTGAGTTCAAAGCCATCCTCTGCCATGAGAGACCCAGTATAAGGACAGAACAGAACAGATAGACAGACATATGTATTTAGATAGCATAGAGCACTTCTGAAGTGGAACAGATATTATTTTCAGCCAAGCATAACTGAGGGCCATCCCAGACACTTCTATCTACCATGTGGCAGGGTTAAATAACAATCAAGAGACTTGGAAAGTTTTTTACTCATTAAATTATATATTAATTGAATAGGAAAATAGGCAGACAGACCTGCCATCTGTACTCAAAGAACGGCTATAGGGGCAGGATAGTGACTTCTCGATGACATCTAGTTCCTACCCCTCAAAACTTATGAGCACATTACAATATATGACAAGAACAACAGGGGAGAGGAAGTTAACGGCTTTGGAAGAAATGATCCCTGGGCAACCCCAACCTAGCATGACCCGGCTGAAGTTAGAGAGGGCGACATGTCAGTTGTAGAGATCTTCCTAGGACCTCACACTGAGAAGCACCGGCAACCTGCACAGGAGAAAGCAGGAAAGAGGGGTGTCCTAGCACCTGCAGTCAGAGATGCAGTTCTGAGAACACCTGCAGCCAGAGATGCTGATACAAGGGCATAGCTGATATGAGTTTCCACAGTACAGAAGAGCGAGATGATAGATTTGCACTGCTGCAATGTTCCAGCACCACTGAAATCCAGTGATCCACACAGGAAGGGAAGGAAAGCAGCTGGAGAGTCGAGAATGATGGATTCACAGGGTTCTTTAGAAAAAAAATCACTTCTCAGAATTCACGAACTTTAAAGGTCACAGAGAAAATGATGGAGTCAAAATAATAGCTGCATTGGCATGGGATAGTAAAACTGAGTATTTTATAAAGAGACAAAAATGTATCTCTAGTGGAACATCAAAGTTGTGGGATTGACAGTAAAAGGCTGTGTGTGTTTTTATTATTACTCTGAAGACAAAGGGACCAAGCCAACAAAATCACAGAGCACAGCTATTGGCTGTCAATCCTAAAAGGCATACAAGTAACATCATACAGACTGAACAGGTTATATTTTGGAATATATGTATTTATACATACGCATATACACATATAATGACATGATAGAAAAAAAGAGGCCACGGAGTGGGCATGAGAGGGATTTGAGTGAGGGAAGAGAGAAATGTTGATGATTATATTACAAATCCTCCCTCTAGAAAAGGAACTACTCCAAAATTGAAAAAAAAAAAAAAAAGAAGAAGAAGTTTTGTATTTACAGGTGCCTGGTATTTTTTTTTGGTAAGAAAAATTCAGGATTATGAGCTTTAAGGCCACAAGGGGGTGCTGTGGGACAGGCTCTTTAATCTGATGTATCAGTTGCCAGGCACAGAACTCAGGTCTTCATGAAAACCCTGGGAGCCTTTCCTACCCTTGAATATCAAATGTGAGTGGCATCAAGTTTTTGTTCACTGACATAACTATCTTTTCAAAAAGTTAAGTGACCTATGACAATTGTTACTGTCTTCCTCAATAGAAATGAAAGTAATAAATTTCCATATACAGATTAGGCAAACCAACAAAAAACATTGTCATGGACTCCAGGCACCCCCTCCACCATCCCAGAACTGGGAAGAAAGTGTGTGGGGAAGGATGGGCTGTGGGAGGCACCTGAGTTCCATCAGGGCAGCTCACAATCACCCACTGAAAGCCAAAGTCATTTAAGTTTAAGGAAAGGTTCCCGATAGCAGCAGAAAAGGTACAGCAGTACCATTGCCACTCAGAGCATGGGAAGAGGGGGTAGAACAAAGCCAGTGAAGAGTTCAGCAGGGGTCACTGCTGAAATATGTGTTTGATATGTGTATTCCTGTCCATCCGGCTTTCACCACCCTGACAAGGATCACCACAGTTCAGCCCATCATCACATCATCTTGGCATCTTGGAAAGTTAGGTCAAGTCAACAATTGCTAATGAAAAAGGGCATGGATAGAAAATGTCAAGTTCCTACCAAAAAATTATCATCATGGTTGCCATCGTCACAATTGCCATCATCACTGTGGTTACTACCAACATCACCACCATCACCATTAACATCAACATGACTACCATCACTCATTACCATCATCATCATCACCACCATCACCATGGTTATCACCATTACCACCACCAACATCATCACATCATCACAAGTATTGTCATCAACATGGTGACAATCATTATCATCATTATCATAATAGCATATCTTAAATATGGCCAAATTCTAATAATATTCATAGTATTATGAATTTTTCATTTTCATATAATGATTTGATGATTCTAGTTAGTCTAAGCAAATTTTCTAGATGATAAATATTTATTGCAATATTTTTCATTAAGTACTAAAATATTAACATTAAATAAACATATTGGAGCATGCTTTATATTTCAGAAAAAGTAATTTAGATCTAGATTCAAACATAAGTTCTATATTTGGTCATTAGATACAGAACTCAACTTACCTTATCAAGTTCATCTGAAATTGCAATACCTGGGATTCAAAAGAGATTTACAAGACAATTTTAGAAACAATCTTTGATAAACCTCATGCTACAAATAAAAAAATCTAGTCATAAATTTAGTGCATTACTTATTTAATTTCATTCCTTTTCATTGATTCTTTGCAATAATAAGATTTTTTTCTTCCTACTTATGAAGGCAAATTGAGTGTCAAAGTCAAGGATGGCAACCAGGACCTGCTGGAGCCTCACAAAGGAAAGAAGGAAAGCACAAAACAAGCAGATGCTTCATGCAGGTCCTCAGAGTCACAGCCAACTAGCAAGACAACCATTGAGATGCCTGTCAGCTCCTCCAACTATTTTTTTTGGAAAGGCTGTTTTTCTACCCTTTTTGTGTCCTTCCCAGGAATTCCCCTGGTGAAGGTCCTTTCTTAAATCCCAGGGCCCCTTACTGAACTCTCTTTTCACTGAGTATAAGTCTTTTCAACTAACTCACACCAATATGTTTCTCTACAGGATCACTTCCTGTTGACATTTCAGTCCCATCCTTCCTGGATTTTTTTTTTTCAGGTTATGGTCATGTGTCATGTTAGGGCTAGGAAAAGTCTCCTTGTCTGGATACAGGAGAAGATGTGGCCATACCTCAGGTTTGGGACAGACAGAAGAAATGAACTGGTGTCGAGTCTGAGAAAGAAGGATTAGGAAATAGAAAAAAACACTAAAGTGCAGGGGAAAAGAAGAATGTCAGAATGGGATATGAAGCTCAAGTTCAGTAGAGCCTGAAGGACAAGTCAGAAGCTTCTATGCCACATGGGAGAATCAGAAGAAGTCGCAAGAAAAGAAACCCGAACAGGAGTATCATAGTGCTCAGCCTTTCCTCCGACACGGACACAGATGACCTGCAGAAGGGATACAGGCTGCTCTATCAGTTCCCATAAGACCTACTCCAGCCAGGGAGTCAGTTATGCACAAGGCAGAACAATGTCCGCACTATCTCAGCAATGGGCACCGTTCTTGTAGAAAAACTAGAAATCCATCAGATCTGAGAATGCATTCTGTATGGCAATATTCTGTAACATCCTTTTGGATAAAAATTATTGGTGAGGATCAGGAGGTAGCTCCATTGATAAAATGTTTGCCGCATAAGTATGAAGACCTGAGATTGGAGCCTTAGTACCTACGTGAAAACCTAGACTTGGCTCTGTATACCTACAGTCTCAGTACTGGCAAAGCTGAGTGAGGAGGATCCTGGGGCTTCCTGGCCAGCCAATCAAGCAGAATGGATGAGATCCAAATTCAATGAGAGACCTTATCTTTAAAACCAAACAGAAAGCCATTCAGAAAAGCAACTGATGTTGACTTCAGCCTCAAAACACTTGGGAATACATGCACACACACACATGCATGCATGTACACACATGCATATACATACACACATACACATATACTTGGTGACTAATAATTTATTTTTGGAGCCAGAAATATAGCTTATCAATGAACAACACTAGCTCCCTTTGCAAAGAACTGAGTTTGGTTCCCAGCATCCATATAGTGTTTCACGACTGTCTGTGATTTCCTTTCCAGAAGATAAGTTATTCTTTTCTGGCCTCTGTGGGTACCAGGCAAAAACTGGTACACATGGATACTTGCAGCAAAAACTTCATTCATGAACATAAAATAAAATAATTTATCACTGCACTGAAAGACAGTCTAGCTACTGGTTTAGGGATATGCGTGGTGACTGAGGCATAACCTTGATTCAAAGACACTGTTCTGTGAAGGAGTGAAGGCGTGGGAGCTGGGTGCCACAGTGGAGAAGGTGTCACCATTGGGAGTAGATGACAGATTGGACATCTCACAGCTTCCTGGGAAATTATAAATATTTATATAGGTCTAACAAGCATTATACCTTTGTGAATGCTTGGTCTTTTAAAGATACATAGAATTAGGAATTGTTACTATAAATAATTCAAATTTAATGCAAATGAAAGAACTCTGGCATTCCACATGGACCATAATATGATCCAAAACATACCTAAAATGCATATTTCCGGATTATAGAAGGTAAATACATCTTACATGCTGTTTTTACATTTAATACGATTCTATAGAAATGTCCCTTTCCTGTATTCATTCGAGATTAAGACGGAACACCTTGAATATCAATATTTAAAAGGCCACGTCTCCATATATGAAAAAGGGCAGGGAGATGCCATAAAGCAAAATTCTCATTCAAAGTCACAACACTTAGCTATCTTGAGTTAAATGACCCAAAGTTCAATTGCTTGGGATTTCTGATTCTCTTGGTCTTTTTAACTGTCTGTTCAGATGCCTTGAACCTGAAGAAATAGTTTTCTGATACAATTTTTAGAAAACGATCACTTAATCTTTGAATTTCTTCTATACCTCAGATCTGTTAACCCACTATTCATAAAGAGTGCAATGGTACATCACTTACCTAGCTTGTCTATAACACAGATAAGCACTACTAGCGAGTCAGAAAGAAAGAAAGAAAGAAAGAAAGAAAGAAAGAAAGAAAGAAAGAAAGAAAGAAAGAAAGAAAGAAAGAAGGAAGGAAGGAAGGAAGGAAGGAAGGAAGGAAGGAAGGAAGGAAGGAAGGAAGGAAGGAAGGAAAGAAAGAAAGCGTTTCTGCAGGGTACAGGATGCTCTAGTCGTGCCTGGCACCAAGAACTGCTTTTTCTGTTTTCCAGGGTTGGGACATGTTCAGCAGTGCAGAAGAAAGGGAAGACATACTTCAGTTGAAGGAGCAATGAGATTCATCACAAACTCAATCTACCTAGTTGGGAAACTTGCTTGAAAGAAAGACCTTTCTCACTTAACTATTACTAACAGTGTTTAGTCTGACGACCATACTTAACAAATATATTGATTATCAGATAGTTTTAACATTTACATATTTTGATGACTTCGCCTAACGAATTAGTCTAGTAAGTATTATTCTATTAGATATAATTTTCTTAACTTTCTGTTTTCAGTGTCAAAATGCCTAGGGAATTATTCATTTCAGTTTTAATCAAAGCTTACACTTATTAAAAGTAGTTGCATGAATTTTAATGAAACATTTCTCAGTGGAAGCAGGAAGCTCTAGCCTTCTGTATGAACAGTCAGACACTCATTCCAGGACCTAGGAGAACATCCACAGCTCTTCTCTAAGAAGGGGTTGTAACTGTCGGGCTTTGCATAAGGCCTTCAATGCTTATAGAGACTAGGGATCAGTACTAAACCAAACTTCACCAGGGAGCTTGATAACTACGAATCTGGGCTCATTTTTAGAATTAATGAATCTAAATCATTTACTGTATTAGATAACCACAAAGCAGACACCTGCAAAAAAAAAAATACCAAATCACCTGATAAACACTCTGGAACCTCTTTTACGGCAGAGAATTCTTGTTTGCTTGCTTGCTTTTCTGCGTTATGAGACAGGGTCTCACTGTAGCTGAGACTGGCCTGAGCCTTCTATGTCCTGTAGTTGCAGACATGTGCCGTCACACCCAGCAGAACTGAGGGATTCATTTTTGATTGGCTAATTTGTAACAGACTAAATAATAAGTATTTTTGTTTTTATAAACCATTTATAAAACTATAAAGCTTATCTATCCAGCATGAAAGTCTGTGAGAAAAAGGTTGAAATACACACATTATATGTGCAGTTGTCTCTGCACTGTGCCTCCATTGTGCATTGTGGTGGCATTCTAACTAGTGATGGTTGAAGGCTCTCTCCCTCCCTCCCTCTCTCTCTCTCTCTCTCTCTCTCTCTCTCTCTCTCTCTCTCTCTCTCTCTCTCTCTCTCCACACACACACACACACACACACACACACACACACACACACACACACACACACACATCCCCTAAAGGAACCCAAACTGAAGTGGCCCTGGACTTCAAACAACACCCATTATGTTCTACTAATCACTACCATCTCTCAGATCTTCACTTTTTAAACAAAACAAACAAAGAAAATCAGGGTCTCATGTAGCTCAGGAGACTGGCGTCAAAATCAATATAAATTAAAGTTGACCATGACCTTCTAAGCCTCCTGCCTTCATCTTCTAAATGCTGGGGTTATAATCAAGCATCATCATGACTAGCACTCTCTCTTTCCATGAATACTTTTTATAGGAAGGCACATGACTTAATCCTCTCCCCATCTTCTACCCACCCTTCCATCTACTACAGGCGGACTTCTGCTCTTACTCTTGTCTTAAAACCATGTTTGGAAAAGTAGCATCATAGCTCATGATTATCCAATCAAAGTAAGAACTTTTCTATTGTAAAGATAGAGTTTCTGTATTTCATGCTATCAAATCCACATATGTTTCTCACAGGAGGAGAAAACCAGAATGAATGTTATAGTTTGAATACAAAACATCTTCCAAAGACTCGTAGGCTGAGTGCTGAATCCGGTACTGGAGGGAACTCTTTAGAGAAGTGGTAAAATATTTAGAAGGCGGAGTCTAGAGATATTGTCACTAGGAGGCACCTTTGAAGGTTATATGGGTGCCAGTTCCTTCCTTGCTCTCTGCTCCTGTGAGTCTTGAAATGAAAGTTATTCTCTATCATACATTCCCACCGTCATGACGTTCTACACGTGCCTGGACCCTAGCAGCAACAGACTGAACACTCCAAACTGTGAGCTGCATCAGACCCCGCCTCCTGGAAGTTCCGTTATCAGGTGACCTCTGAAAGAGGAAATAACCCAGAGTAGAAAACGAGAAACTTTCCCTCACTCCCAGACAGCTAATGAGAACGGGGATGGATGCCTCTCATCCTATATTCAAATAAAAGCACACAGAGAAATTATGTAGCTCCCAACTCCCCACTAGTGAGAATGCCACCGCCATGCATGTTGGAGGCACAGTGCGGAGCCCACTGTACATACAACATGGGGATTTCTATCTTTTTCTTACAGACTTTATCTATCACTGGATCCTTTCCTCCTTGATTCCATCAATACATTCTGGTTTTCATTCAACATCTATAAGGATTAATTTTTCTTTTGGCTCCATCAGGTAGGTCCTTTTACTGCACAGTTCTCAAGTATGTGTGTGCATTCCCTGTGAGTTGTTTTATCTATGCATCTGTAACTCCCATCCCACTACTTATAACTTCACCTTCACCCGAAATTGCCACCTGAGATGTGCACTTGGTTTCTGGAAACGGGACCATGACTGACTCTGCCCATAGTCTCACTGTATCTGGGAGTAGAGTTTGAAGTATAATGCTACATTATCCTCAAACTCTCCTGAACTCTTATTTGGGACACAGGGAGGAAAAAAATCGCCTTTATTATGAAGAAAACCTAAAACAGAACAAACTATGTACATTTTTTGTCCCTATTCCTACTCTTCATTATAATCAGGAAGCCTTGGTCACAGGAAGTTCTCAATTTACGTAAAATACATTATCTTCTACATTCTTCGCTCCCGTCTTATGGCTACTGCTTTATTTCAGGCTCCCTTGCCCTCTGTTCATCAGTTCTGTCTGCCACACTGCTCCAGTGATGACTGCAGCAGAGACTGTTGGAGTGTGGCTCTCAGAGGCTCTGGAGTGTGCCAGTCCCTACTCCCATAGCTGTCTCTAGCTAGACTTCCGGTTTTCATCTTTTCTGATCCTTTTGCGCATCAACAATTGAAAACTCGCTCTTCCTTAAGTTCCTACCCCGAGCATCTGCCTTCACATCTGAGAGCATCCATCCTGGTGACGCACTCTGTTTTTGCCCCATCTTTGTCTTTGTACTCTCTAGACACAGCTACAATGCATTCTCTGTTATGAAGTCAGAAGTCCCCCACACCCTCACAGCTCTTACATCATATTCTAAAAGGTGTAAAAGTTATGTTTTTTTTTCACACCAGCTTCCAAACTACAGTGTAAACTTGAAGTGCAGGTCTGTTTATCCGTCTTCTTTGTCATTTGTCACTGACACTAAATTCATATGATAATGTGAGCCACCGATTGTTACATAATCGGCCTCTACTTTTTTTCTCATGATTTACATTTTATATTTCATGTTATCAAACCCACACATTTATCACATGAGGGAAAGAAACACGATGAAAGGTGTGAATGCAAAATATTCCCCAAATGCTCTTTGGCTGAGTGCTGAATCCCGGACTGATAGGAGCTCTTTGGGGAATCTTTAGAAGGTAGGGTGTAGAGAACATCGGTTCCTCGAAGTATTTAGGAGGTTACATGGCCCCCAGTCCCTTTCCTGCTCTGTGCTTCTGCCATGTGGGTTGTTATTCTCTAACTCCTAACGCTGTTAGACCAGAGAAGATTTATTTTTGCATGCTCATGATTGACTGACCGCAAAAGTTTTCTGTTCCCTCTTGTCTTGACTGAGTTCAGATTGTTGCTATCAGTCACAGTGCGCTGATGTCTGCCTTCTGTTTCCCAACAGCTGAGTGCCTTTCCCTGACTAAGCTCCACACGGTCTTTTCACACGAGCTATGATGAACAGGGCAATGTCGGGATGGCCTGAAGACAGTCATCCACCACTGCCTCTTCCAGGGAATCTGCCAGATGCAGACGAGGAGCAAATTCATAAACTGCTAGGAGCCTGGCTGCTCTGGGTGTAGGAGTTCACTGAGAAAATGGTTTACTTAACCAAATGCACAAAGCAGGGAATGGCTGCCTTTTCACTTCACCTTGTTCGTTCACAGTTTCACCTACTTGTTTTTGAGAATCACCCTCCAGTTCATGTCATAGCCACAGGAAAAGCTTCCAGCAAACAAACCTGCACTCAACCAAACCCATGTCATCTTACATCGGTGACTCAGAATTAAAGAAAAGCAGATGAGAAATGCAGACAGAGATATTCCAAAGGAAATATATGTGGAAGTCATGGAGCCAGCTGGAACACTCATCTAGCAAACCACGGCTGTGTGCAGTGCTAATCACTGTCAAGTCCTTGGGAGTCTGAGAGTTCTGTCCTTAGAATGACTTCGCTGTCCTTAAAATCCTCTGGGTCCGAAGAAGAGATTAAGGAAAAACAGATAATGGCAGGGAAGTACAGTCATAGAAATGTATGGAGTCTCAAAATCCTAAATCCAAATTCAGTCTAGAGCCAGACAGAGCAGCAGATTCATCTTGGAGGATAGGGTTGACTTGAAGCAAGGAAAGGCAGGTTCTTAGCAAAGAAACTGTGCCAGATGAGATTTCAAGGAGAACAGACTAAGACAGGAGGCACATCAGTGGGAGGTGGTACATCTAAAAGCCATAAGACATAACACTGATGACATGGTCAGGCCAGACCTAAAAGTTCTTGATCTGAACTCTTAAGTGGAGCCACGTGAAACAAGTGCCAGGACTTGAGAGTCACTTCAGCTGCGGTGTGGGCTTACTGGAGAAACAAACTGTGAACGTGCTGAAGGATAGCTCTCATTCCCAAATTATCACCATACTCCTCCTGGTTCCACACACTCGCTGGTGTCCAGACTCCCTTGCAGCTTTTGTAGAATGCATATAAACATGATGAGTGCCACTTGGCTTTTCCACACCCAGGCAAGAGACACTGGGTTCCCTGAAATCCTTCTCCTTCTGCAACAGCATTAAATGGCTTTTGTTAAAGATGGAAAAAAATAACAAAATGGATAGAATCTGTGTTTCTACAACACCGCATTAAGCCATTCTCCAGATGAGAATATATTTATCTCATGTCACCCTACAGAAAGTCTGTCCACAAGATCCACAAGATTCCTTTTACATAGGAATAAGGCAAACGAGTGACTCATAAGATCAACAAAGCAGGGACGACAGTTTCTATTTTCCCTTGCACAACACAGGAGTGGAATGAAATGGGTCATGTTGACTAGCTAAACCAATCATCTAATCATGGTATTAAGAGTGTAAGCTATTAGAGCCTGATAGGAGAAAAGAAATGAATCAAATTAAAAATATATTTCAAAGGGAAAAGGACCAAGGTTTGGTAATTTAGCTATGGTAGGGAAGGTAAGAGAGAGAGAGAATGGTAGAAGGGTTTGATTAGTCATAGTAACACCACCCAAGGCAGCTTGCTAAAATACCACCTTGGGGAGAAGATTCTTTCCCTTTACTTATGCTGACTTTACGGTGGTATCCCTAAGTGGGGATCCATGCCAGCCAAACACTTGCATGAAAGCCTGGGGAAAGTCTGAGTGAGAAATAAACACATTTGTACTAGCTGTTTGGGAGTGATTAATACATTGTGAGTGTGGGTGAGTTGGACAGACAGAGTAAAGAACAGAGTCAAAGGGCGAATCACATGATAGAAAGAGTTTTCAAGGAAGACCCTACACGCAGTGACGTGAGGGCAGTCAGGGCAGATCAAGCGGCCACCAGCTCTGCAGAAGACAGAGCTCAGTGAGTCTAAAGAAAGCACCCAACAGTGCAAATTACTGGAGCAGTTCGATTGGGTGAGGACCACAAACTATGCCTATCTCTTGGGCAGCTGGAATCAATTGGCAATGGCAGAGTCACTGGTGCCTTGAAGAGTGACAGGAAGAGGACACAATGGAGACACTGAGCGCTAGCTGCTCTGCGTGACACCCTGTATGTGAAAGGAAGATGGAAAATGAGAACGTCTGAGGAAAGTCAAATTCAAGCGGGGAGCTTGCTGTGTGTGCGCGTGCGTGTGTGTGTGTGCATGTGCGTGTTTGTGTGTCTGTCTGTCTGTCTCTCTCTCTCTCTCTCTCTGTGTATGTGTGTAACATTTGATTGTGCAGCCTGGTTCAGCAGCCATGCATCTCTTCATGTAAAGAACAAACACTGGAAATGCCCTGGTTCATACTAAGATGAGCTGGGAATTAAAATTCATACTACAGTTTGAAGACTAAGAAATGCGATGTGACTATCTATAATAGATTGCAATGATTATTTTAGATGAAGACTACCAAAATTGGATAGTTGGTACATTAGGGTATCTGTCTCACTAAATTTAAGTCCATGTAATTATTTTAATAGTCTTTAATGTACCCAATTGGAAATAAAAACTTCCATGTATGGCTGATCTTACATTTCTGGTGTGTTGTACATATCTGAGCATGTTGTAGTCTGGTAAGTATCTGCGACAGGCAGAATTCTAAAACACTTCCCAAGATTCACACTTGAACAGTCCTTCCCCACCTGAACAGTCCTTCCCCCGCTTCCCTGAGTCTGAGTAGGGCTACCGAGTGGGAAGATATATTTGCCTCTTGATCAGAGCGCAATTTCATAGGCTTTGAACAAATAAGATGAGAGAGTAACCTGTGTGAACCCGACCTCATCAGGCACACCCTTTGGAAGAAGATGAAGTTTTGGAGGAATGCTCCACCGTGTCCTGTAAGAAGCAGCAAATCACAGAGATGCCTCTCCTCTACCCTCCTGCTGAGAGCCCCAGTGGTTCCTGCATCCCAAGATTATCCTGTGGCATTAAAAAGCCCACATGGGCTTCAGACAGGACAACTCTGCCCAGGAGTTTCACCCGTGTGCAAGTGCAAATATCTGTGTCCTCCTCAAACTCATACGTTAAAGCCTGAACTCCAGCGTTACAGCAGTACTAGGTGAAGCCTGGGAAATGATTGTAGAACAGTTTCCTCTGCTATTAATGGTGTTAGTGCCCACACAAAAGAGACCCCCAAGTTTGCCTGGCCCTCCACCACAATAGAAAGAAGGCACTGTCTATGAACAAAAATTCAAGCAAACAAGAAACAAGAAAAGGACGTCACTAAACAAGGATCAGCTAAGCACTTCATCTTGGACTCAACAACATTCATAACTTGGAGAAGTATGTTCTATGAGTATAGAATGCACCAGCATGTGGTGCTTTGTTATAGAAACCTGAATGGACTAACATGGTAAGAAGTCTGGAAAAACACCGTCTAAACTGACACTTCGGCTGAAGACTGGTATGTATATCATGAAATACTTGCAGAGTCCCGTAGTAAATAGTTTTGGGGGCAGACCAGGCTTTAGGAGGAACAATAGGGCGAGTATTTGCTCGGCTGCTGCCCTGTTTTACAGGACACAGTTTGATGGGTACGGAGAAGGATCAAGCTCGTTCTTCATTCATCTTCTTGGCTCATGTTTGTAAAGAATGAAGAAGCTGTTTTAGCCCAACCACTTCCCCAACTCATCAGACTCAGAAATATTAGCATGCGCCTTTGCCATATTAGTGGGATTAGGCTCCTTTCAATTTAACAATAAGCTGATAACCACTTTGTTGTTTTCTGCTTCAAAAATAAATCTAGCTCAAAGCAGGAATTTTGTAAATCCCATCTCAGGGTTTAACATCTTATTGCAAGGCATCTTAGTTTCTCAACTCTCTTCATTGCATAAAAGTCTCAAAAGGTTCTACTTTTAAATGAAAATGATATTTTTGTAAATGTAAAACACATAAAGGTATGTATAAATGTACTGTCTAATAATGCAATATACATAGGTATATATATCTTAAAACTTTTCCAAAAGTGTACCAAGGGACAATGACAAACTTTGATACATGAAATTAGTAAAACTATGCTATTGGGAAAAAGATAGAGACTCATTTCAGAATTATTAGTCTTAGATTGCATCAAAAGAAAATTATGATGAATCCATGATTTTTAACGACTTATGAAGACGTCTGACTGTTTCTTTCTCTTTTTTTGAAATGGATAAATACCTACACAGATTAAGATAGGAATATCATTAACTTGCTACTTAAAACATAACATGCACATGTGTGTCTGCAAATACAGTCCACAGTCACCAAACTATATCAGTAAAATTTTCTGATCCCATAGTGGTAATAGTGACTGAAAAGCCGCCTGAAGGGCACATTATCCCACAGCTTCTCCCTTCCCCTGGCAGCCACAGAGACTTCTTGTGCTTTGGAGATGAGAGAAACATATCATGGAAGTGATTTATCTGTAGTGTTCCCCTTATAGATAGTGAAATCTCCAGGTCATGCCCTCAGAGTAGAGATGTTGCTTTCTGGGGGAAAAGTAAGTACCATGTCTTCATGCTAGGCTCTGAGAGGACGTTAAGAAGAATTTGACCCAGTTATTGCCTGCAATGGTGTATAGACATCCAAAACTCATGGAGGAGAAAGAAATGCTTATTTGTAAGAATGACACCAAACAGTGCTTTTTATAACAGAAGAATGAAGAAGAGGCTGCTGAACGTGCGTTTGAACTATGTGATAGAAACCATATAAGGGGACCAGAGTCCAGCTGCTCCAAAGGTCCTATAGCTTCTGCCCACTGTGCAGCCTGTGGACAGATCTGAGCCATGGGCACAGTCAAACCTCTTTTCAGCTCTCACTCCCTTAGCATTCCTTGGCCTTATGAAACGATAA
The DNA here is from genome assembly GCA_902806775.1 of Microtus agrestis. Lineage (NCBI taxonomy): Eukaryota > Metazoa > Chordata > Mammalia > Rodentia > Cricetidae > Microtus > Microtus agrestis. The sequence continues at coordinate 800,765 of CADCXT010004901.1, read as the reverse complement.
TGAGGATGTCAGAAATGGATTACTGCCAATCGCGATGATGTTTGTACTTTAACATGGGCTCTGAATTTCAATTATTGTCAAGAAAATGAACTTACTTCGAGAGAGATTCTCAAGGGCTTTCCCCAGCTTCTTGCTCTCTTGAAGGATGTGGTTCAATTCATCAAAATCACGGCTTTGTGGTTTAGTCCGCCAGTTCCACTGAGGATGTTCTACTGACCTTGGAACTATGTTTAAAAGAAATGGTTATTTCATAAGCATGTTGTACAATGATACAAACTCACCATTTATCGTTTGTGAAAGACTGCATCAAGAGCAATGTGTAGAGTAAAAATGATTAGGTTGGAGATGACTTTTGTGTAAGTAAACAGCAAGGAGATTTAAAACTGGACTCGAAGAAAATGTTTTAACTCAATAAATAGAAGGAAATATGACAGCAATTGTGGAAAATGGGAAATTGGAGTACTGATTTAACTCTAATTACTTCGATAACTTAAAGGAAGCCACAAAGGAAAAGTTTGTTCTGCATAATGCTAAAATAAATCAGCCTAAAATTAATAACTTCATCATCAGCAACTAGCAAACATGATTATGGTGTCATCTTGTTATATCTTTTAAAAAACACAAGAATATATATAATATAAAATTATATATATATATATATATATATATATAAAATTTCTCCCAAGTTCCCATTACAATTATGTTACAGTTGGAAAATATTTTTTCTTTTAAAAAATAAATTGAAGATGGGGAAGTGTTGGGAAAGGCTTTTCTCTAGGAAGACATAAATTGCAGTGATTAGCAGTAGTGGATTTAGCAAAGTAGAGAAAAAAGAAGGTCATAACTCAAAAAGTGAGAGACAAAGAGAGTCACCACCTCATTTAAATATGAATCCACCAACTCAGGAGTACAGTTTCAAATCAATGAAGACATTAGAACTTAATGGGTTCCCAGATTTTAAGAGTCCAGTTATAAGATCCTGCAAAATTCAACTTTTGTTATTTAGATTTTTTTAAACAACATCAGTAAAGATGTGATTGTAAAAGCTTTTGGGGACAAAAATAAGAAATTGAATTAACAACAGACTTCGCAATATATCTGTCCTAGAAGATAGAACACTCTTTAAAAATTCCAACAGAAAGTTACTTTTAGCTGAAAATTTTATATCAATCATAGATCCAATTGAAATACTTAAAGTCCTTGAGAGTTTCCCTCATAAACATTCTTTCTAAGATAGCTGTTAAAGGATATGCTCCAGCTCAATGAATAAATAAACCAAAATTGTAAGATACTTGGAAGCAGGAATGGGTGAACTCTAAAAGAAAGGGAAAGGGGGAATTCTCATGATGACAGTGACGGATGGTAGCAGCACACAGCTGGAAATATCTACAAGTGGACAAGTTAAGAATGGAGGAAATCAACAAAGCCTGCAGAAGAGTGGTCTCCAAGATGCTTTCAATGACACAAAAGGAGAAAAAATACAAAATAAAGTAGCATAAAAGAGAAGATGAATTAGATCACATTGAGAAACTCTTTGGGAAGGGTTTGGTGAAGCAAGATAAAAAGTTAAGAGTACACCTTAATTCTAGAAAATAGTAGTAATAACTGCATTTTGTGGATAAAATATTAATTAACGTAGTGATGTTAATGCAGAATGCATCTTAAAACAAATTTGAAGTAACCACATTGCTCTGCTGTCAGGATAAGATGTGAGTTGATGTGTGCACAGAAAAGTGTGCGGGAGACTCCCAGATGATGCTTCGAGTTCAAAAGGCTAAGAGCAGTTTAGAACCTTATATGTTCAGATATGCAGACTAAAAAACTAAATAATCATTCAAAATATCAAAATTGATCCCAGTTAGGTTTGGGAAGGAAGAATGGTAGGACTGTGTAACAGCCCTACTTTAGAGGCCTAAGAAAGAGTTGTAACTGAAAGAGTAGATAAAAACAAGATTTGTACCATTTTCTTCAAAACTTTGATTGCCACGCTTGTTAACTCACTTTAAATAAATTATTTGATCTGCAGTTTGTATCATTGCATCATGTAATTTCCTGTAAAACTGTGTATCGTCAAGGTCTTTCCTTACCTTTCAGTTTATAGATAGTAGAATAAACCACAAATATTCCAAGTCCATACCCAGGACTTGCCACGAGATTTGCCACTGAATGCTCTAGGTTGAAAAACCCAGGCAAGGCCAGCAGATGACCTGACCTATCAACACCAAATCCTGGGTAGCTATGCACTGGTTCTAAGGCATTGGGTTTTGGGACCTTGTGTAATACCGGGAGTTTCCCCGGCAACTCCACAGAGAAACTAAGATGGGTTCCTTTTTCTATATGTAGCCTGTGAGGATTATGAATGTAAATGACAACATGGGAATCAGATTCAGAATGATGGTGTGCACCTTATGATCACAAACAGGTTAACTATACTTCCAGTTTCAATAGTTGTCCTGATAAGGAACAAGAACAGGCTTGTGAAGTCAACTCTGTGAATTCGAGGCCAGCGTGGTCTATAAGAGCTAGTTCCAGGACAGGCTCCTACAGAGAACTCCTGTCTGGAAAAGCAAAACAACAACAACAACAAAAAACGCTTTAATATATTTATTTTCATTTAATATGTAAATATAACCTGTTCAGTTCCTATAATGTTCCTTGTATGTATATAATACACCAAGGACTGAAAATTTAGTATTATATCAATAGTTGGGAGGCTCTTCCCAGGAAAGAACAGTTCTCTTACTTTCTACATTCCTTGCCAGTAGCCGCAATTCTATAATTTGACTTAAGACCTGCTTGATAAGAGAGAAAACCTGCCTGGCACTGGAACCTAGCAATCCCTATGGGGCTAGTGGTGATGTCATGGAGAAGTGCAGCCACCATTTACTAGATAGCATAAACCTCATGAAATTTAAGACCTAGGCGATCAAACTTATTTAAGTAGATATGAGAAATTTATTATTTCTTTATGACGAAAAAACTCAGAATGCTTTCAAGCTTTCTGACACGCTCACTGCTCTGTCACCTATGGTCATTCGACTGTGCAGTAGTGCGACACAGCTCCTTGATGCTCACCAGAGCTTAATTCTCACCGATTGAACTGCCCATTGAGATTATTTATACATTTCGATCCTGATTTCTAAACCAAGAGATATACCATGCTTTCTTATCAGTATGCCAGGAAGTGTCCCCAGCACTATAGTGACAGCTGATTGAAGTGAGATGCTGTCTCATCTCTGTTTCCTACACTTAAAACATCTAAATGTTTGGACACTGTTTCCATGTCTTCATTCTCTTGTATTTATCTAATCTGTAATTACATCCTTATGCTTCATCCTTTCCTTTTATCCTATAATTTTCCTGATAATCTCAACATAGCTAGGTACTTCTATTTGTGTGTTTTGTAATAAAACATTGAAAACAAAAAAGCTTCTGGCGAGATGGGTTAGCAGCTAAGAGCACTGGCTCCTCTTCCGGGGGCCCAGGTTTGATTATCCGCATGTACATGATAACTCACAGTCATTTTCAAATCCATTCCCAGGGGTCCTGATGCTCTCTTTGGGCCTTTATTTATAGGCAGCAGGCAAGACATCATAAACATAAAATAAAATAATGATAAAAATTAATAAATAAAAAGAATGGAGGCGTATGTCCCCAAACACAAAGAAAAGCACTAATAGAATTACTGAGAGCTGGTTTAAGTTTTTCAGTTTAACCTAAATCAATATATTTCTCTCAGTTTTCTTAACTGGATTACAAATATGAAATGGGCAAAAAGTATAAGCATTAATTTCCATGCACAGAAAATTGATGAAAAATGTCATTTTCATAATTCTGCCAACATTTTGTTTACTAGAGCAATCATCCGACATACTAAGCATCTGGAAAGTACTTAATAAAACTTTATTAGTCACTACCTGAATATCTATGACATACAGCTGTTGAAAACTAATAAGCCACTGGGTAAGATAAAGTTATTTTGTTTGTTGCAAAATTAGTCTAACTAATAAATATTATCTTCCTACGGTAGGTCAAGAAGTAAAGATATTCTTGTTTGAATCTTTTTTTTTTGTTGTATTTTGAGACAGAACTCAGTTTGCAGCCCTTGCTAACCTCAAACTTAAAATCCTCCAACCTTCTAAATGTTGAATTACTGGTATGTAGACTAAATAAATAACTTAGAAAGGGGGGAGAGCTGGAGGGAGGGAGGAAGGGAGGAGGAAAAGAGGAGAAAGAGAGAGAGAGAGAAAAAGAGAGAAGAAGAAGAAGAAGAAGAAGAAGAAGAAGAAGAAGAAGAAGAAGAAGAAGAAGAAGAAGAAGAAGAAGAAGAAGAAGAAGAAGAAGAAGAAGAAGAAGAAGAAGAAGAAGAAGAAGAAGAAGAAGAAGAAGAAGAAGAAGAAGAAGAAGAAGAAGAAGAAGAAGAAGAAGAAGAAAAGAAGAAAGGGAGCCTGGCAAACAAGGAGAGGAAGGGACCTCCACTGTGAAACAGAAATACAACTGTGTGCTGGAGGACATTATAGAGGCCCTATATTTTATCCTGAATGGAATGCACACATATGCACACACACACACACACACACAGCACCTATAGGCACATACAGATACACACAGAAACAGAAGCATAGATGCAAACACATACTGCTACACACAGAGAGAAACATACACACAGACAGTTATACACACAGAGAAACACAGACTCGCCCCATAGGCACAGACACACACATAGACACATGCACACAACATGCATAAACATAGACAAACAGTTGACAGCATTTTCTCTGATTTGGAAGTGAATAATTTTTAAAATATTTATTTGTGCCCTTTTTCTTTTAAAAATATGAGCGATGACTTAGAGTCGCTTTTAAATTTCATTTTTCAAATATTTGTTAAGAAGGGATCTTTCTATTTCTAAATATGTTTTTATTTAACATATAATATATGTGTGTATCTATATTTTATATAACTTGAGCACTACTGTTATTATTTTCTACTTTATTGATTTGTATGGAATTCTAACACATAAGTGTAATCCCAAAAGGAGAAAGGAATAATAATAAGGAGAAATATTAAGGAATTAACATGAATTGGTTAAACCATACCAATACTACTGACAAGTGATCTATCTGTGTTGGTTGTGCTACTGTCAGACAAAATAAAGCTTTATTACAAAAACTTTTCCTAAAGACAAAGAGGCAAAATGTGCTTCTCCAAAGGGTCAATCCACCATGACAACAATCAAAATGATGATGTAGTTTTTATATGCCTGTCCTTGCAGTCTCAAAACACAGGAATCAAAACTTCCACAGTTGAACAATCTAGCATTAAAATAGATCTGGAGAATACAGTATCCCTATCTATAAAAATATTGAGAATCCTAGCACGAAATAGTGAGAAAAGGACTGAGTTTAACACCACAGACTAAGTAGACCAGCAGACATACACAGACAACTGCACTTCACACCAGCAAAATGACCACCATCCTCTATAATGGAGAAAACACTCTGTAGCAGAAATCATGTTTCACATAGCTGAGTAAATATCAACATATATGAAAGAATTGAATCCATACAAAATTTTCTCTTTGCAGGAGAATCCATCTAATGTTTCTCTTAGGGTCCTCCTTGTTTCCTGGCTTCTCTGGGTCCATAGACTGTAGGCTGGCTGGTTATCCTTAGCTTTATGTCTAATATCCACTTATGAGTGGATACATACCATGTTTGTCTTTCTGGGTTACCTCACTCAGGATGGTTTTGTCAACTTCCATCCATTTACCTGCAAATTTCAAGATGTCACTGTTTTTGACCACTGAGTAGTACTCCGATGTGAATGTACCACATTTTCTTTACCTATTTTCCAATTGAGGGGCATCTAGGTTGTTTCCAGGTTCTGGCTATTAGGAATAATGTTGCTGTGAACATAGTTGAGCAAATTTCTTGTGAAAAGAGGGTGCATCCTTTGGTTATGTGCCCAAGTGTGGTATTACTGGGTCTTGAGGGCTCCCTTATTTCCTGAGAAACTGCCAAAGACAAGAACTGAATAAGTTGGGAGTGGGGAGGGGGAATGGAACTGGGGAGAGGAGGGGGAGAACATGAGGGATTGAGAATGTCAAATTAGGGGAAGGACAGAGAGGTAGGGCAAGGAAAGAGATTTCTTGACAGAGGGAATCATTATGGGGTTACCGAGAAACCTGACACTCGGGAATTTCCCAGGAATTCACAAGGAAGACCCCAGCTAAGAGTCTAAGCAATAGCGGAGAGGGTGCCAAACTGGCCTTCTCCTGTAGGCAATTGATGACTACTTTAATTGTCATCATATAACCTTGATCCACTAACCGATGGAAGTTGCAGAGATCCACAGCTAAGCACTAGGCCAAGCTCCTGTAGTCCAGTCATAGAAAGGGAGGAGCGATATTATGAGCGAAGGGGTCATGAATACGATGGGGATACTCACAGAGACATCTGTCCTCAGCTAGTGGAGATCACTGTCTTTGGACTGACAGCTGGGGAACCTGCATAGGACCACACTAGGCCTTATGAATGTGGGTGACAGTTGTGTGTCCTGGGTAGTTTGTGGGGCCACTGGCCATGGAACCAGTATGTATCCCTAGAGCGTGAACTGGTTTTTGGAGCCCATTCCCTATGGACGAAGAACTTGCTCAGCCTAGATAAAGGGAGGAGGGTCTTGGTCCTGCCTCAAATGAAGTGACAAACTTTGTTGACTCCCCATGAGAGACCTCACCCTCCCCGAAGAATGGATCAGGAGTGGGGTTGGGGGGAGGAACTGGGATTGGTATATGAAATAAAAAGATTGTTTAAAAAAAAAAGAAATCTTACAAGATATGTTCTCTGACCGTGATAGAGCAACAGGAAATCAAAGGCAAAGCTGACACATGGCATGAAATAAAACATAAATACAACCAGAAGACTTCCAAAAGAACTCCAAGAGAAAGTGAAGAATAGAATACGTGGAAAAAACATATTATAACTCCTGTGGGTATGGCAAGAGCAGGGTTCAGATGGGAATCCATAGCTATATGCTCACATTCGAAGAGGAACTTTAAATGTTTGTGTTAACTTTGTCCCCTAAATAATAATGATGCCATGTAGACAAGGAAGAGCAAATTAAACCATATCTAGCAGAAGGTGGAAGAAATAATTATTAGGACTGAGAAAGATGAAACAGAAGACTGAAAATTATAAAGATAAAAGAGTTAAATTTACCTCATCATGATTCAAAAATTAAAAAAAAATCTCTAGCAAGAGTTGAAGAAAGAAGTGAAGACTCAGATTATTAAAATCAGAAATCTAAGTGACATGTTAGTATTGACCCTAAAGAAGCAAATTGGATAATCTAAGATTAAAAAGATAAAAATCGTAGGAACTCATAAAAACACCAAAACTCATTGAGAATACATTTTAGGTCTGAGGCATAAAGATGACATAGTTATAAAAAAACAAAGGAAAACAAATAAAAACCTTCTCAAGGATTGGTCCAAAACAATCAGTTCAAGATAAGATCTTATTACAAACATCAAGTGTTCTTATTGTTCCAGAAGATGGAAAAAAGAATGATTACTTTCTTCCTCTTAAGACCAGCTTTGCCCTCAACAAAGACAAAGACACAGGTATACACCAATATTGTTGATGGAAATCTACGCAGAAATCCTGAGTAGCCAGGTACTAAGCCAAATACAGTAGCATATTGGACAAATTACATACCAAGAGAATTCAAGGATGATCTAACATGTGCAAGCAATCACAATAATATAACATACTGATAGAATATAGAGAAATAATCACACAGTTGTCTCGAAAGTGAGAGAATTTTGAATACATTCTTAGGATTTTAAATATTTGACAAACTGGGTCTAAAGAAAGTATCCTTAACCTGATAAAAGGCTAATAAGGAAATCTCACAGTAAATGACTATAGTGTATAACATGAAGCTGGAAGATTTTGTTCTAGACAATAACAGGGCAAGGGTTCCTGGGCAGTTTTTGCTGCTTCTAGACAAGTTTGCATGGGAATTTCCAGCTATAGAAATTAAGTTAGTAAAGAGAAATGGAAAAGCATCCAAACTGGAAAAAAAGAAGTAAACCTTCACAGTCATAATAATCCACACATAAGCAAAAGGGTAACATGAATAAATGTTTCCAGCAAAGTTTAAAGAAATAAAATGAACACCAAAAATGTCAATTCTGTCTTTAAGTACTAGCAATAATAATCAGAAGGGAAAATAAAGACAGTTCCATGAGAGATAGCCTCTGGGAGAATAAAATATTGAGTGCTAAATTTAGCATTTATTCTAAAATGAACAACAACAAAACATAATAAAAATAATTAAAGAGAATCTAAAGAACTGAAATAGTGTTTCCTGTTGATAACTTCGAAACTTCCTGTTGATAACTTAGAAAATCAGTACTCCCCCAAAGTAATCTATTACTTTAATGATGTGATCAAAATCCCATTTGCCTTGAATAGAGAGGAAAAATGACTTTTAAAGGCTATTTCTAAATAGAAATATAGAAAGCATCCAAAAATAATTCCAAAAAAGAATTAAAAAGATAGAAAAACACAACTCAAAGATTCATGTGTCCTAATAAGTAAAACAACACAATACTCACAAAACCACAAATAAACAGTTTAATTAAATAGAATTGTGAACTAAGAGTAAAATCACCCTCATAGTTATGGTTACTTAGTGTTCAACAAAAGACTGAAATTATGCAATGAAGAAAGAATATTTTTAAAAAGTGATGCCGAGGCAAGTGAATATACACATGCAAAAGAATGAAATCGGGGCTTCATCCCTACCACTGACAGAAAGACACTCGAGCATTGGTTACGATAATTAGTAGAAGGGAACGTTCTGATTAACAGAATTAGCAAGAGATTTTTAGATAGCATACTTAAAGTACAAGAAAAAAATCAATAAATTGATTGTAAAAGTTAGAAGTTTGGTTCATCAGTGAACACTGTCAAGAAAGGAAAAAAACACGCAATATGGACGAAAATATTCACAGATCATATATTTGATATGGCTTTTGTCTAGATTATAAAAGAACTCATGCAACTCAAGCATAAAAGAAGTAATAAAACACCTAAAACTTGGCAAAAAGATCTTAACAATCATTTCTAGAAAGACACCCAAAAGGTTGAGAAGTCACTGAGAAGATGCTCAACATCACTGGCTTTCAGAGAAATGCAAATGACAAGAATGAAGTAGCATTTCACATTTATTGAGTGGCTGCGATTTTTAATAAAAACTACAAACACCAATGAATATGGGAGAATTACAAGGCTTACACATCATTGATAGTAATGTAAATGGAATAGTTTCCATAGAAATTGTAGGTGTTCCCCAGAAGACTGTACACAGAACTATTGCATATTGTCTTACAATTCCATGACCCAGATATCAGGGAATGCTATTTCAGTAGAATGTGTGTGTGTGAATGATCACAGCAACACAACCCACAACAGTCAAAGGTAGAAAAAGACAGAATCCTCATGAGGGGAGGAATGAATAGGCGAGATTGTTATGCCCGCAGAAGGGAATACTATGAGAATAAAAATGCACATTCTGAAATGTGGATGAGAACAAGAGCTTGCTGAATGAAATAAACTCTCACAATAGGTCACACTTGCAGGATTCCACTCATTTGATTCCAACAGATCAATACAGAGACAGACAGCAAGTAGCCAAAATTGTGGGAGCCTGGAATGTCTACTGGCCAGTTAGCGGGTATGGTATTAACTTTGGGAGTGGTGAGAACACTTCAGTTAAAGAGATGATTCAGCATACCCACTGTGAGTGTACTAAAATGCTGTTGAGTTGTATGTTCAAAAATCATTACACTTTCATTAAAATTTCACACCTTAGTAATAGTCACTTATAGTCATGTGGTAGGAATAGTCTTAGAAACCTGAGCTGGAAAGGATTTCCTTCTCCTTGAAGGTAACCAAGGTAAGGATCAGTCATGCTTTATTTGGTTTTCCTGGGTGATGTCCAATGCTGAAGAAACTTCTCCTAGTTTATTCTGTAACCTTGTAGAAGCTCATTCTGGCAATCTTTATTGTGCTGTATTGTTCTCTTCCTACACCCTTTCACCAGCATCAGACTATCTTGATCATTACAATGTTTTAAAATAATTGTTTCAACTTCAAGAGTAGTGTTTATTGGAGATTTAGATAGGAATTATGTTTAAATTCTAGTACAAATTAACATATTGATATTTTCCCAATATATAACATTGATAGGGAATATTTACCCAATTGAGTTACTTTTTCTGTCAAAAATATCTCATAATTGTCTCTATAAACAATATGCATATTTATGCCTGAGAACGTTGCTCCTGGCTATATGTAGTAGTTCCAGGATATATATTGCAATTCTCTCTCTCTCTCTCTCTCTCTCTCTCTCTCTCTCTCTCTCTCTCTCTCTCTCTCTCTCTCTCTCTCTCTCTCTCATCTCTCTCTCTCCCTCTTTCCCTCTCTCTCTTTATTCTCTTCTCTTCCTCCCTCCCTCCCTCCCTCCCGTCCTCCCTCCCTTTTTCTGGTACTGTGGATTAAACCCAGGGTCTTGTGTGCATGCCAAGCAAGAAACTCTATTAATGAGTTATATTTCCACCAGTGAATTGTGTTGTCTTGGTTCAGTAACATTTTGATATGAGATATTGTTATGGGATAATGTCTTATTTTGGTACTGATCTTAATCTCAAGTTATAATTTGTCTTTTATGACTTTAGTCATGGAGTTTCTTTATGTTTTTTTATTTAAAACTTTTGTCCGCATGCTTCTTTTGGTTTGTTTGCTTTTAATCTCTACCCCTTTTATCTAGCCTGATAATATTGCTTTTTACTTGCAATGCTAAGTTCACTTATTAAGTGTAATTTTTGGCATTTGGACTGGAGCCCCATCTTGATATTTTGCTTTCTCTTTCTATAATTTATCCTTTGTTGTATTTATAGTATATGTATATACTATAAATAGATTTTATATTTATCTATTTATTGTATAAGGGTGCACATTCATGTCATAGCATAAGTGTGGAGAACGGAGGACACCTTGCAAGAACTGGCTCTCCTTTTGTAATATGCAGGCTCTGGGGTTCAAACCCAGGTTATTGGACACTGATGGCAAGTACTCTTATCTACTTATTCACCTCATTGGTCCCTTATTATTTACCTTTATTTGTTGATATTATCTTTTAAATAATAAAAGTTGATAGTACTTTTCTGTACTAGTTTTTGGAAGATAAATAATTTTATTCCTGATTCTGATAAATTTACTAATTTGCTAATTTATTTATCTACTTTGTACTATTTTTCAGAGACCAAAATACACATCTTCAACAACTGCTTCAAAAATGTAATCATTAAGCCGGGCGGTGGCCCAGCACTCGGGAGGCAGAGGCAGGCGGATCTCTGTGAGTTCGAGACCAGCCTGGTCTACAAGAGCTAGTTCCAGGATGGGCTCCAAAACCACAGAGAAACCCTGTCTCGAAAAACCAAAAAAAAAAAAAAAAAGTAATCATTTTGGCAATGTGTTTCCACATAGAACTTAAATTCATTATGATTTTGTTGTCACACGCAGCATCTCGACATAATTCAGGGGAGATGGCTTGTTATTTCATTGGCGTTAAAGCTTCTTGCTAATGTTCTGGTATGACTAGACGTTGTGAGTACTGAATGAGGAGCTCAGCATTCATGCCACCAGCCATGCTGTCGCTAGGCAGTGTCTCACTGAGAGCACAGAGCCTGCTGGCGTATGGCTTCAGGCATTGTCCCCTCAGAGATGAGTGAGCCTCAAGTCTATAGTCTTAACTTTAGATAACATACAAGGAGACAGAGCTCATTCATGATGGAGAGGGAAGCCTGACACAATTCATTTCAGGTCTCAAGTTTTTGGGGTTTTTCTGCTTTGTACTTCATGACTGGTTAAGTGGCTGTCTCAGTGTTATTGGCCATATGGTTAAGCCATGCAAATGTTAAGTGTGTACATTAAGAATGGTTGTGATTTAAGTTATATACAAAACTATTAAAATTGGACACTTTCATTAAAATTACAATCTTCTGGACATTGCAAGTTAGTATTGCATGCATTCTTCGCTACAGCTCTGTTCAGGCTTGCAGGAGTCTTGTATAGGTGAAACACAGAGTTCACTTCAGTCGCCTTTACAAATTACTCACAGTCCATTTCCAGAAAGCACACAGTGATTTTCTAATCACTTAACTAAAAAAAAAAATTTTAACTTATTCCTTTCTCTTGTGATTAAAACCAAGCACTCACACCTTGGCGAGTACAACAAACTAGTATGTAAGAGCTACATTCAAGCTCACTTGTCTTCCAAGGTCAACTGGGGTTTGATACAAGCCTGAGGTGCTTAGCATGCTCCAATGCATGTTGTCAGGAGAGAGCATTGGGATAATCCAGTGGTGACCAAGGCAGTAGGTACTGAGGCATGTCTGGATGGTCGGTCAAAGAAGGACCATGGAAAGTGATCATGGGTAGCAAAGAGGAAGACCTAAGGGGAAGTCAGATAGACAGGTTTTTGTTGTTGGTTTTTTTTTTTTTTTTTTTGGATTTTCGAGACAGGGTTTCTCAGTAGCTTTTGGTTCCTGTCCTGGAACTAGCTCTTCTAGACCAGGCTGGCCTCGAACTCACAGAGATCTGCCTACCTCTGCCTCCCGAGTGCTGGGATTAAAGGCGTGTGCCACCACCACCCAGCTGGACAGTTGTTTTTAATTTGGGTTCACTATTCAGGAATGCAAATCCTTTTCCCTCCTGCTCTAAAGATTTTATTTGCTTCTTCTTTATTTTTTTAAAGGTTTGAGCAGCTTCAAGGGAGGTTTATTGTTGCAAAAGGCCAGAAGATGTAAGAGATCTGTTCCATGCAGTTCCCGGTCTTCTAACCACAGAATATCAGAAAAGAACTCAGGCAGTTACACATGTGAGAGGGTGTACATGTAAGCAGATCTGAGTGCATGAATTTCGTGTAGATGCAGGAATGAACGTGGATTCATTGGGATTAACAAAGAGCCAAAAACAGGTGAAAAGTTTGAATTCCGTTGATGATTTTTCTTTACTTCTCAAACTACGAAGACTTGGAAATTTAGGAACATCTAAGTAACAAACTTACATGATTTGGAGTCTGATGATGGAGGAGAAATATTAGACACGGCAAGGTCACTTTTTGATTTTTTAGGCTTCTTTGCATTCAACTGCCAAGGTTTATCATAGCTTCTAATGTCCCTTCTTGTTCCTTTGGGTTCTGTTAAAACAAAATATAAACAAATTATAATAATAAGGATGAAAAACTCCTGGTCATGAGAGGAGCTAAGTTCAGTAAAACATTGGATTTTATGGTTTATTTTATACAACTGTCTAGACAGAATACTAATGAAATAACTTAGTCATAATTTATTTCTTATCTATTTGATTGAGTAAATATGAGGGGCAGAAATTCATTCAATAGCATTGCAGACACAGGATTTAATTGACACTAGAAATTTCAGCACTAGTCATGGTTTGTCATTTGAATTTTTTTTTCTTTTAATAATCCCAGAGCTTCAAGATACATGGCAAAAGAGCAAGGAAAACTCTGCCTACACTATCTGCTCTCACACCCGAAATGAGATAAAACACTCCACATACAAGTCTGAATCACGAGAAAACTATCATTCCAGAAAGAATGAATGAAATAAATTAAATGAAAGAACAGAATATTTAAGAAACCAAGGAAAATTATAATCTTACAACTATTAAATGTCAAAATCTGATTTTTTTGACTTCCCAATATAAGTAAAATAACTATGAAACAAAACAAAATCATATGGAAGAGTTGCTGAGCAAGTTATGATTAAAACACTATTGCGCCTAGAATTTTATTTAAAGGTTGTTTTGTGTTGTGTTGTGTTTTCTGTACTGACAGAAAACTAAAATGCAATACTGCATTAAATTTGTATTCGGTGCTGGAAAAAGAACGCTGATGGTGTTGAAAATTGAATCAGGGACATAAAGAACACTTCACTCAATAAAGATCCAGAGCAGAGAGGCCACAAAATGAGAGAAGCAATGTCAACTGAAAGGGACGGATGGGTGTCCCTTAGTGGAGACTCAGTTTGCACAAAATGACTTCTCTGAAGAAACACCAAAAATATCTTCGCTACAGTTTTGAATATCAAAAGTGTGTGTGTTCATGAGATTATTGTACAAAAGGGAATGATTTTCACTGGAAAAAAAGAAACTAAAATAAGGTTTCTCCTCTACACTAATAAGCAACAAACAAGTGAGAATATTCTGTGTCCTGAGTTCCTAGATTTATTGAAATGGAACAATGGGGCGACTTCAGATATTATGCGAAAGTATTTTGTCTCTGTCCTTGAGCTTTAAAGATGGTCTGTAACTGACTAGAAGATGCAGCAAATTAGCACAAAATCACAGCCATGGTTCAAGAGGGAATCACAGCCCACCAACCAAATAATCATCCAAGTTCTCCTTGCTTTTCTTCTCCTTCCTAATCCTCCCTCTGAAATATTTTCACTTCTTCTGTGGCCCTTACGTTTCACATAAACTATCTCTGCTCCATTTTCAAATCCCCACTTCATATCTTAATGTATATACCATTTTCACATAAAAATGCTTCTTTGTAACTACCTGGAATAGAGGGTTTCACCCCTTCACTACAACACAGGGGCTGTGAAGGCTTGAGATGCCTAGTTTCCAGATGCTTCTGCCATGGGAGACCACAGAGGAGGCAAAGCACCCTTCTCCTTTGTGGAAGCCCCTCTCATCATCTTGTTTACCATGCCCTATTATTAGCCTCTTCTTCGCCCATGGTTCCAGACATGTTCCAGCCTGTTCTGTGCTCTGACAACATGGGTGAAACACTGGTGACCCCTTAAACTTAGGCAAGCCACAAGCTTCAGACTTTCTTGCTTCAGTTCCTCAAAGCTTCACTTCTCTGATGCTTAGACACTCCAAACTAGGGCTCTGCACTGAGTATACTTATTCTCTAGAGCAACTCCACCTTAGATCGCTTGGCATCAAACATCGCTGTCTCTCAACACAGCAAAAATCCTGTGTCTCTTCTTTTTACGATGTCTATCTCTTACAGGTTTTTTGATCTCTGATTGTGGTTCTCTGAACAAGTCTTTTTCCAAACTCAATAACATTTTTATACCAGGCTTTGTGCTTAGTCACCTATACAATTTGCTCACCTAACTCTTGCATAATTTGTGTCCCACCTTCTATTCTTTTTATTCTTCTAGCATAACCACCCTTTCCAGTGAGTCCTTCAGATTTTGGGGCCCTGCTTGAGAATATCTCACAGGTTTTAATAATGACTAATTAGTGTCTTCAACTCAGTTTTGCCCAAGAGTTGTATACACAAACTTTAATTTTTCCTTTCATAACTTGTCTCTCTTCTCTTCTGGTAGCTTATCAGGATCACGGGCACTTACTTCTCCTATTTAATCTCCAACTTCTTCAACAAGAAATTTTACCTCTCAATAAACAGCACAAGATAAAGCACACAGAATAATCCCACACTAATCGTCTTCCAGAAAAATCCCTTACTTAAAATATAATTTAGCACATTTTCCTCCATTCTTTCATTCCTGTAGATTGTATAATTTTTCCTCTAATACTAGATAACTCCTATATTGGGGTTTCCTGCCTTGACTCAGTCCAGAGATTCAGAATCACATTCAAATGCCTGCTAGTATTGCTTACTGAGATGCTTCACAAAACTCAAATTCACCAATAGGAATTCAGCCTCTACTTCTCATTGGAAATTTAGTTTCATGTTTCATCTTGACCTATTAAGTGAGTATTTATACCATTACATAAGCTAGTGAGCTAGTAGCTATAAAAATCTACTCCTTTCTTCCACCCTCACTGAGAAAAGTCAACAAATTTTTGTGTCAAGGAGAATTCTAAGAAATCATTGATGATTACATAGTAATGATTAATCATGAACTATATTATTGCCAATTCTTGAATGAAGATGAGACCATTAATTTGCTTCTGTCCAATGCAATATAGCAAAAGTGTTGATATGATAATATCACAATTGCAATGTAATCATTATATCATAGAAACCCCATTTGAGAACACTTCTTGAATTCGAGAAAATAACCTGTCATAAAGTTAGAGTCCTGTGTTAGTGAACTCTACTTGTATCTAGCAACTAATAATAAACCTGGGCTAAATCCAGAAAGGAAACCAAGAGCACAGTCATATGCTGTGGAGAGGTAATTTTCCAACAAGCCAAATGGGCTTGGAAACATGTTCTTCTCTAGCTCAGTGTCCAGATGAGGATGCAACCCAGCCAGCAGTTTGACTCATCTTGTGAATCTGCGCAGAGCTGACTAAGCCAAATGCAGGCTTCTGGACATGAATATCAAATGCTAAATATTCACAGATGCCCATATGATCTTTTTGTCACAAGGTGGGTACCATCTTAGTACCTAGGAACCAAAACTTTTGCCAATTAACCCACCTGACTTATGAACTCAAGGAAATGAGCCCAAAAACAAACCAACAAATAAATAAATAAATAAACACAAGAATTCTGTTTTGTATGGCAAGATTCATGTTCTAATTTTCTGTCAAATGAAAATAGCTTTTATGAAGATATCATCACCCACAATGTCCACCTTCTTCAGAGGGAATTCACTCTACCCTCTTTGATGTAGACTTGTGAGAACATCAAGATGGTATTGATATGACAACACAGGAAAGAAGGCCAAAATCTTTCCCTGAGATTCCACAGAGTATGCAGAGAAGAGAAGACAGCATGACACCATCCCGGAAATCATCTAGAGACAATCCAATCCCCATGGGAATCAGGCAAAGAGTTGGTGACTCACACAACAGACATGCTTAGTTTGGGTTTTATTGTAACACTTAAACAGCATGACCAGCCAGAAATTGGGAAGCAAAGGCTCCATCCATCTCATCTTACACTCTGAGTAGCACTCGGTTACTGAGGGCTGGAGTTAAAGGCAAGAGCCTTGAAGTAGGATCTACAGCAGAAACCATGGAGGAATGCAGCTTATTGGCTTGATCTTAATGCTGCTCAGCCTGTTTTCTGATAGAACCCCAAAACATCAGCCCTGGGGTAGGTAGCACTGTACACAGTGAACTAGACCAGCCAATTAAGAAAATGCACCACAGAATTGCCCACAGCAAAATAGAACGGGGGCATTTTCTCTACTGAGGTTCCTTTCTCTAAAATGCTTGTATGTATGTTGTGTCAAGTTGATGTAAACAGACTGGCTCAAGGCCTGGAGAGAGTGGGATTTGAAAGCAAACTGCAAACCCGAAGAACAATGTGCAGGAAGATAGAAGTCACATCTGCCCTGTTGTTTCCCCCCATTTAGTGGAGAAAGGAAGCTACAAAAAACTTGGAAGGCTGGTTCCCCAACGTTCAGTTTCTCGGGACTCAACTATTTCTAAGGTTAAATTTACTACTCTGGATAATACTAGTCACAGGAATAAGCAAAAGCAACCTTGTAGGCATTGCGTCATTACATTCCTGAGCAGATTAGCTGTATTCCTTCAATCAAGTTGTTTATAAAATGAAACACAAGTTTAGAATAATTACTTTGGATCCATACAGAAATAAATATTTCATGCAAATCAATGTGGCTCTCCTTTTTTTAGTCCCCCCCAACTTGATGTATGAAGGCTTTGGTCTCCTTGGGAGTAAGTTGAGGTGTTGAGGCAGCCAGGGCTTTCCTGTACACTGTCTTGAGACTGGTTTAATAAAAGTGCACACCTTACAAAAAAAAAAAAGAAATACTCTGATTTTCATTTATAGAAGCAAAATACATAATAATATGTTCAAATTCAAAAATATTTTGCATGAAAAGTTAGTATGAAACTTTAATAACAAAATACCTGAAAATTTTAGGTTTATCATATTATAACTAAAAATAGTAGGGAAAATTTTCTATTCCAGCAGTGGTTCTCTACTTTCCTAATGCTGCAACCCTTTAATACAGTTCCTCATAATGTGGTGACTCCCAACCATAAAATCATTTTTATTGCTGCTTCATGACTCTAACTTTGCTACTGTTATGAAGTGTAATGTAATTATCTGTGTTTTCTGATGGTCTTAGGAAACCCCTATGAAAGGGTCATTGAGTCCCTAAAAGAGTCACGACGCAGAAGTTGAGAACCACTGTATCTGATATATCTCAAATTATCATACATGTTCATAGTCCCTTCTTTTTCCTCAATTACCTGATGGTTCACTTTCTGCCCAGAGGGCTGCTGACCCAGACAACGTTCTTTGCAGCTGTCCTCGGTTTCCTTGCTTGGACTGAAGATGGTCAATGAGAAATGGGATTGGCTGGTCTGGTGTCTCAGTTATTAGCTTGGTCATTAATTCCTAAAGACAGAACAAGACACACATTTACATCTAATGAGAAGACACACTACTTGAGCATTTATCATTGTTCGACAGTATACCAACTGTTCACACATAGAAACTAATTAAAACCTTCTCATCATTCTTCTAGGCATGTACAAGGTGGTAACGGTCCTCTCTCTAAGCACAATGAAGTACAGAGAAGCAAGCTAACTGTGTTCCATAACCAAAACACAGCAAAACGTAGTCTAAATCATACTAGAAATTTTATCTAAGTTATTTTTTATTAAAGTATGGTTTCTAAATTTTAAATCTGGGATTACTCCTTCAAAGCATCCCATTAAGAACTAAGCTCTAGCTAAAACAGACAATATATCTTTTCTATGTGTTAATATTATTTCCCTTTGTAATTCCCAAAGAACACAGAGAATTAAAAAAAATATTTAAGCAGGCACAAGTCACATAGACCTTA
The DNA here is from genome assembly GCA_902806775.1 of Microtus agrestis. Taxonomy (NCBI): domain Eukaryota; kingdom Metazoa; phylum Chordata; class Mammalia; order Rodentia; family Cricetidae; genus Microtus; species Microtus agrestis. The sequence goes on along the minus strand of CADCXT010004901.1, from coordinate 781,915 downwards.
CATAATCACCAAACAATATATAACTTATTTTTACAAAAATTCTCTCTCACACTCTCCCCTTCTCCTTCCCTTCTCCCCCAATGACTATATCTCTATCCACAGAATAGATTCTTTAATTTTTAGCTGCTTTAATGCTCTAACTTTCAACTGGGCAACATAGGCCCAGGGATCATGTCTATGTGTTTTAGTCATTCAGTCAGGAAGAACAAAGGACAATCTCCAATTTGTGGTCAGTTATGGCATCCAGACATGAACAACTGGCTCACCATAATGATGAGAACGGTGTTTTGTGCCCTATAATTGAATTTGTTAACTGCTTTGCCCCCCTAGATTCCTGCCAGTGACATCTCATCTTGCCTGCTTTATCTTATTCTGTACAATTCTATTCTGTAAGTGGTAACTGTTCTACTGAGTAGGCTGGAAAGTTAGATATTAGGATTACTTAGGAAATAAGTTAGCAGCAACTTTTCATTCCAGTTTTGCTTTGCTTTCTTGTTTTCATTCGTTTGTTGCTTGCTTGTTTTTTTTTTTTTTTTTTTTTTTTTTGGTGACTGAGAATGCTGGCCTATTTCTCCTACTCCAATGCTCTTCCTCAGATATTGAGCAGGCATACTTGCCATCAGTCTGTCCCCAGTGATGTAGTTTGAGAGGCTTAACCTAAGTAATCTTAGTCTAATTAGTTTTTATTCAGAGTCCTGTCAGAACCCCCCACGCAAGGCAGACAAAAGTCAGGGTGAAATGAAGGAAAGAATTTTAACCAAAGTCACTTTGGGAAGACAGAGACTAAGAATTTCATCCCATCTTTGGGGCTACTGAGCCAAGTTTTGAGGCTACAAAGAGAAAGAATTGGGATGGGACAAGAAGTGTATGTAATATCTTAGCAAAGACAATACAGGTTTTGGAGATGAAAGATCCCATGTTGCTGCTAGAGGCACAATTCAGATAAATTCGGAGCATCTGGAAATTAAAGCCAGAGAACAAAAGATCCAGATAGCTTGTTTCACAAGTACACTGTGGTGCAAAGTATTTGTCAAGGAAATACTTTATATATACAGTACTTGCTCTGTGCAGAAAGGGCGGGAAACAGAATGGTACTACTGTCACTGAAGAGGCTTTATCAGCAGTATAGCTAAAGAGAGGCCATCTCTTCACTGGCATTCACAAAGCAGTACAGTGATCAGTTACACATCAATGCAATATAACACAATTCAAAGCATTTCAAATTTTGTATCTAGAAAAGAGATTGCACTATTCTATTAGAACTCATCATTCAGTACAAAGATTGCTAGACAATAGAGAGAAACGGGGATGAAAGGACCAACAAACAAGGTCACAAATGTCCTAGGTGCTGAGATAAAGCAAAATTAGGTCGTATAAAATGGCCCAGGTCACAGTAACCTTCTGTTGTGACCCTAAGAGCTATCAGATAAGTTTTGTTTCTAAAATCTTATCTTTCAAATCACATGGAAAATTTCTACATTTTTTGTCTTTGAAAAGAAACTAAAGTGTTTCTTATTTACTATAGAAGATGGATTTTGCAGATTAAGTCAGACCACCTCTATTTTAAAAATATTATGAATCTAGTAATTACAGGAATATATTTTTAATCCACAAGTAAGTATATAAGGCTATAGGCACAAAATAATTTCAGTCATAAGCAGATAAAATAGTTAATGCTGATTGCTGAGGAATACGTAACTATGCAAAGTTGTGTTGTATTTGGTTAATTATGTAAAGGAGTGTTGCTGTTTTACCTTGTCTGCCTAAGTCATCTGATTTGTCTAATAAAAAGCTGAATGGTACTAGCAAGGGAGGATGCAAAAGCGAAACTTCTGAGCATGGAGAATAAGGAGGAGGGAGAATTTAGGCTTGGAGAAGAAAGAAAAGGTGATGCTAGAGGCCAGAGAGACAGAGACAGAGGTAGTAGAAAAATAGGACATACAGAATGAAAGAATGGTAAAAAAAAGATGCAAGAAAAAGGGGAGATGAATAAAAACAAGTTAAATTGAATTAAAAGAGTTAATGGAACAAGTCTAACCTAAGCTATTCATAGCTAATAATGAGTCTCTGTGTCTTTATTTGGGAACTACTTGACAGCTCGAAGAAAATGCCAACTACAGTTTTCAGTACAGAATGTTCGCTGGGTGAAAAGTCTAGACTCAGATGATTCTGAACACAAGACATGCTGTCTGGCCTCTCAGCATATGTATCCATTAGAATATGCATCCAGACCTTCTGCACTTGAATGATCTTGAGAACTGGAACTTGCGAAAATTTCTTTTCTAGACAGGAACATTTAAGATTTTCAAAGGAGTTGCTGACAATAAAACGCCAGCCTCTTTCAACCGTGAAGTTGTAAGACACAAACATTACTGAGGAGCTAATCGGTTTGGAGATGAGAACGGCGCTGTGTGGGTAGAACGCCAAGTTAGACATGGGAACTGATTGCTGGATGGTTCACAAGGTTCTTGCAGCACAAGGGGAAAGTATTGCGAACATTAAGCCAGCCTCAAATCGAGGGCCGAACACCTTCAGGAAATGATGTGTAATCTTTATCATTAATGTAAGATTCCTGGTACGAATGTTCCTGGGAGGTTTTGGTTGTACGTGTTTATAAATAAATAGCAAAATGGAGTAAGTGACAGCATCCTGTCCCCCACACAATTGTCGGTGGGATATTTTTGTCTAAGGACCTGGGGATTGACAGCATGCTGGTACTAATTTACCTGAGACCATGCTTGCACTCACAGGCTAGAACACATGCTAGCAAATTTGTCCGTAATTGATTTAATTCACAATTACTAATAATGATAACAAACAACATTCAACAGATGGCATGGAAAGCATCCTAATTCAGCACTGAGACTCTGAAATCACTCTTCTGAACTCTTGTATTTTCAAGCTGCAGACGTTTGGGTAAGGAACTTCATCATCTGGCATTGCAGCACTCCATCAACTGAATGTGAATGACAATAGTGCCTACATCATAGGGTTGTCATGGAGATGAAAAAGAAGACGATCAGAAAGCATTTGCAACGTGCTTTAGGCTATGTATAGTCTGCTGGGGTGGGAACCGTTCCTCAGATCTCTCTCCTCCATTGATCTCAGCTAGGCTTTCCTAATGAAGAATTTGTAGACTTGCACAGTAGAGAGAAGCAGAAGAAGCTATTCTCTAGGATTGATTGCAGACAGAAATGAAGACACATGGGAGACTCAGAGTAGCTTCCCAGAGAGTCCGGAAAACTCGACTGCAGGCTTGGATAGAGAACCTGCAAAAACACCGGAGAACTGTAGCAGGTCCTAGCACACAGTAAATAGATAGGCACCTGCTTCTTGTGCTGTAGCCAGAGATCTCCAGGTCAATAACCCTGATCCTGCTGGTGGCCTCTTTTAAACTGTGACAGCATTTCTCTGATCTCAGTGTCTTATCTCTCATCATGTAAGTTCATTATTCCTTACTCAGTTATAGCTAAGACACATAGAATAGCTTCTGCTTTCCTGATTTAATGTTAGTGGTGCCCCTTAAAAAAATGCAACATTTTAATGTTTACTGCAATTTATAAACATTTTATAGGTGACACACATATACACTGTATTTTATTGTATTATTATAATTGCTATACTTTTATTTATATATATTCTCAATATTGTAAATGACATATTTCCATTGACTTTATTTTATTTTGATATTAATGTTCTCTTTCTATAATAATAATTATATTATTTTCTTCTCTTTCCTCCCTCCCGCCCTTCCCATGTTCTCTCCTTGGCTCCCTCTCAGATTCATAATTCATGGCCTCTATTTACTTGATTGCTATTAGTTAAAGTCCACTTAGTGTTACGTGTGTGTGTGTATGATTTCAGGGTTGACTGCTTGGTATTGGATAACCAATTGGAAGACTTAATTTTTCTGGAGAAGATTATTTCTTCTTCTGTCTCAACAGACATTTGTTGCCTGGAGTTCTTTGTCTAGAGCTGAGGCCCCATAGGATTTCCTCCTTCCATGTTAGAAGGTCTAATGGTATTGTACTTGTTGAGATCTTTTTTTCGTGCAGCTGTATTGTTGAGGTATCCTGAGAGAAGTGTCCCTGTCTTTAAAGGAGACTTACTGTCACAGCACATTTTCTGGCGTTCTGGCTCTTACAATCTTTTCTCTTCCTCTTCCTCATACTCCCTGATTCTTAGATGAAGGAGTTGTGTTGTAAACGTACTCATCAGGGCTGTAAACCCTATAATGAGTAGTTCTCTGCGTTTCATTGGTTGTGGTAGTCTGTAATGGTCTCCCTCTGTTGCAAGAAGTTTCTTTGATGAGGGATGAGAGGTCCACTTATCTGTGCACTTAAGAAGTATTTAGAATGCACTTAGAAAGTGCACTGGTTTAGTAAAGCAGTACTCTGGGGGTCTCTTCTAATAACCATGATCACCAGTCCAGGCATTTGGCTGGGTTTCCAGTACCTGGCATGATTTTCTTCTTCTCAAATGGGCCAGAAGGCAAATTAACCGCTGTTAGTTACAGACAGGAAGAAGAGCCGCTATTGCACTCTTAGGTATCTCTTACCCTGCTAGTTCTTGTTGTGGAGCAGAAGGTCACAGCTAGGTAGGACTGCTGGTGCTTCTCTCTCTTGGAAGTTTGCACAGCACTTCTCAGTACTGTGCGAGTTTGTCCTCAGGGATTAATACTGGAGGTAGCATCATTCAGGTATACTTTTTCAATGTTTATAATTATATTAATATAATTTATGTTAATAGAATACAGTATGTAGAACTTTATTTCTTGTCCCTCAAAACTGGTATTAAGATCTGATGAACAAATTAATTCATTTTAGATCTGTGTTTATGCATCAATGTTCTATTTTTAATTAAGATCTTTAAATTTTGTATTCCTCCTACACACAAATGATAAACTGGCCAAGAAAGAAATCAGAGAAATACCATCCTTTACAATAGCCACAAATATAAAATATCTCAGGGCAACTCTAACCAAACAAGTGAAAAAACCTGTATGACAAGAACTTTAAGTGTCTAAAGAAAGAAACTGAAGAAGACATGAGAAAATGGGAAGATCTCGTATGCTCTTAGATAGGTAGGATCAACTTTAAAAAATGGCAATTTTACCAAAAGCAATCTACAGATTCAATGCAATTCAGACGGGATAGCTCTGCTCTCTGAGGCACTCTTGATGAAGCTCCGACCCAGGATGGATGTAGGCTAGAATCTTCCCGGTAAGCACACCTTGGGGTGCTTACTCACATGATTAGCAATGGGTTAAGAGGTTGAAGCTAATGGGCCAAGCAGTGCTTAAAAGAAAAAAAAATCTCAACAGAATTTTTCACAAAACGAGAATGAACATTACTCAAATTCACATGAAAAAAGAAACCCGGAATAGCTAAAAACAATCCTATACAATAAAGGAACTTCTGGAGTCATCACCATCCCCGACATCAAGCTCTCCTACAGAACAATAGTAAAATAAAACAGCTTGCCATTGTCATAAAAACAGGCACATGGACCAGTGGAACTGAAGACCCTAACATTAATCCACAAACATATAAACACCTGATTTTTGCCAAAGAAGCTAAAATTATACAATGGGAAAATGAAAGCATCTTCAACAAATGGTGCTGGCATAACCAAATGTCAACATGTAGAAGATTGTAAATAGATCCACATCTATCACCTTGCATGAAATTCTAGTCCAAGTGGATTATGGACCTCAACATAAATTCAGCTATATTTAAATTGATAGAAGAGAAAGTAGGAAGTAGCTTTGAATACAGGGGTACAGGAGATCACTTCCTAAATACAATCCCAGTAGCAGAGACACTGAGAACAACAATCAATAAGTGTAACCTCCTGAGACTGAGTAGTTTATGTAAGGCAAAGCACATGGTCAACAAGACAAAATAGCAGCCTACAGAGCAGGAAAAGATCTTCACCAACTCCACATCCATCAGAGGGCTGATTTCCAAAATATATAAAGAACTCAAAGAAACTAGACAACAAAATACCAAATAATCCAACTTAAAAATGGGGTGGAGAGATAGAGAATTCTCAACAGAAGAAACCCAAATGACCAAGAGACATTTAAGGAATATCTCAGACCTTAATCATCAGGGAAATGCAAATCAAAATGACTCTGAAATACCATCTTACACCTATCAGAATGGCAAGATCAAAAATACTGAAGACAGCTTATGCAGAGAGGATATTGAGTCAGGGGAGCACTCCTCGACTGCTAGTGGGAGTGCAACCTTGTACAGCCATTCAGGAGATGAGTATGGCAGTTTCTCAAAAAGTTGGGAATAACTCTACCTCAAGAACCATCAATACTACTCTTGGGCATATACCGAAAGGATACTCAATCATATCAAAAGGACACTTTCTCAACAATATTCATAGCAGCATTATTCATAATAACCAGAACCTCGAAACAACCTACATGCCCCTCACCCGAAGAATGGAAAAAGCTGTAAAAATCAATGACATAATGAAATTTGCAGATAAATGGATGGAACTAGAAAAAAAATCTCAGAAAGACAAACATGGTATGTCCTCACTCATAAGTAGATAGATATAAAGGAAAGCAACGGATAACCAGACTACAATCCACAGCTCCAGAGAATTGATAGTGTGGGGTAAGGGGGAGGGAGGAAGAGGAGAGTGGAGGAAGGAGGAGGAGTGGGAAAATATATATAGTTCAATAAAAACTCAAATAAATAAAACCTTTCATCTTTAGAAATAATATCAAAATTAAATAAAAATACTTTAAAAAGTATTTCAGATCATTACCCTCATAATATTCACTTCCCAGCCCAACATCTAAGTATAATTCATAAATAGTCAAGAAGTAGACATTTAATTGTTACTTTAAATTGTGGGAATCTCTGATTCTTGGCTGTTTGTAAGACCACTGATATTAGTATTCACAATGGATTGACTCTACTTGACTATACTCACCTGATGTTTACAATTCCCGCATCTCCTGTATGGTATCATCCTTGTCTTTCTCACCTACCTTTTAGTCCTTGTGTACCTATTCCCAAGTTATAGCTCATTATTGGTTATTTTACCTCCCTCATAGCTCATGTTTTCCTATTCCAGCTGACCTATATTCCATGCTTGTCTATTCTACCTACCCTAGAGGATACAGTAATCTTTCTCACCTGCACCATAGCCTATGTTTGCCTCAATCCACCCCCAGCTTTATTTTTTTAATGAAAAACATGCATACTGGGGAGAAGTTTCTTCTTGCCTCATTGTACATTCAAGCAGAACTATAAGGTTTGGGTTTGGCAGATGTGGGGATGTCAAATGGAGTATACAAGTCTCAATAAAAGCTGAGGGAGGAAGAGACATCTCTGTAACGTTTTCCTACCAGACTCTTCCAGGACACTTGGGGAACTCAGGTTTTTCCTTTTCAGAACTACCCTAAACCTACTTCTCTCTTTACCAGTAAAAATTCAGATTTAATTAGAAGGCTGAGATCAACAGTAAAGAAAATAGTATAAACAATAATAGTCGAGTAAGCTTCTCAAAGGAAAGAAAGTCAAGGTGATCTTGGCCCCTCTCATTGTGAAGAAACAGGAGGTCAAAAAGATGATGAATCCTCTACGTAAGAACCGGCATAAGAATTTTGATATTGGCCAGGACATCCAGCCCAAAAGCAATCTCACATCCTTTGTCAAATGCCCCTGCTAATCAGACTGCAGCAGCAAAGGGCTGTCCTCTCTAAGAGGCTCAAAGTAATTCCTGCCAATAACCAGTTTCCCTGGCTCTGGATCACACTGTTAAATTGAAGTATAATATTGGACCTGGAAAAGAACATTATACAAGCTTACATGGTTTATTTCATCATTCTACATGCCCTCATGTACTGTGTGTACACTTGTGCACACATGTGAGTGAATTCAATTATACTGTAGTGGAACTAAGAATAAATATCACCAAAATAAAGTTAGTATTATGTGATAAACAATAGGTTTCTATCATTACCTGTATATAGTCTCATCCACCAATTCCCTCCATGTCAAAGACATGTTTTCCATTTATTTATATGATCTTGTAATTTTACCATGCTGTTTATGCTCTTTGGAGCTTGTCTTTATATATTTAACATAGTCTTCTTGATGTCCATCCAAATATTTTGCAAATAAATTATTTATTTTTATTAATGAATATCATTCATTGTGTAGATATGACATAGTGTGTTCACTCATTCATTAGTGACTGTTTTGGAAAATGTGAGTAATCTTATAATAATCACCAATTTATAAGTATTTGTGTGAAAATTTATACTTCTCTGGGTTAAATGACTAACAGGACAATTATTGGGTTGTACGTTAAAGTTACTTTTAATCTTAAAATAATGACAAACTATGTTCTAGGTGCCGATTTATTCACTTTTGCTGCCTGTGAGCATCCCTAGAATTCTTCTGTTTATGATAATAGCTCATTACAGTTTTAATTGCATTTAGCTGATGAATAATTGCAGTGAAGATCTCTCAATCTGTTCTTCTGCCATCTTTGTAACTTCTTCAGGGAAAATTCTGTGTATACCTTTTGTCCACTTTTCTAATTGATTGGTCTGAATTTCTAATTATTTAGAAAGTCTCTTGTGCTTTATTGATACTACAGTGAGGCTTTGAGATATTTTAACCCCTTTCACAGTTTTACATTTTACATTCATAAAGGATGTCTCTTTCAATCTTTGTGAGCAGCATCTGTGGTCCTTTTGTGGTCACCCCTTACAAAGCCCTTTGTAACTGATCTTCACCCAGTCCTGGGTTCTTAATGGTTGCCTCCCATTTCTCTTCCAAAATTTCACAGTGTTATATTTTCCATGAATCTTAATGACCTTGTAGGAATTAATTTTGCATAAGGTGTCAAGAGTTAAGCATAATGGTTAAGGTCCATTTTTTTTTATATTTGAATTCCAATTTTGGCACCATTGCTGTGTCAAATATTTGTTCATGTTTCTTTCATCAAATCACTTCTATTTTTTGGTCAAAAATTATCAGAATTGTTGGTTATGTAACAATCTTTGCATTCCCTATTTTCTTCAAGTGTCTAGTATGTCGGTTTTTCCACTAGTGATCTGTCTGGATATTCAGAGCCCATGTGAGAGACAGACATAGTGGAGCATCTCTGACCGCAGGCACTGGAAATTTGGGAACATAAAGACAAATGGATTTAGAGATGGTTGACCTATCATAGTTTACTTTCAACAAGACAAACAAAAGCAACTTTGGAAAGAAAGGGTTTATCTGACTCACAAAGTCCATCAAGGAGAAAAGCCAAAGTAGAACTCAAGGCAGGAAACCGTAGAGGACAGTATTTACTGACTTGCATTGGAGTTCATGTTGTTACATTTCTTATACAGTCCAGACCCCCGTGTCTAAGATGGTACCACACAGTGGTATGGGTCCTCCTATATCAATGAGCAATAAAGAATATTTCCAAGAGGAATACTAGGAGTCATAGCATATTGTAAAATGCCAATTCTTCAATTCCAGTTCCTTTATTTCAGGTGTGCCAAGTTGACAACCAAGACTAGCCATCACAGTGAGCCCCGGGTTGAGTGAGACTTTCTTTCCCAAAGAAGGTGAAGAAGGAATTGAAGAAGACTTCACAAAGTCAATCTTGGGCTTCCACACATTTTCTTCTCACATATGACTGGCAGAACTGAAATTTAGGGTAATCACTCTATCTAGAAAATAGTAGGGAAGTTCTTTAAAAAATAAAAACTCAATCTAGCATATTATCCAGCCATATCTGGGTATGCACCTGAATAAGTTGAAGAAAGTACACAGTAGAGACACTGGCATGCCTATGACATTTCTATGAAAAGAAGAATGGGTAAAAACAATGTGGTATTATGTAAAATGGAACATTATCTAGCCATTAATAATGAAAAATTGTAAAAGTGGAGATACTCTGCTAACGGAAATAAACCAGACACAGAAGAAAAGTGTCTCAAGTGTTATTCTCAAATATGAAAGCTGAAAAATTAATAAGACCATCCGAGCAGTGATGGTACACGCCTATAATCCCAGCACTCAGAAAGCAGAGGCAGGCAGATCTCTGTGAATTTGAGGCCAGCCTGGTCTACAAGAGCTAGTTCCAGGTCAGGCTCCAAAGCTCTAAAGAAACCCTGTCTCAACCCCCACCCCCCAAAAAACCCCAATAAATAAATAAATAAAAAACTCTATTACAGAGCTACAGTAATGAAAACAGCTTGGTATTGGCATAAAAACAGAGATATTGACCACAAACCTATGAACACCTAATTTTCAACAAGGGAGCTATAAGTATACAATGGAAGAAAGAAAGCATCTTCAACAAATGGTGCTGGCATAACTGGATGTCAACCTGTAGAAGAATGAAAATAGATCCATATCTATCGCCATACACAAAACTCAAGTCCAAATGGATTAAAGACCTCAATATTAATCTGAACACACTGAACCTGATAGAAGAGAAAGTGGGAAGTACCCTACAACACATGAACATAGGAGATTACTTCCTATGTATAACCCCAGTAGCACAGACAATAAATGCAACATTGAATAAATGGGACCTCCTGAGACTGAGAAGCTTCTGTAAAGCAAAGGACACTGTCATTAAGACAAAAAGGCAACCTACTGACTGGGAGAAGATCTTCACCAACCCCGCAATGGACAAAAGGTCTGATCTCCAAAATATATAAAGAACTCAAGAAACTAGACTTTAAAATGCTAATTAATCCAATTAAAAAAATGGGGCACTGAAGTGAACAGAGAATTCTCAATAGAAGAAGTTCAAATGGGCAAAAGACACTTAAGGTTATGCTCAACCTCCTTAGTGGTCAGGGAAATGCAAATCAAGACAACCTTAAGATACCATCTTACATCTGTCAGAATGGCTAAAATCAAAAACACCAATGATAGCCTTTGTTGGAGAGGATTTGGAGTAAGGGGAACACTCATCCATTGCTGGTGGGAATGCAAACTTGTGCAACCACTTTGGAAATCAGTGTGGCGGTTTCTCAGGAAATTCGGGATCAACCTACCCCAGGATCCAGCAATACCACTCTTGGGAATATACCCAAGAGATGCCCTATCATATTACAAAAGCATTTGTTCAACTATGTTCATAGCAGCATTATTTGTAATAGTCAGAACCTGGAAACAACCTAGATGCCCTTCAATAGAAGAATGGATGAAGAAACTGTGGAATATATACATATTAGAGTGCTACTCAGTGGTAAAAAACAATGATACCTTGAATTTTGCATGCAAATGGGTGGAAATAGAAAACACTATCCTGAGTGAGGTAACCCAGACCCAAAAAGATGAATATGGTATGAACTCACTCATAAGTGGGTTCTAGCCATAAATAAAGGACACTGAGCCTGTAATTCGTGATCCTAGAGAAGCTAAATAAGAAGGTGAACTCAACGAAAAACATATAGTTACCCTCCTGGATATTGGTAGTAGACAAGATTGCCGGGCAAAAATTGGGAACTTGGGGGTGGGGCTGGGGTAGGGGTAAGGAGAGATGGGGAGAGAAAAGTGAGAAGGGGAGGATGGGGAAAGCTTGGGGGAATGAGAGGGTTAGGATGGAGGAAGGGTGGATATGGAAGCAGTGAAGTATATATCTCAATTAAGGGAACCATTTTAGGGTCTGCCAGGGCTAGGAAATAATTTTACAAGGAAAATATCATCAATTAATTTATTTTTAGCTTGTTGGGAAGGTGATTAAATTTTACATTGCCTTTCTAGTAAAATCCTAAGTCTGTGAAATGCACCTGCCTATCACATACCTAAGCAAAGATCACAAGGAAATCAAGAAAATAATACACAAGGCATCACACCAGGTGGTTAAGCGGCAAATTCTTTTCATTTACACAACAGCCTATGAGGTACGTGTGCTTTTCTTACTTAGGAATTTGGATAGAGAAGTTTTAAGTAGCTTTCCTAAAATCAAAATGTCATACTCCATTAGAGAAAGGGAGGAAAAAATAAGGAAGGAAGAGAGAAGGGGGAGGGAAGGAAGGGTGGAGAGGTAAAAGATGAAGGGAGGAAAGAATGAATGGCTAGAGGGGAACAGAAAAAGGAAAGGAAGGAAGTGATGAAGGCTGAAGAGAGAGGAAGAGATGGAAGGATGGTGAGGGAAGGAGTAAGGAAAGGAAGGATGGTAGGAGGAAAGGAATTACAAAGGGAGAGGGGGAGAATTACGAAGGAAGGGTGTTCTTGAACTTGACCCAAGACTCACACATACAACCATCAATTTAGGTATTATCAATACCAAGATAACACTAGCATGTGCTCAGTAACAACTCTCCTTTATATCTCTGGAGGGAAACTAGAGAATGCCACTTAGTTGATAAGTACTCTCTGCAAATTACCAATCAGGTGGTTGGCAAATTATTTGGGAGTTATTTGAAAATGGTGAGGATTTGTTAGATTGTTGGTTCCAGATTGAGTTGAATAACTGTTGTGGAATATTAAGATGTTTCACAATCATTTATTCTGTGGACCATTTGTGTAATGATGCAAAGATGTGTTGCATTCATTTATGTTGCATTTGTTTAACTCTGTGAATCTGTGTTAATTTGCCTTTTTAAACACCTGATTAGTCTAATAAAGAGCTGAATGGCCAATAGTAATGCAAGAGAAAGGATAGGCAGGGTTGGCAGGCAAAGAGAAAAAATAGGAGGAGAAAATCTGGGGAGAGAAGAGCAAGGAATTAGAAAGGGAGAAGGAGAGGAGGCCAGCCACCAGCAACACAGCGAGCCATGGAGTAAGAAGTAAAGGAAAGTATGTAGATAAGGAATGATAAAAGCCAAGAGGCAAAGGGAGATGGGATAAATAAGTTAAGAAAAGTTGGCTAGAAAGAACTCAATCTAAGGCCGGACACTCACAAATAAGAATGAATAAGCCTCAATGGAATTTATTTTGGAGCTGGGTGGCATGCCACCAAAAAAAGTAGAGAAAACAATTTACCAGCACATGGAACATGGAGGAATAATGCTGGGTTCCGGGACCAACTGCCAGCAAGTCATGGGCATATTCCTGCATTTCTTCTTCCCACTACACAATGGGACAACACCTGGCAGCTTCTAACTAAGCATTCTTCAAAGCTGCAGTATTGCTTAGCCATCCAGACCCCACAGATCTCACACATTTCTGGTCAACAAGAAGATATAGGCAAAACTATTAATTTCAACATAGAAGATTCCCAAAGAGGAAACAGAGTGACCAGCTGCTGAGCTAGAAGCACCCTTGTGCTAGAGCATTAAAACCATGGGAGACAGACAGCATGGCTTCTTTAGTGGTCATGTGAATGGTAGGAAGGGCAGTTCCTTAGAGGAGTGGATGAGGGTAAAAGATGTCACACAAACTACATATGGCTTCAAAGAAGTGAGCATGGCATCAGGAATCACACGGAACAAAAACTAACTCTACACGACTGATACACCTGAGTTTGCAGCTAGACATCTTAGTGTTTAAGAACAGGACAGATACAATTCAATACAATACTGGTCCCACTGTACGAAACCAGGGGCTTTGTCAGCTTCATCACTGTAGCTCGGTGTGGGGTTCCTGAAGGCAGAAAACATATTTTAGACTTCCTTGTTTTCCAAAATCAATGAATAGTCCCTGTTACATCTTCTAAATGAAACAGTAAATAGACAAATAGATTATATCCTCCTAAAACCTTATGTGACTCTACATTACCTGGGGAAAAAAGTCTATTCCTCCAATCAAGGCAATCCAAACAATTGCTCAACTGTTTTCTATCTACAGTTTGGACTTGATGACACCATGTTATAGATAGATCAAAAAGACTCCTTTATATATTTGTCAACTTCCATACCACTCTTTCTAGTCATCTCTTATGTGAGAACAAACTGTACCTACTTGTTTAAGGGGTCCAAGGCATAAGGAGCTCACAGTCCTAAAAGCAGGTAGGTGCTAAGTAAGTAACTGAATTGATACACAAATCAAAATATAGAACCTTAAAAAGTTGTGAGAAGAAAAAGGAAGAGTGACTTCTTGCACAAAAAATTCTTCTTCTTCTTTTTCTTCTTCTTCTTCTTCTTCTTCTTCTTCTTCTTCTTCTTCTTCTTCTTCTTCTTCTTCTTCTTCTTCTTCTTCTTCTTCTTCTTCTCTCTCTCTCTCTCTCTCTCTCTCTCTCTCTCTCTCTCTCTCTCTCTCTCTCTCTCACACACACACACACACTCTCTCACACACACACACACACACACTAGACCTAGACCTGTCAAATGAAAGGTTCCATTCAAGTTTCAGGAATAGAACATTTTCCCAGTAATATGGACAAAGTCCCAGATTCTATCCCCAGCACTGAAAAAGAAGAAATAACAGGAGAATAAAGTAATTGTAGATAATATAGTTCTAACTTAGAGGCACTTAATATCCCTACTCATAAAAGGCATGTACTGAACTTTGTATATGTGCTTTCATGTGACTTTGATAAATGATTTGATAAAAATCTTATATTTATAGTTCTTCAATGGAAAATGTAGTTCTATTATATCTGTGATACAAGTTAAAGGCATTTTTTTTCATTTGCTCATTTGTTTGTTTGTTTTTAATATAGTGGAATAAGCTTACATCATGACAGGACCAACCCTGAGAACCCAATGTCTTAGGTGAACCCAAAGAGAAACATATAGTTATCCTCCTGGCTATGGGAAGTAGACAAGATTGCCGAGCAAAAAAAAACTGGGATCTTGGGGGTGCGGCGGCATGGGGGTAAGGGTAGAGGGGGAGAGAAAAGTGAGAAGGGGATGATGGGGGGAACTTGGGGAAACGGGATGATTGGGATATAGGAGGGGAGCAGGGAAGCACATATCTTAATTAAGGGAGCCACCTTAGGGTTGGCAAGAGTCTTGAACCTAGAGTGGCTCCCAGGTGCCCCGGGCGATGCCCCCAGTTAGTTCCTTGGGCAGCTGAGGATAGGGAACCTGAAATGACCCTATCCTATAGCCATACTGATGAATATCTTGCATATCACCATAGAACCTTCATCTGGCGATGGATGGAAATAGAGACAGAGACCCACACTGGAGCACCAGACTGAGCTCCCAAGGTCCCAATGAGGAGCAGAAGGAGGGAGAACATGAGCAAGGAAGTCAGGACCACGAGGGGTGCACCCACCCACTGAGACAGTGGGGCTGATCTATTGAGAGCTCACCAAGGCCAGCTGGACTGTGACTGAAAAAGCATGGGATAAAACCGGACTCTCTGATCATGGCGAACAACGAAGGCTGATGAGAAGCCAAGGACAATGGCACGGGGTTTTGATCCTACTTTATGTTCTGGTTTTTGGGAGCCTAACCAGTTTGGATGTTCACTTTCCTAGACCTGGATGGAGCGGGGAGGACCTTGGATTTTCCACGGGGCAGGGAAGCCTGACTGCTCTTCGGACTGGAGAGGGAGGAGGAGAAAAGTGGGGGGAGGGGGAAAGGGGCAGGAAGAAGGAGAGGGAAATGGGAGGCTGGGAGGAGGCGGAATTTTTTTAAATTTTTTTTTGCTTTTCAATAAAAAAAGTGTAGCATAGAAAATAACAATAGGTGTCATCAATAAGCTGGGAATTTAAGACAATTTCTGGAAGCATAAAGTGTGCTTGGGTACAGCTGACATCAGTCAGAATCTACAACCAAAGATTTCTAAGCTGCTGTAAGTGCAAGAAAAGCAGAGAACGTTCTCATTAAACCACAAAGCTGAATTCAAGGGTATGCTATCCTGTCCTTAAAAGAAACTTAAAGAACTGTGTATATCCATAGACCCTTTCCACTCTAACGTGTGCTGTCATGAGTGAGAGCTTTTACTCATGCTAGGAGGCCAAATAACTCACCTCCACTACTACTCATTGGAAAGAGAACAGTAACGTTAGCTTGAGGTAATGCAGGGTGGTGGATCTCACAGGATGAGAGAATGGGTGAGAACAACACTCTACATCCAAGTAAGATCTTCCTTGATTTGGTTCTTTGGCTTCTACTCATGCACTGAATAAGGAGCAGTGATTGCTGTTCCCTCCAGCCAACACATCCAGCCCTTCCAGGACAGGGGATGTCAGCTAGGGAGAAACTTAGGTGAGCTTCCTATGAGCAATCTTTTCTTTCATTCATAGATATGAAAAGGCAATAAGCAATCACCATAAAAACCACACATTTCAGTAAACTAGGAGAAAGCTTAAACCAAGATGAAATAGAGCTATTTAAAAAAAAAATGAAAACTGGGACCAAGTGGGACTAGAGAGAAGGTGACATTTATGAAATAAAAATATTGCTGGCATGAACAGTAAGAAATCTAAAGAAAATACAAAACCAATAAATTTTTTAAAATATTTTACTAAGATTGAGATATAAATGGAAAGATTAAGTCATAAATTCAAGGCACATTAATGATATAAAATGTATAAAACGGATGGGTCAGCAAGATTACTTAGTAGGTAAGGGCACTAGCAGTCAAGCCTCATGACCTGAATTCAGTCCCCATAATACATGCCGTGGGAGGGGGAAAATGTTCTGGGATTCCCCTCCATATGCTATGAATATGTTTTATTACCATTGGTGAATAAAGAAACTGCATTGATCTATGGCAGGGCAGAATATAGCTAGGTGGGAAGTCCAAACAAAGATACAGAGTGAAAAAAGACAGAGTTAGGAGATGTTCCTAGCCACACCGACTTAATATTTAAAAAAAAAGATGCTCCTGGTCAGAAAAGGATTTCAGATACACAATAGGACAGATTCAGATGTAATAGACCTTTAAACAAGGCACAATGTGTTTCAAAAAATGTACATAGGCTTGGGAAAGAGAAGTTATGGTTTTCCTTAATTATGATAGAAGATAAATTACATATGAATAGAATATTTTCCTTAATTTTGCCAGATACAAATAGACTCAATATTGTAACTGTAATTCTTGCTTGATATCTGCTTTGTTATATGTAATTTTACTATGTTAAAATCTTCTGCCCTACCCATCAAAGTCCAGCACAGACCCATCAAGGGATTTTGCTTCCCTACTGGATCCTCTTGGAGTCCTGTTCTTTCCTTTGCCTCTATGATACAGTTATTATAATACTATGTGTTGCTATAATATCATAATTGTCTATGCACTACTCCCTTCATAGAGCATAAATGCTTCCAGTGGGATTCCCTTGGTACAGCTCATCCAAATAACTTATACTGGTCTTATAAAAATTCTAATTTTATCCTTCTTGGCATGAAAATGCAAGCCTAAGAAATACCAAACCTAACGTGTACCCTGTCATGAAGAATTGCACAATTAATATCTTACCACTGATTCTGTAATAGACATTCTTTTTTCCAGACATCCAGAATACTGAATAATTGGTCAGAAATGGCGGACAAGTTGCAGTCCGGGTTCACAGGAGGATCTTACAGCATAATTTGATGCCTTCTCCCATGAAAGTTACACTCCCAGGAAACATTTCTCATTCAGTTCTTCCTTTGTTCTCTGCTCTTCAGAACATAATGTGACAATGCTGACTTCTGAGCACACAGAGTAGCTGAGTAGCTATTTGTGCTGTGCTGAGAATTATACACTTCTCCTATCCTTTCAAAATGCATATTCCACTCTGAGGAATATTCTATTGCATGGCATAATGTGATGTGGATACATTCACGTCAATACTAAACTTCCCCTATACCTGCTAAACTAAGATACCATATTTTGATTTTGCAGGTGTGATATTATTTATTTCCTTTGGTTTCATGGGTGTAATTAACTTCTTTAGGTTGGAGGGGTTTTTTTAGAACCTTTGATAGAGCTGAATTTATTGTATTAGATACCATCTTCCATCATTAAAAACTTGTAAACTGTGATGCACTCAAAATTACAGCCCTCAACTCCTTCAAAAAGAAGGAGAAGAAGCGCCAATGTTTCCAGTTATCATTTCTTGCAGATGAGCCTCCTCCTACCAAATAATCCTGTCAAAGAGATTGCAATCTTGAGCACAAAATGGAATGAATACAGACCACTACATGGCAATATGAGAAGTGCTATGATTTTTTTTTTAGTATGAAATTGAGACAGTTGCCTTCCCTTAAAATGAGAAATAAGGCTTAATGTGAAGCATAAAAGTTCAAAACAAGATACGATTGACTGAGGAAGTGCAAAACTATTGTAAAACTAGAAACAAAATTATTTTGGACACTTGGCCCTTAAAAATCAAGCAGTGATTGCCATGAATATGCTTTGTCTCAGAACAGTAGGTCTGCTAACCAACTTCCTTGCAGATAGCACTAGTCAATTTCTTTTTCAGCTGAGATAATCATGTTACATAGTTCCAGGCTACAGAACAGTAGTTTGATCCCTGTATACAGGGTGTATGTAGACTTCAGTGTACTTAGCTTCAGTCTCCTCAGTTAGCACATCTCTGTGTTGGCATGCTTTGAATTCTTCTTTTCTCTTGTTTTGTTCTTCATGTACAATAAATCTCTATGGACTTCCTGCTTATCCTTGTCTTCCAGTGCTATAGAATGCTAGAATTAATTATTTCTGACAATTCTAAGTAGAGTGGGGTATGTATTGCCACAGTTTTCATTTCCTAATGGCCGGTGATCTGCAGCTCTTTAGTCCTTACCACATCCTTTCTCCTGTAGATAGCTGTAAGACCTACTGAGCAGTGTTATTGCTCCTGACCTTGCTGCTTGTCAGTGCTGTTGACTCTCCTATCTCACTACACCATTTCCCAGTCTAAAGCTCTCCAAGGTTTGCTCACCTGAAGACTAATAGCCAAATGACCAGAAAATACTAGATGGCCTAATTCTTGTTAATTATCCAATTCTTGTTCTGAAACTCTATATTGAAATATGTTGTTTTTGGTAATCTTCTTCCAAAGGTGACCCTTCTTCTGCTCTTGACATGGTAAGCACATTCTTTTCCAAGGTCATTCTTTAATTTTAATTTTAATTTTTTTTTTGATTTTTCGAGACAGGTCAGTCATTGTCACTGCAACCAAGGGCTCTTGCACTTGGTGGTAAGAAAAGATTAATTTAAATTCCTCATTATACGCTAATATGGTCACAAACTTGCTTTATAAAAATTGCGGAGATTTGTATGTTTTATTTTGCGTCTCAGTATCCTCCTTCTTTGTCTGCAGAACATAATGTTCCAGTTCTCTCTGATTTTGTGTTTGATTAAGTCACCTCAGCTTTTCCAGACTGAAATATACAGAATAAGATTTCAACTCTCCCCTATTTTATACCACTTATAAATGAATATCCACTTCTAATAATTAGATTGTAGGAAAAGGGCTATTTATCTGTGTAAAATTCACTAAATACAAAGAAAGGTATGAATGTGTTTCAGTCTTTAGCTCATCTTTTCTTTACCAGCCCAAGTAATTGGCTTAAAGCGTGAGTGAGAATTATAGCAGTGCTTTACAAATAAATAATCAAATAAAACAAGCAAGGTGTGTGCATGCATCCATGTGTGCATTCCAGAGAGAGAGAGAGAGAGAGAGAGAGAGAGAGAGAGAGAGAGAGAGAGAGAGAGAGAGAGAGAGAGAGAAGAGGGAGTTTAAGCACATTTCCAAGGTCAAGTCTCTTGGGTACTTCTCAAAGCTTATTACCTAAATCCAAAAGCATGATGTTATCACTGTTCAAACTCATAATAGACTATGAAAAAAGAATACAGAACTATGGCCCTGACCACAGGCCTATTTCTAAAGCTAAGAATAGCCTCAGAATTCAACTCCTTTCATCTTTATGTACTTAATTGGAAGACTATCCTGTCAACCACTTTTAAAGTAAAGCACAGTTGGGTATAGAATGCATTTAATAAGTAAACTTACTTAGTGTCTTCAAAAACCTTAAAAGAAAACCTGATAATTTTGTAAATAATTACTTCTTTTACTCGAAGAAAATATCTAAAAGTTAGCAAGAATAATCTAGCAAATGTTTTGTGCACAGTTCTACACTACCACATATCATTTTTATTTCCATTTTTACTGTGAATAAAGTAGAGCATTAGGGAGAAAATAAGTATCTTCTATACTTTCAGACAAATAAGAAAACTTGATATATACCAGATATAGTTTTGTATGTCAGAGAAAAATGGTCTGTTTTATAACTGGTCTCAAAACAATTTATTTTCTCTGCACAAATAAAATAAAGTTAGAGTCCCCCTTCAAACCCCTTGGAAACATAAACTACAGATATATTTAAGGCTTAAATATTTTTAATATTTAATATACTAAAAATACTATGATCTTGGAAAAATACAGATAAAAAACAAAAAAAGATGACAAAATAGAAACCCATATTTTCTTTAAATTAATCACTCTTTGCCTACAAAAGCACCAAAATGTCATGACTAAAGAAATACATTTTGTTTTAATTAGTGCTGCTCATTAATTTTCCATGTTTTGCTTTTACTAGACATGGAGAAGGGCCACACTTTACTAGTTTCTTAAACTTCCAAGGTCATGTGACTGATTCTCCTTGGTCAATGAAATGTATTTATGAATGGTATGTCACTCTGGGCAGATCTTTAAGAACGCATCCCCAGTTAGCTATGCTCTTTTCCTTCTGTCTTGGGAAAACTTCAAGTAGAGATGATACAATGGACCACTGCCCCAGCTGTGCACGGGGTGCAACAAACAAACCCTAAGCTCATGAAACTTCATGACTGGTGGTCACATCTGAACATCACTGCAAAATGAGCTTTGTACTGGTCCCTGCTACAACGTGACAGAACTGTAACTCAAAGTTTCTTAGGAAGAAAATAGGAAGGCCTAAATCAGACCAAACCATAAAGAAGGAAAGACCTTTGGCCTTCAAAGATCCCTTTCTTCAACTCTCTGCACTGAGTATGACTCACTTATCTGAGTATGGTCTTCATGAGTATAAACAACTCATGTCATCATGAGGATCATGATGACAAGCATGACAGCACACAGCCTTGGGCTTTGCAATAGTAGGAAAAAACTTCCCTGCTTCCAATCTAAATATGAAAACTTTAAGGACAGACTATGTCCTAGACACAGGCTGGCTCCCAGTTTCAAGTCACTGTGGGATGATGTGCCTCTCATCCTTTCTAAGATACAATAAGATCCTTTCTGTGCTTTTCATCAGCAATAAACAAAATAATCTGCATGAATATTCAGCTAATTTGATCCATACATACAGGCCCTTACTTTGCTGGCTGTGTGACCATATTCTTGTCAACTTGTGCACAATATAGCACACAGTGCTCTGAAATGCCTATAGCTAACATCCAAATTCAGATGTCATTGGTTAAGGTACTTTACCTCTGATAACAAATCAACCTCATCCAATTAACCAAAGACCCAAAGAACAATACAGAACATCAGCTAAGGAAAGTCTGTCTCCAGGGCATAGTTTCAGCCCCAACCTGAGTCTCCAGGCTACTGGCTTCAGAGTTGCCAGAACCCAACATCACAGGAGCCAATTTCTTAAAATAAATCTCTGTTGACTTTCTTTCTTGAGAGAAGCATGTTATAGACAGCAAGTAGCTTCAAAGGTGAGTGTCATCTCTACTTTCTTGATAGCAAGCTGATTTGAAAAACTATAACACATGAATTCACAGCAAGTCACCTAGTCCTAACACTGGTGGACTGAAGAAGACACACCTGTACAATAAAATCTCAATTTATCAGTAGGGGAAAAGCTTAAGGATAGAGCATTTGCCTGGTATATTCAAGGCTTTAGGTTCCAACACAACATCACCCTCAAAAACAAGAAGAAAGAAAGAAAGAAAGAAAGAAAGAGAGAGAGAGAGAGAGAGAGAGAGAGAGAGAAAGAAAGAAAGAAAGAAAGAAAGAAAGAAAGAAAGAAAGAAAGAAAGAAAGAATATGATAAAGCTCCTACATCTAAGAAAGGAGGAGAGATATAACAGGGTTTGAAAAAGACTAGAATTGCCTGTTGTTCAGTTTTAACGCTCTCCCCACCAGCATCACCATTTATGATCCTTCTCATGTGCATAAACCACCAGAGAATCTGCTACATATATTATCTTCCAGCTGGCTACCTCTTCTTGACACATAATTCACCTGGAAATCAAGTAGCCTTCTACTCCTTTTATAGTTAGAAAGAAGTCATAGCGAAGCAGGTAAGTTGTGTAGCCTCTCAGACTTTTCCAAAAAAAGAGCCAGTCCATGATTCTGTACTCTTGGTAATGCATCATGGGAGAGGACTGGGGCTGGGGATAACCTGCCAGACTAGGAGCAATACCCAAATGCATGCTCATTACATCTTGATTCTTTCTATCCATGCTATGATAATGATCCTTCACCAAAAAGGAAAATATTTAAAAATTAGAAAAAAGAAAAGCATTGTCCTAGTTTGTTTTCTACATCTGTAATAGGCACCATGACCAAAAGTGATGAGAGGGGAGGAATGATTATAGTTCACCATCAAAGGAAGCCATGGTAGCAAGTCAAGGCAGTAACTGAAGCCAAAGTCATAGAGAAACACTGCTTACTGCCTTGATTTCCCATCCTGTTCAGCTATCTTTCCTATACTGCCCAGACCTACCTGCCTAGGGAGGGTGTCACCCACAGTGGGCTAGTCCCTCTCACATCAATCATTAATCAAGGAAACACCTCACTGTTATGCCACAAGCCAACCTGATGGAGGCGATTCCTCAGTTGAGCTTCCCTCTTTTCAAGTGACTCTATTTTGGGTCAAAATGTCAAAAACTATCAAACATTCAAATTTGAAACATATACATAAATCTAATAAAGTCATTTTTCCACTACTAATGGTGGGAATGATGGTTCCTTGAAGAGGTGGTGGCTCACCAAACAAAACACTACTTACACGCCTGAGTGTAACATCTGGGCCTGCATGTTGGGCTTTCTGTCCTGCCCAGAATTCTCCTGTTCTCATGACCCCCCTCTACTTCCTGTCTGGTTGTCCCACCTATACTTCCTACCTGGCTAGTGGCCAATCAGAATTTATTTAAGAACTCTGGGAAAGAGGAAGCCCATTCCTCCACAGTCTTGTCCAGATTCCAAAGAAGCAGGATGTGACCTGCCTCGCTGAAAAAGGTACTGAGCCATGTGACTAACATAGATAAGAATAATGGGTTAGTATACATTACAAGAGTTAATAAGAAGCCTGAGCTAATAGGCCAATCAATTTATAATTAATATAGAACTCTGTGTGATTTCTTTGGGGGTTACTAACTGTGGGAACTCTGCAGGACAGAAACCCCAACATGCGGGACCACATGTTATACTTCAGTGTACCGTCAGCTTACCAAAGACATTCAATAAGGGCAGTAATCACTTGGATTATATAAGTTTAAGAACAATTTTCATCTAAAAACTCTGCCCTTTAATCAGATTTTGCTTCCAGTGTGAAAAATGAATGTATTTATCTCCACATAAATTCACCAAGGTTTTGGAAAGCAAATGGAAAATATATTGCCCAATCTATCTATAAATATGTCTGTCTGCCTGTCTATAGTCAGTCATACCTTCATAATTTAATATAAAACTCTTTAGCCAAATAAGTCTCCAAGTACCTGATATATACAGAGCTCCTAAGCAATAATTGAGAAAGATATTTACCCAGATCCTTCTCAATATAATAATTATAGAAGAATATGAGCTCTTTCCAAAGGAGGCTTCAGTTTCATATTCAAGAGACAGCAAGTGCCATGTGGTTTAAAATGTGTTTCTATATCATCATCAAAATGTCTGCTTATTGTGGTTTCATCCTACAGGACTCTTATTGTTTGTACAGTTGTAGCACACATCTGGACAGCCCTTGACAGTGTGGTACATGATACTTAAACTGTGAAGCCTTGCTTCATTTACAGCCATCATGTAACCATTGACCTCACCATTACCCTACAGATGTGAAAAGAAAGACACATGCGCAAGACTGTAGAACAGAGTTCTCAAGTGAGACAGATAAAATGACCCAACTTTCCACTCAGGTACTTGGCTAAGAACAAACCACAGACACAGACTGCTAATAATGCTTACAGCCAAAGCATAGTCTTGGATCCAGAGGGCACTAACCACGCTCAGTTTAAACATGATCTTTATGTCACTACAAATTCCTAATGAACTCCAACAGGCTCTTCTCCCCAGCCCAGAGAGAGGGAGCTTCTCCTGGAGGCCTAGCAGAAGACCTATGATAAATGTGAACACAAATTCTATTATATAATGGTTGGTGCAGAGTCACTCATTAGAGACTGTACTCCAAGTGCAAACACCATCATCACACCCCCCTTTTGACTAGTAAAGCAAACTGTTCCACTGCTTTTGTAAGCCAGAGTCCGCTTACCTGCCTTGCCCCTGTACTATAACATTAGGATCAAGGAATCATGACTTTGCTGGCTTTGGATTTTTATCTTAAGTGGAAAAGGCTGGGTTGCTAACATTAAGCAGCACCAATGGGACAGACGTGAAGCAGCAGTGGTTGCTGTAACCACCTTAGAACAAAAAGCAACATCAGCAAAAATGCCAGCTATATGGTCACTGAGTGGCCAGGGACAGACATGATGAACAAAGGTGACAGGTGACAAGAGATAGCAGAAACACAGAGGATGGGCAGGGTGAAAAGGGAAGACTGAAGAAAGAAAATTGGAAGGGCCAATGACAGAAACTATACAGCCTGGCCTCTAGAAGAGCTCCAGGGAGTTGCCAAGCCTTACAGGCTAATGGTCTTGGCACGGGGACCAACTGCTGAACAGCGCAGTCAGAGAGCTATGCTGTTGGCAGGGGCAGTGAGAGTAGCAGGTGCTGGCTGCTGTTGCTGAGTGTAGAGATAAAGATGGCGCCAGCTGCTCCATGCTGTGCCACTGGCAATTGAAACACAGAGTTCTGAACACTAACCGGAACGCCTCCAGCTACGTTTCTGGCTTCTGAGACCTTCAGTCTAAAGTCTGGTTCTCAGGGATTGGAGCTGTGAGCATATCGGTCTGTCAGCCCAGCCCTATAATCCTGCATTAAGGGGCCCGAAAGAGGCAGCATAGTCTGTACCTCTCCCAATGACTCCACAAGAGAGGAAAGAAGCCATGGCCAGATCATTAGTAACAGAACTGAGATGAAACCCATGACTTTGGAGTTTATATTTGTCATTTACTTGTCTTTTTCATCAACATATTATAGGATCCTTGAACACTGTTATATTTTGCTCAATATTTGATCTTCACTTTGTGTCACAGACGCAGGATAGAATAAATCTTCATACAATTAATACATTTAAAAATATGGATGTCAGATCCTTGTAAGGATGAAGTTGCTCTTTGCAGACTATCTACCAGGCAGCATACCTGGTAGCTGGTGTTCTTACATGTCTTCCTGATCAGCTGAGATTCCAAAGACCTGCAGTGCACACACTTGGAAAGAAACTCACCTAGGTACAGTTTTGAGCAGTACTTCTCAAAAACCTTATCAAACTGTTTGGGGCTAGAAAAACAAAGTCTAGGTCAAATTAAAACTCTAAGAATGGGAAAATCATTAACTGTACTTTAATAATCCATACTGACTTATATTCTGGCTTTGAGAAATGCTAGTTTTCTGAGAACATTCAGAGAGAGTACTTGAAGAATGGGATATCGTTCCACTTCTCCTATGTAAAATACCAGTCAGGTAGGTCCCCTTTTCCCTGTGTACCATGACTTTGTGATTTGGCATCCAGAAACCAGCCTGCATCAAGAAATGAAGGGTAATATTAAAAAAAAACAGCACTTTCTTAATACCAATTTTCTATGTCTCAGTAGATCCAATATTATAATGTCATATTGCTTCAGGTCTCTAATATGGTGGATCAGGTTCCCACTGCCATGATACTTAGCTCTTGATATCATGAGTGATTTTTTTTTGTAACAAAATGCACCACATAATGACAAAAGTAAAGAGTGGTTAAAAACACTGTATGCCTCTGAGAAAAGCTAACCAAAGCAATTAAACAGGGCATTCCTTTATTTTTATCTCTAGAGAGGAGGAAATCTAGGCGAGATACCACTAGGACGATGCAATGCAATATGACAGGACCGGCACACTTAACCAAAACTCTTCAAAATTTGTGACTTTTTTCTTTGTTGAATAATGGATAAACAGTGAAGAAACATAAAATGAGTATTTACCTTATCTTATCTTAAAACATATTTTTTAGGAAGAAACAACTTGAAGCAATCCCCACAGAATTCATGGCTTCAGATGATCAATAGAAGATAACCGTCAATAGGAGATAATCAAATACTCCTGTGTTAGAACTACCAGGAAAGGGTAGGATACTGCTGGCTAGAGAGTACTCCCTCCACAGCAGAGGGAAGTCATTGGTGAAGAATCTACTATCCTAGGCTCACTCTCCGAGCATCAGATGATGAGAAATAACAAAGTTTTATATTTGCCCTGTAGTCACATTGATGAATTTCCAATATCATCATAGACCCTTCATCCAGAAACTGATGGAAGCACAAGCAGAGAGCCACAGAAAAGCACTGGGTTGAGCTCCAAAAGTCCTGCTGAAGAGTGGAAGGAGTGAGGATATGAGCTAAGAGATCAAGACCATGATGGGGTCACTCACTGAAACAGCTTGCCTAAGCTAATGGGAGCTTAAAAACTCCAGCAGGACAGAGAAGGAACCACTGTAGGACCAAACTAGGCCCTCTTAATGTGGATGCCAGTTGTATGGCTTGGGCAGACTGCAGGGCCACTGTCAGTGGCACTGGGATTTATTCTTACTGCTTGTACTGGCTTTTTAAAACCCATTCTCTTTGGAGCGATACCTTGCTCAGCCTAGATATAGTAGGGAGGGCCTTGATACTTCCCCAAAGCAATGTGCCTTATCCTCTCTGAGGAGTGGATGGAGTTGTGATAGGAGGGAAGGTTGGGAGAATTGGAGGAAGGGAGGGAGTGAAAACCAGGAATCATCTGTAAAATGAAAAGAAAAAGATAGCTTGCTTTTTAAAAATTAAAAAGTGTCATTATATTTGTACCCTAAAGCTAAACAGAGGAAAAGAAACACTAGCCAGACACGCAGCATTCCTTCTCCACCCTCTTCTATTTTAACTCCACTAAACAGTGAGCACAGCACAAAGAAGAAATGACTCTGACTATTTCTGATTCTGCACAGCTATCAAAAGTGGCCTTCTTCCTTCTCGCTGTAATATTGCAAAGGACGTTACTTGTCCATGGCAAATCTCCATGTATTTCTGTTTTCTTGCTTGGGAACTCAGTGTCTGTTGTGAATTTCCACTGCTCTCCCCTCTGTTACTGTGGCAGTGCACCTTCCTGTTAAAAATATGCTGCTGATAATTTCCAAAGCTTCACAATAATCCTCGTCTAATTCACATACGATAACTGGTCAATTAAACCCCTGTTTAACAGTTCCATCTACTGCCTATTTTTCCTGTTGCATTTAACCAGTCTTAGGTTCCATCACTGTAATGCAGGTCCTAACAATGATCTCTAGCACCATCCACACCACAATAACATCCATACCTAAAGGATGTATCTGTCCAAAAGGCCAATGTTAGGAGCACCATCTTGCATAAATAACATTATTCTAAGTCTTTTTCTTCCAAACAAAGGAATGGCTAAGTGTGTGGAACTAAGTGTATACTCTCCTATCAGCATCTTGCTCTTAATCCTACCACATCTTTACCAAGTGTTACCCATTAGCATCTTCCCCTTCCTCCTACCACATCTGTACCAGCGGTTAACCATCAGCATCTCTCCATCTTCCTGCCAAATCTGTACCAGGAGTTACCCATCAACATCTTGCCTTCCTCCTATCACATCTGTACCAGGAGTTAAGCATACTACAAAAAGCATTCCACTTGACTTTTTATGGCTGTCTTTGTATCATGCCAATTTTGAACTTGGAATGCTTCCAAATCTCTCAAGCCTCTGATGTTTTTGCCCAAATCTTATAATTCAAGGTTTGCTTTTCACCCACTCATTTCAGGAGCATCTATGGCAAGATGTGCTTAATAGATCCTAAGGTAAAACAGAGGACCAGGGTAGTGTGGCTCACTGGACAGTCCCTTCCATTAACAAGTAGGGTAACTGGAAGTTAAAAATTTACAAAAACATTCCAAAGACTTACAAAATACAAAGTGAGGAGAGATTTGAGGGTTGAAGGGAGCTCACGCTGCATCAGGAGCAAAGGTAGCATTCCCCTCATTTTATATTCTTCACATGTAGCTGCATGTGTGATGTATATGCTTAATGAGAAAATGAAGCCTTTTGCTCCTCGAATTGAAAACACCGCCTGGACATGCCCTCCTGGACTCTAATTCCTCTAGAACTCCTTATGTGCCTGCCTATTACAGATAAATGTTTGTGCTCGCCCCAATGTAATAGTCTTCACTGGTGTAGGCTTTGAGAGATGGTTCTTTCATGGTTATGCCTTCCTGAAGGGATAGTGGCCGTGAAAAGGAGAACCAAAGAATGCCTGTCTGTCTGCCTTGTGAGCATTCAGTAAGAAGATGGCCACCTCTGAGGAAACAGATCCTCAGGAAAAATCTCCCAGTGTCTTCATTTTGGATTTTTCTGTCTCGAAAACCGTAAGAAATAAATGTCTTCATTGGAAAGCCACTCAGCTTAGGGTGTTTTTAATACAGCACTCAAGTGAGTTCTTGACACACCGTCCCCCTGAAATGTAGTTATCCTCTAGTCCTTTATTTCCAGGTAGAGCTAAAAGTATTATGTAAAACCCAGCCATTGTGACAAATTGGTGACCAGTGACTGTTTTATATACCTATTAGTATTTGCATTTTAACAAGAGTCTCAATATCTTTCCCTAAAACAGAAAGCATCGACCTGTGAGCTTGTTGCTTGGAGAACATTTGCCAATGTTGAGACACTTCTTTTTTATTAATGCTGCTGGAAAAGACTGTTCCTAACATTTGCTAGATAAAAGCAATAACATTTCAAAGTCTTCTATAATACACAAGATAGCCTTTTGACAAAGGGTTACCTGGTCCTAGCATCTGTAATGCTGAAGTTATGCAACCCTGCCTCATCCTTAAAACTAGGACATTTGAAGGTCTCTCAGTGATGAAGTGATAAAGGCACTTGGGAAGGAGGCAAAGAGAGTCTAGAATTTCTCATCTCATAACACAGATCTCGGCTGAATTGGCAGTTACCTAAGGACAACCTATTTGCACAGAGGATTAGAAATTTAGGGAAGAAAAACAGCTCATTCCATTTTCTCATCACTGTTAACAAAAGACCAGAGGGAGCATTTAAAGGAGCAGTGATTGATTTTCCTTGAGGAGTCAGAGATGTGGGTCCTCAGTTGCTTTGTCCCATGCATTTGGGGCATAGCACCATGGCAGCAAGCATCTGAGATAGGTTCTTCTTTGTGTGACCAAGAGAGAAAGAGAGCTGGATAGGGAAGAGCCATGGATAATGTATCCCCCAAAGTCCTGGCCCTAGTGACTTACTCCATCTGGCATCTTCCTTTCAGTTTCTACAATTTAACACAATATTGCCACCAATTGGGACAAAACACTTAAAAAATAATATTTGCACCAAACCATGATAATAATTGTTACCATCAAGAAGTTTTGATGCTGTTTTTCTTGATATTTTTGACTGTGTATCCAGAGTATATCTAGAATGAATACGCACGTCATGTTTTTTCATACACTTAAAAACCCATGCAATTTCCCCTTTAAATTATTCTTCTTATACTTACCACTGCCAAGTATTTCAATCATTTGTTAATGCTCTAGACATTGTGGCCATGAGAGTTGCACCCACAATATTAAAATTAAATGCCAAGGATTGGAATATAAGTCTGCATTAAAGTATTTGCCTAGTATGTGCCAGTCTTTGGGTTCAATATGCAAAAATAAATACATTGATAAATTGAATACTGACCTGATACTAAGTACCGAGAAGCTTTGCATTGTTCATTATAAACTCCAAGCTCTGTTTGGGGTTCTCTTTATTTGTTTCAGTGCATTTAAAATATGTAGATTATTTCATCATGTAAGTTTCAGGTAAAAATAATCAACACGACTTGTTCTAGCACCAAAATGTCACTGGGGATGGTCCTTCAGGCTCCAACAAATGACCAGCTCATTCTTGGAGTGAGAATTACTCAAAAAGCTCCACCCACTCTTCACTTTCCAAATGCACACGTGAAAGTCCTCTCTGATTTTGCGGTTGGGGAGACCAGAGAGGCAGTGTCTCATACCTTCTCTATGAGCCCATATGTCTTATCGGAAAGAACCATTAAATTCGCGTGTAATGACCTGTTTTCAGTAAACTGAACATGGTTCCAATAGAACAGACACCTTACTCATTGTTTTTTATTCATCAACATTTAATCAAACTGTATAGTCCTACTATGGACCAATTTATCACATGTTCTGTTTATTCTAGAATAAGCAAAACCTACCCTCAAACATTAAACATTCTCTTCCTGCTCTACTGTCCTGGAACTTCTGGGCATCAGCAAGGCAACAGAGGATAGAGATGTTGATGGTGGTGTCTGAGCTTCTGGCTTTCAGTTCTTTCCTTCTCTGTGTGATGTGTGAGCTCAGCATATATGATGGCTGATACTGATTACCAACCTGACAAGGTCTAGAAGAGAGGCTCTCAAACTGTGGGTCTCAACCCCTTAGGAGGTGAAAAGACCCTCTAAAAAGAGTAGCCTAAGACCATTGGAAACCACAGATATTTGCATTATTATTCACAACAGTAGCAAAATTAGAGTTATAAAGTAACAGTGATTTTATAATTGGGGGTCACCACAGCATGAAGGACTATATTAAACTCTTAGGAAGGTTGAGAACCATTGATTTAGAAACACATATGAAACACATCTCTGGGCAGGTTTGCGGTGAAGTTTCTGAATTGAGTTGAGATGGGAGAACCCAAACTAAATGTCAGTGGCATCATTCTGTGCACTAACTTACCTGACCCAATAAAAGGGAGGAAGTCAGGGAAGCACCAGCATTCATCACTGTCTGCTTCCTGGCCAGGAACAATGTATGACCAGTGACCTCGTGCTCCTGACAGCACATCTTCCTGTCTTCAGCCATGTTGAGCTGCACCCTTGAACTGTGAGCTAAAATTAAACCCCTCCTTCTCCAAGTTGCTTTTGTCAGATAGTTCATCAGAGAGTGAGAAGTCACTACTACAACCATTTACTTGACTGCTCTGTTCAATATCCTTACTCCTAGACTGGGGCTAGCATGATTACATGGGCTATGAGAATCACCTCTTTTCCTAGCACTTGGGAAGTGTCTGGAACACAGCTGTATTCAGCAGTTGCATTGGCAATTAAAGAGGATGCATTAAACACCATTACCTCAGTTCAATTTGCAAAAATCACAGGTCTACACACTGCTCTGACCAACGCTCCAGAAGTACATTGTACTATTTGATCCTCTTTCTTGCTTTTAGCTTCATCTTGGTCAAGAATACCTAGCTTTGTGGCATTTAAAGATAATCTTCTTTGATAGAAAAATATATCAGCAAAATAGACATTGAATTCTTCCAATTTCTCATGTTCTATTAAAATTTCACCATCTGCTGTCTCCATGGGCTCAGTTCCAGCCTTGGTATTATTAGATTCTACATGTTTAATCTTTCAAAATATATGAAGAGAAAGGAGAGAATATGAGAAAACAATACACAAAAATCTCTGACTAAAATATAAACAAATGTTACATCTATACATAACTGCTGAATAATCACTTCCCTGACAATGTATTTTAATGAATTTTTTGCTTATTAATCTACAGTGATAAATAACAACATAGTACAACTTGATTGGAAACCTTTCTCTTCCTAAACAGAAAACACCTGCTGCTATGTGATGTATAATCACATAACTTGGAGTTTTACTCTTAATCAATTAATCTCTCCTTTTGTTTACTAAGTAAAGCAATCTAATGACAAGAGGCCACCTCCACATTACAGACACTGCCGTTCATTCCAAGCATGTTGGTTTACATCTCCTAGAACTGGTGCAAACACTAACATATTTATATTTGAATTCTAAACTGAAAAATATCACTAAAAACATTTTAATTGACTGTTTTTGCTATGCATGTCTTTTCCCTTTATATAATTAAGATTTTTTTTGAAACTTCAAATGACACAGTTGAGAACTCTAAGTTCTATTAACTTAAAAATGGTTGAGAACTCTAAATTTCACAGAGACCAAAAAATAACAAAAGTTTAAAATAATAGATTAAGAAAATAGAACTGGACCAAGCCAAGTTTTTAATCTCTAAAACATTTAGTGGCATAACTTTTCTTTCTGCTGTACTGCCAAGAATGGGCAAAGTGGTTAAGCATTTCTTTCTAAATAAAACATACATGCATTACAAGCTCCTTGACATACACCCATCTCTACCCCAGAGTCTTGATTGCTGCTTTATTGAGATACAAACACTCCTGGCAGGAGCCCAGCAAGGCTGGAGCTTTTTTCAGACTGCTTACTGACATAAACATGGATTCTCTGACTCAACAACTGTTTCCACCCTGATTCAGAACCATGATCCTTCCCCCAGGCATGATGGTATGGGATGTCCTTCAAGACATCAGAAACTATGGAAAACATCTGGACAATTTTCAGCATATACTAAAATCATCAGGAAGGGTAGATGTAGGAGGAGAGAGTGTTCCCTACATGTTTTTCCAGAAGAGAACGTTGTTCCATGCTCCACAACTTGAATCAGGAGGTGACACCTTGGAAACATATTTAACATTATCATATTGTGCATATAGATTAAAGTGCTGTGTCTGCAGTTTAAAGAAATGCTACACACTCATCATAATAAGCATTGTGATTCAAGTGTAAAACGTCCACCAGAAACTCCTTGGTTCCCGGGTAGTGGCCTTATTTGGGAGCATCTGTAATTGTGCTCTAGCTGGAAGAAGGTTTCTGGAAACAGGGCTTGAGGGTTATATTCATTTCTGGTTCTCATCTGAGCTCTCTCCTTTCTGATCTGCCAAGATGTGAACACACATAACTACATGCTCTCACTGCCATCACTTGGTGATACTTCAGAGACCATGGCTAAAAAAATTTTTCTTTCCTTAAGTTGAGACTATGGGTGAAAGTTTTAGTTTAATGTAATTTAAACCAGTTTAATTTTCCACTTGTGGCTAGTAACTGATCTTTTCAACAGTGTAAAGTTTAAGAAGACAGGGATTGAGAAGCATAGTCTGGACTCCAGACTCAGACCCCTCAGGTTCATACGTCATCCTCTCTATGTGGTCCTTATGCTTTGGTGAAACTATGACAATTCTTGTCACACGCAGGGCAGACATGATCAAATAACAGTAATGTTACATTAATAACTAACGTTACTTACAGAAGCCACACCACTTCACAGTCTATGAAAGAGAAAAAATAGACAGACCTCTAAGAAAGAATAGCTATACACAGTAGGTAAAAGAATAAATATAAATGGCCATCTGAAGAGAGCTTGTAGGCATGGGAGACTACATTTAAACTTCAGGCAATATTTCCTCTTTCTCAGCTAGAAGAGAAATTGAAGCATAGGAGCTAAACTTAAGAGGTAGAGACTGGCAATATTCTTGCAAACTCCACCAAAATAAGGAAGCCTTTAGTATCCAGTTTTAAGAGAATATCTAGTCACAGAAGATACACTTTTCTTTGTAAGACTACAGGTCTCACCATGCTAACACATTACCAGTGCAATCCTCCCCAATTTCAATAAAGGTTTCCAAGGGACCTTCAAAGCCCTATTTATACTGAGGGAATTCTACAAAGGCCGTTTTCTGTCTATCTTCAGTACCAGCAGTGAAAACTTATTACAAAATGAATAATAAATGAATACTTTTGAGTAATGTTTTTCTTCTTGCTAGGCTACATTCCAGGAGGAGCCTTCTATTCATGCCCACAAGTATTCCATGTTGTTGGTTCACGTGTAAGGTAAATTTGTCATCTGGATGCTCTATGCTTGGTGTGCATTCTGATAGAGTAAGTTGATGCTTCAGGAGCCGGTACCCAAGCGGAACGTGAGGAGTTAATCTGTGGCTTTACAAGACAGATCTCAGATCTCAGTGTTTTTTCCTAAAAGGGCATATTTTGGTATGGTTATCCTGTATCTATAGCAGTTGCCTCAAAATCAAAGATTTCCTACCAGAGATTGGGCCTCTATTTTTAATAAGAAATGCTCTATGCTGTTTCAGAAGTTATGAAAAACTAGATTGCAGGACATTGCAGAAGATAATCCCATGGACTAGCGACGTAGCCCAAGTAGATCACGGGTCTCTCACACTGGGCTCCAGTACTTCCAAGAAGAAAGGAGAATGAGCAAGAGGAGAAAGTGAAATCTCAGAAGGATAAATACAATCACCCCTTGGATGAACATGTAGAATCTCTTAAAGAAGAGCAAATCAAAGAGGGACAAAGAGAATGGCCTCAAAGAAAGGGTCTATGGCGTATGAAGCAAGCACTTTGAAGATGCAGTATATAAAGAAATGCCTGACACTCTCCCCCCCACCACTACCCTTTAGATTATGTAAGCCCACAGGCCTTCCAGGACTTTGTAAAGAACAGAGCTGACATTTTATGGTTTGAGCAGGAGGAAGATGTGCTTCCAAGTAGCAAAGCAGATGAAACATTAAGTGCATAAAAGAAAGTAATTGCATCAACTGGTTGAATGGACCACAATAACGCCTTTACCATATTAGTACTAAATGTAAAACGATCAGCTTAGTGTCTGGCACATAACTGTTCAGAAGCAAAATGCCAAGGCAACAGAGCCAGCGGAAAGCACAGTCAGTGAGCATATAGAACTGCAAAAAATGTTTCACCAGCAAAGACCTCAGAACTCCCAAGTTTCTCATTCTCTATATGAAAGATTTTTGCACATTATTTCACAAAGCAATCTAGAAATCAGAAAAGAAAAAAATATTGTAATTATTCCTGTTTTTTTTGAGAAAGGTGAAGCATAAATGTGGAAAAAAAGCAAATTTGAATGTGGGCAGTTGGTTGTCAATGAAATTTTATGTGGTAGATCTCTGTCTAATAAAAAAATTTTCAGTTGCCAAACGGTGTTCACTATGTCATCCAGGAGTGTCAGATAACAAATACATATGTACAAAAGGCCAAAATGTGGGGCTGGAGAGATGGCTCAGCCGTTAAGAGCATTGCCTGCTCTTCCAAAGGTCCTGAGTTCAATTCCCGGCAACCATCTGTAAGTCTGGTGCCCTCTTCTGGCCTGCAGACATGCACACAGACAGAATATTGTATTCATAATAAATAAATAAATATATTTTTAAAAAAGGCAAAAATGTGTATTAACAGTTTAGCAAAACAATTTAAGGGAAAAGCAAAGGATTTTTGCTTTTCCATTGAAAATGGACACTTGCTTTTGATTATTTTTCTCTTTAATTAATGGTTATATAATTTTAAAGAAAAATGGAAAACTATGTCATGTGAATTTATAATCCATTTAAGTGTTGGTTTTAAGTGCTCTGACATTTTAAACATAGGACATAAATGGTGGGGCTCATCCAAGGAGGACAGAACATTACAAAGCAATGTTTATGAACTAAATGTAAATACTGAGTGTTTGAGATGCAGGCATGTGTTGGTTGGAATAGAACCTGCCAGAGTTGGCCTGGAAAGAGTCCTTGAAATAATGTAAGTTTGGTATAGAAGTTGTGTCTACAAATTCATGAGGTTTGCTGTCCCCTCTCTTTATAAAGAATAAGAAGGTAGTCTTCCTTCCTTGGATAATGTAACAAATTAGCTAATGTAAAGTTAGTCTTGTAGTCTTCTCCTTGAAGTGTAAGGAAAATTATTGGGTACTCTTTTCCTGTATGCAGTGGCTAACTTCCATCATGTTTGACTTTATGATGGTTTTCTCTATTCTCAAATGCAATACTGTTTATTCAAAGCCTTCTTCATGCTAAGAGAACTTATTTCATTACCTGTCTTCTTTCTTTCCTTCCTTCCTTCCTTCCTTCCTTCCTTCCTTCCTTCCTTCCTTCCTACTTTCCTTCCTTCCTTCCTTTTCTCTTAAATTTTCTTGTCTAAATATGTGTCATCAGCTAGCGTATACACAGTTGAATGTATAGTATAAAAGGGAATTAAGGTTTTGTACAAGAATCTTACCAAACAAATGCAGTGCTCTAAATTTTGATTGTCTTGAACTGACTATAATACACAGGCTATAAGCTCTTCCAAGCCCAGGCTTCCATCCTGAGTTTCTTTTTGAACTGTCTGCACACTGAAAGTGTTTGATGGGTTTATTACTTAATATTTGTGTCTGTTTAGCACGGTAAACAACTAAATTCAGTTACTGTGACATAAAGTGGCATTTCATGTCAATGAAATATTGATGTATTCAATAAACTCCAGCAGAAACCAAAGTACCCTGGGCCTACATTCACCCAGTCCAAAAATCTTGTCAATAATTTTGCTGGCATGACAACCACACAACCAAATAATGATTTTTTTAAGTGCTACATTGGAAGCAGCAGATTATCTTTAACAAAATGTCACTTCTGAAAATATCTTCTTTAAGATGACAATGCTGTACACAGCAATCTCCATGCTGATGATTAAGCATAATTAAATACTAAACTTCTTCTATAGCCTCGTTCATTCTTAAGATCTTGTTTTTGTGGGCTGAGCTCAATTTCTCTCTCAAGTACATCTTGTTTTTGTCAGGAGAAAATGAAGCTCCCAGCTTAAAAAAATTATTAAGAGAATTCAAAAACATATTCAGCCATATGATGAACCCCAGTGACTCTAAAGACATATTCTCTAAACAGAGCCTGGGATTAACAAGCAGCAGGGAAGGGCAGTGGTGTGCACACACGTGGCCGTAAGGAACAGAAGTAGTCCTGAAATGTCTGTGCTCAAGACAATGGTGGGGGTCCTCGCTCCTTTCTAAGCAGTGGTCAGCACTGCTCAAATTCTACTTCATTTTAACTTTTTAAATATATGCTTGTGTGAACATAAATCAGTAAGTTGAAAAAGGAATCTGATAAAGCTTCAGAGATGTGGGGGGAAAGACAAAGCCATGAGAGAGTGGAAGAAGCCTGCTGATTTTAATGTAGTCCCAAAATGTTCATGTGCTGAAAACTTAATTCCCAAATTATATATTTGGAGGTCCAACCTTTGTGAGGTATTTTGGATTATATGAAGTCACAGGGGCTCTCATGATATTATTATTGGCTTAAGGAGAGGCAAGGAGAACTGAGCCGACACACTTGAAATATAATGGCCTTCTGCCATTTTATGATGCAGAGGGAAGGTGCTTGACACACCAGCATCATACCTGAGGAATTCCTAGCCATCAGAACTGTGCAAATAAAGCTTCCATCCTTTCTAGCTACTCAGTATCAAGTTTTTTATGAAAGTAAAAGAAAACAGATTAATAGAAGGGCAAATGAATTTGGAGAGATAGCAAGAATGGGACCAAGTCAGAAAGATAAACAAGAGTAGTAACTAGTAAGGATAGTCAAAGTCACATTTCCATGAAGTTTCTCTCAGTCAATGCAATTATGGAAGCAGAGGCACATGCAGAATCAACTTTAGGCTCCGATTAATTCAGCTTCAGAAATGTGAAACTCTATTATTGTATAATCTGTAAGGAGGCAGCTCCTTCTTGACATCTTATTTAGAAAGGGTATGATTCTTACAAACAGGAATGGGATAAGCTTGTGAGAGACACAGGAAGTAACTCTGTCTGGGGTCTTATTTAGGGTTTCTATTGTTGCAACGGAACATCATGACCAAAGAGCAAACTGGGGAGGAAAGGGCTTATTACACTTCAACATTGTTGTTCATCACTAAAGGAAGTCAGGACAGGAACTCAATACAGGGAAGGATCCCAGAGGCAAGAGTTGATGCAGAGGCCATGAAGGGGAGGTGTTTGCTGGCTTGCTTCCCATGACTTGCTCAGCCCACCTTCTGATAGAACCCAGGACCACCAGCACAGGGATGGCACCAGCCACCATGCACTGGGCTCCCCCTCATTGATTACTGAATGAGGAAAGACCCTACAACTGGATCTCACAGAAGTATTTCCTCAGCTGAGACTCTTTCCTCTGGTGACCCTAGCTTGTGTCACGCTGACACACAAAACCACCTAGTTCACCTAGAATTTCTCAGAGATGCAGTCTTTCACTTTCAAATGAATAATTTGCTCTCTTTTCCTCTCTTCAAACAACAATGTGAGAGCCTATCATTGACTAATTGCTCCAATGTCCAAATTTAATTACAGGTTTACAAAATACACATGTATCATTAATATACATGTAACAAGCCTTCTTTCATTTAAAATCAAAGGAACTTATTTGAAAAAACACTTGAGAATATAGTTTTTAAAATTATATAAATGTTTGATTCTTCATTTCTCCTATTAATCTCAAAGATAAACCTTCATTGTTTTCTTAAAAGATGTAATGTTAGGTTGGTGATCTTAGCTGTGTAACATTAACACTGACCTTTGATCCAGACGTTCCATGATCTGGACTTTAAATTTCCTTACAAGACAGGCATTCTGGGATTGATGGAGGAGGGTCATCTGTCTATGTGTTCCTTTCATTGGTTAATAAAGAAACTGCCTTGGCCCTTTGATAGGACAAAAAATTAGGTAGGCAGAGTAAACAGAACAGGATGCTGGGTAGAAGGCAGTGAGGCAGCCGCCATGAAGCCAGCCGCCAGGTCAGACATACTGAATCTTTCCCGGTAAACCACCACCTCATGGTGCTACATAGATTACTAAATATGGGTTAAAGCAAGATGTGAGAATTAGCCAATAAGAGGGTGAAACTAATGGGCCAGGCAGTGTTTAAATGAATACAATTTGTGTATTGTTATTTCGGGTGTAAAGCTAACCATGTGGGAGCTGGGTGGGACGAAAAGCAGGCCTGCTCACCTGATCACTGCACAGGATTTCATTCATTTATCTCCCAACTTGCTTATTTTGCATCGATACTATTTAAGATGCATTGGTTGGAAAAGACAGAAAACCTAGTCTGACTAGTTTAAGTAAGAACAAGAAGATATATTAGCTTATTTAGCTAAAAAGTTCCCAGCTTGTACAGCCTGTAAGTTAGTTGATGATAAATTCGATGATGTCACCAAGACAGTCGTTTCTGCATAGCTAACCATAAAGTAGATTTTATCCTAAAATAGGCTCCCTCCTCTGTCCTTGGAGAAACTTAAATTGAACCTTACCAAACAATGCCAGGAAGTTATTGCCATCAAATTCAATTATATAGTGTGGAAAACTGAGATAAAAAATAATTTAAATGTCTTAATTTTTAAAATATTTGTTTCTGTCCCCTCTTGTCCTCACCCTTGCCCTCGGTTTACCCGGGAGATCTCACCCAGCCTTGATGCAGGGGGAGGAGCTCAGTCCTGCCTCAACTTGATGTTCCATGCTTTGATGAGTCCCATGGGAGGCCTGTGCCCCTTTCTGAATGGAGGAGTGGATGGTGGGGAGGTAGGTGAGAGGTGGGTAGAGGGAATGGAGGAGAGGAGGGAGAAGAAACTGCGGTTGCTATGCAAAATTAATAAAAACATTTGATTTTTTAAAAAAAGTGTGGAAGATAGATGAAATAATTTTGGAGAGAGAAAAAGATATCTGT
Source organism: Microtus agrestis (assembly GCA_902806775.1). Lineage (NCBI taxonomy): Eukaryota > Metazoa > Chordata > Mammalia > Rodentia > Cricetidae > Microtus > Microtus agrestis. The sequence goes on along the minus strand of CADCXT010004901.1, from coordinate 742,336 downwards.
TGAACAAATTAACTAAGAAATGAATCTTGTAATTCCAAATCAACTTTGTCATGTCTCTGCCTTGATAAATATCGACATGCCTCAGCATGTGTCTCTGTGTTAAGACATGACATGCACAGCTCTTACTACATTTTTGGTATCATATGACACACAGTTAAATGCTAGATACATAGTAAGTGCTCATGAAATAATGCTCACTGATGGTTAGAATCCAGTGATTCATGCTAAGATGTGATGCTGTTTTACGAAATATGGGTTTTGTTTTGTTTTGCTTTAAATAAAATGACATTTCTAAAGGCCCATATTCCAGCAGATAGTCATGAACCAGTCTTTTTAATTGAGGATTATCTTGTTTTAGATCATCTTTTCGAGGGCATGACAAAACTGTTAATTAACTGTATCAACATAAGCAGGAAAAATAGTTGAATATCCCATATGATGAGTTTTCACCATCATAATGTCTGCGCATGCCTACTGAATGATCAGTATGTTGATTTCCCAATGGACTGAGTTCACATAACTGTCTTCTAGAGACTGGGAAAAATATATCAGGACTGACACTCAGACTTATTTTTATTTTATACTTTAATGACATCTTATTTACATATTGTTTATTATATATAAAATATATCACTTCAGTTTTATATTAATACAATTTTAACATGCTCATAAACATTGTTTGCATATACAAATATTTTTATGGATAAGATTGCTCAATCCAAATATTTGTAAACCCTTGAGCCATAGCACGAGGTAAGCAAAGCCAATGTCAAAAATGTATTTCCTGTATCATTATATTGCATATAAGTAATTTTATTTTATATAAACTTGAATCCACTTAGGACATAGAGAAAGCACAAAGCAGTTCTGCTATACTGTGAGCATGTCCCAGGGCTTCTCATGGAAGCTGAGTCTGCAGCACCATTTCCTATGTGAAGAAATGGCAGCCTGATTGCTTGTTTTGCGCTATTCACTACGTCATCCTGAGAACATCTTCTCAGAAACAGAAGAAAAGCTGAGAAGACAATCTAGTCTGTGGGTAGAAGGATACATATCCACCTTTTGTCTGAGATGTGTCACGTGGGCCAGACTTGAGCTTTGTGGGGTCTGCCTGTCTCTATCCCCCGCCCCATCAGTGCTGGATTTGTAGCCTCGTGGAAACACATCACCTAGCCCCGCTTTTGCCATGAGTTTTTGGAATTGAAGTTCAAGTTTTCCTTCTTTCAAGGCCAGTGCCTCACTGACTGAACTATCATCCCAGTCCTTAAGGCACTTCTTAATGTTGTATTTCTAATGAGAAGAGAAACTGGCATTTAGACGATTTTCAATTACGAAGGCTAAGACCTTTTCCCCCAAGGCAGAAGCCTCGCTCTCGCAGCTGGAAGTGATCTCAGCTTAGTTATTGAAACACTTTGGCACAGAGCCTCTATTTTTGAAAAGGAAATGAGGATGGTGAATGCTTTCAGGCGGCTTGGAGTTTCATTTTGGGATTTTTCTGTAGTCTTCGGAGAAAATGCTAATGATTGAGGGGTTACCTGATGTCCCCCAACAGCTACTATTCATTTCTCAAAACTCATTGATTGTTTACAGAAAAGTTTGCTACCTTTGTCTGTATTTGACAGACAGCTGAAGCCTCAAGTGAGATCCATGTCTGGTTGATTTTTTACAAAAACCAAAAAAAGAAGCAAACAAACAAAATGAAAAACATTCTTATATGAATACTAGAACTGAGGAATACAGACATATAACCTACATATCAAAATTCTACATTACACCCATTGTTTAACTAAGAAAATATTACAACTTATCATTTGAGTAATGATATATTGTCCCATGGTTATCATTATTTTAATTATATAATATATTAATACTGCTGATTGAATAATACACTAAAATACTTACTTTGAAATAAATATACAGAAAATGACTTAAATATTTGCCCATATGCTTCTAAATGTGTTGTTGTGACTTAGGAATATACTAATAAATTAACCAGTATAAGAGGGTGTGGGCTGCGACAGCTCTGGATGTCTTAGAACTCTGCACTAAAGTATTAAAGCTGCAAAGGATGAGAAGCAAATGCCCCTGGCTATAAGGCTCTATGCCCATCTGCACAGGATTTGCTAGAGAAAGCAAACTGGTCCTATTAATGTTATCACAATAGCCAATGCTTTGGAGAGACTTCCTATAAATACAGAACCAGATTTTCTTCATCTCTACCGTTTCCTCCAGTAAATTGCACGTCAAAGAGGATTATCCTTGTGCTGGTTATGAAATCATTATTTCTTAGCCAATTCACACGTCCACGCTCTCTGTTTTTCTACAGAGGAGGCTGGGATTGCACATATTTAATTTCCTTTGATAGCTAGAAACTAACATTACATAAATAAGGTCAGGCAAGCAAAACTGGAAAATGTAAAGACAAGAGGAGGGGCTCACTGCATCCTTGTGCTCAGTTATCCCTGTTAATATAATCCCTTGACTGACTGGGTTCTCATCTGTAGCTTCTCTATGCCCTTGGAGAACTTGTCTCAGTGTGAGTCCTCTGAGATACAGCACCTTCTGAGGCAGCTCCTTGCTCAGCATGGGGGAATCTTTCGTTGAGATTTAAGCACACGCCCACAATTCGTATGTGTGTGTATGTATGCATGAATACATGCATTCACTTGGATAATCCTGTCCACCTTATTTTTTTAAGATGGAGTCCCTCAAAAATCTTGGAGTTCCCTGATTGAGCTGCAAGGACTCGTGGTGAGCAAGATCCTGGAACTCTCCTATCTCCTTGTGATGGGATTTCAGGCTTGTGCAAGTATATCAGCCATCTATCTGGGTACCAGTCCTCATATTTGTTATCATTAGGAGTTAATCTTATTCTTGCTGTCATAAATACCTGACAAGAGTGACGTAAGAGGGAATGGGTTTATTTTGGTTCACAGTTTAAGGATGAAGCTCATTATGAGAGAAGGCATGCTAGCCAGGGTATAAGGCTACTCACATTTAATTCAGACTGCCAAGAGCTCAGCTCCCTTTCTCTGTGTAATCTATGACCCCTGTCAAAGGAATGATGCTGCCCATATTGGGGTGAGTCTTCCCACCTCAGCCAATCCAATTTTTGAAATCCCTCCCAGACATGCCCAGCATGTTTGTCTCTTTGATAATTTTGGATCCTGCCAAGTTGTCAATATTAACCACCATTCACAGTAATCACTTGACCAACTGAATCCCCAGCCACACTTTCTCCCAGGCTTGAAAGTCAGTTATTTTTTTAAGCTGTTTGCTGCGTTTTATCGAGGGTCCTCTTTTACACTTTAGTCCCTCACAACTTGGTCCATAAATTCTTCTTAATAAAATAGTTTATTTTCAGGTTGACAAAAATTAACTAGCACAGTGAAAAAGTACTTAAGGAACTCAAAACCTTATGGAACCAAGTGCCTGTGACATTTAACCATTACTGCAGGTGTGATGATCTTGAGGACACTCAGGTGAAGTTTGGCTGACTTTAATCTCTTACCTTAAGTCACTATAGTTTCAATTGTACCCATAAAAGTATCTTATGTCTCTTGTAACTATGAATATGACTTCACAGGCAATCCAATTCCAATGTTGAAATTTGCAAATTCAAATTACACTGCTCACTGACAATTTAAGATGAGTTTATGAATCTAAATTACATTGTAAGTTCACATACGCCCTCAATATGACAGTTGTGGAGCTGATTGAGAAGTAATGGGGAACTAGGCTTTAGAGTGAGATATTGGAATCGATACAAAAGGATTTACAATCATGGCCTTCCAAGCCACTCTGGGCTTCTCTTACCAAAGGAATCATTCTACCCTCCTAGCTGAGCATAGCAGCCCTTCCATAATGAATGTCTTAAGAGGGGAAACCTCATGAGAGCTCCTGTCTTACAATGGGATAGCTGTTTTCCTTCATACCTACCCCAAGTACCATTACTTGTCCATAGTCAAATAGTGGTTTGCTCTGAAAAATAGGAGTTTGACCCTTAAGGAAGGAGACAGATTATTCTCTATGAGATTTGAGATATCATTAATGTATTTTGACAGAAATATGGGAAATGGATGTAGAATTTGATTCTGAGCATGGCAGGCCAAGCAAATGAAACCTTACATCAGATTGGACCAGATTAGTAACATGGCACAACACAGAGAACTTTCCATATAATGCCAAATCTTAGGTCACGACAACCTGCTGGATAAAACATGTGACATCTAGCCAGAAGACAGTGCTGCAAGCAGGGAGGTTGAGATTCCCTATTATATGATAACCTGAGGGAAGGAATCTGGAGGAACAGAAAAATTAGAATACAGTTTATCAGTGCAAACTGCATACTCACAACCATTCCGACTCTCAAAGACCCAGAGCACATTCCCTTTATAAAAGCATTAAGAAATTTATCCATAAGAATCTCCTTAACAAGCTCTATACTGTCTAAATCATGACTCTCAGCGAGAGGTGTTATCCCCGATAGACTCCTCACTCAATTGGAATGATGGGTATCAAAGTCCAAACATAAATGCCTACTTTCCATAAACAAGATAGACCACATTTACCATAATATAAAGCAAAAATGTATTTTACTGGAAATAATATTTGTATATTGCCTAAAACCAATCAAATTTTGTCTTCGAAATGTAATACACAGGAAGCCTACAGCAATGTAAGTTTGTCTACATGATACAAAGGAAAAAATACAGTATGCTTTAACCTGATTTGAGTTATCAAAATGGAAAGCCTACTTCACTGAAAATAAAGCTAGTGACATTTCTGAGGGCGCATTAACCAGAGTCACCTTCCCAAAATCACATAACCCAAATCCTTAACATTATAACAGGGCACGCCACTCTTGGATTTGGGAACTATTGTATACCAGCATACTGATCAACACATAGATCCACCCTTCCAAATGAAGTCAAGGCAATGAGAAGCCTCAGTATCTGATCAAGCTGCAGTGAATGCTGCTTTAGTATTAAAGCCTGGTACTAAATCCTGGTGTTTCCTAGAGAAACCATGGAAATCGAGGCGTCTGTGCCAATGAGGATACTGCACTGAATGACTACAACCAATCACAAGAGCAGCCCAGAACCAGCACCGTAGAAGGATCTTCAGCAAAGTTCTCTTTGCTGTTTCAGATGGCTAGTTTCTTTCAAAAGTCCTGGACCCTAAAAGAACACCTGGCTATGGGAAACCAATTGTCATGAGACACAAGTACCCATCGTGAACTCTGGCTTCTTAGACTCAATAAATCATAAGATTGAATGTAAAACAGGGGTCCAGAGTGTATAGAATAGATATACAAGTTATTAACTTTTTCAATACACACTTTGGTAGTATTTCTTCCTCTTCTTTAACCCATTCATGCTTACATCCATACGGGAAGTTCAAGTGATCAGTAAAAGAAAGGAAAGGGAAGAAGAGGCCAAGGAGGAAGAAGAGAGGCTTAACAACATTCGGAGCCCAGGGTTTCCTTGACATTGCAGTATGGCATTGCTGTCTACGCAGGTGCCAAGTCCCACCCAGAGCTTCTCTGGGACTTACAGAGCCCACACGCTGCGTAAGATTGGAGCTGCCTGGTTGAGTTCAAGTTCAGAACAAGATTCTGACATAAAATGATGGAATAGAAGTGGAGTATGAGAACATTACAGGTCCACTCAGAAGTCTGCTGGAAAAGCAGAAAGACAGGGTCCAAGGAAGCAAAGCTATATGCATGCTTGGTTGGGTTAGTGATCTGCTGGTTGGTTTGAGTAATCTGTGTCCAGACAAAGGATCCACTCTTTTGTGGTCAGGAAGCAAGCATGGGTTTTGTTTTTCTTGTTTGTTTCCTTGTTTTCTGTTTTGTTTTTAACTTTTTATTGTTTCTTTGTGGATTTCACATCATGTATCCTAATTTTTTTCCTCTCGCTGGCCCTTTGTATGTATCCTCTGCCCTTGCAACCTTCCCCGCAAAAAAAAAAAAAAGAAAGAAAAGAAAAGAAAATTTAAAAGAAAATTTAATCTCATTATGGAAGGTGCAGTGTGACTCAGTGAGTCACAGTATCATCTTGAGCCCTTACATCTATATTTGCAGGGGTTCATTGCAATGAGTCGTTGGTCTGGTTAGAAGCCTCCGGGTTCTGCTACATTATAAATACTGGGACTCCTCTTGGATATCCTGTTGTCCTGTGTCATGGAGATCCTGCAGCTTTGGATCTGCAGAACAAGCCCCTTCATGTGCTCCAGCAGTTCATAGATGGGGTGGATGTTGGGTTGGGTCAACTCATAGCATAGGCCTGGTTATGGCCCTAGGTGGTACTTGGGTTGGTCAGTTCACCAGTTCTCCCTCATCCGCACCACCAAGGTGAACGCTCCAGCACTGCCCTCTGGCTTGCTCACCCAATACAGCAGGCAGCAATGGGTGGAGGAGCTAGTTCTGCTCTCACAGCCCCTGACCAGCTCAGCCACACCCACACCATCAAAGCCAGCTCTACTGTGTTACCCAGGTGAGGTGCAGGGACCACTCTCCTAAGTGCTGCAGCTGGTGAGGGGCAGGGCCAGGTCTCCTGTTCTCATGTCCCCAAGGCCAACTCTTTTGCCTGCCACAGGAGGCGAAGGGCAAACAGGGTGGGGTCAAGTGGGATCTTTCCCCCGTAGAACAGGCAGGATGGGTCAGCTCTCCTGCTTTCATGCCCTCAGGGTCAGTTCACCCATGTCCCCACCCCCCCACCCCCACTAACAGGCTCAGTTCTACTGGCCAGTGAACAAATATATGACTCATATTTAGAAACCAAATAAATGAAATATAAGATAGAAGGTTGTCTAGGGAGAGCTGTGTGCGAAATCCACTTAAAATGTGGATTAAATATGAAAAAAGGAAGCATTGAAAACAATGTTTATCCTCAGATTCTTGTAGGGCTCAGCCAGCTATGATAAGCTTAATAGGAGCAGACCCCCCAAAGAAAGTTCTTAGCCTCCAACCATTATCACGTGCCAGTGTAGGACTCAGCCATGATGAGCTTAGTGGGGCCTGAGTCTCCATAGTTTACCCTGAAGCAATACCTGGTTGTAGGAAGAACTACAAACTGAGATTTTCCAGGCACCACCCAAGAATAGACCTACCAAAGGAAATTCCTAATGTTCCAATTGTTGTAGATAGGATCACCTGCCAGCACACATTCACCAGGACACCCCTAGACAAATGCCAGCCAATCAGGAGTCCTGTATCTTAGAAACCCCTTAACCTCACCTTTACTATAGAAAAACCCAGCTCTAACTGAGCTCAGGGCTCTCCAATTATTCCAATATGTCGGACACATGGAGAGACCAAGTTTGTAATCTTGTATAAAATAAAGGTTCTTTACTTTTACATATGAAACTTGGTCTCCTTGTTGGTTTTGAGGGGACTTTGCGAATCTGGGCATAACAATTCTAAGTTATAAACACATTCTGAATTAACTAAAAATGAAAGGAATTAACTTTCAAACTTCAAATAATAGAAAGATAGGAATATCTTTTAAAATTCCTAACAATCAAGATTCAACTGTGAAGGGTGGGGGAAGAAATTAAATACCCTGAGTAAATCCATTTCTTTCAAAACTGCACTAATGCAATTTTACTTACTAGTAGAATAAAGAAGATAATCATTGTAATCTCAATACATAAAGAACTTGAAATAATATTGGACTCAACTTTTAATTTTAAAATGTTAGAAAACTATTAAGATAAGAAACTTTATCTAACTTTATTATGAAAGGTACTTATCACAAAAGCTGCTAGTACTGGAATGGTCTTTCCTTGTAATATCAAGACAGCCATATGGAAATATTACTTCTATTGAACACTGAGCCAGAAAAATAAAACTAGAAATAAAAAATATGTAGATGGGAATCAAAACAAAACTGTCATTCTTTTATTAATAATACACACCCTGCAATAAAGGAACATTTGGAGAAACAAAAGAAACCTGTCAATCACAAAGAAGACAGTGAACATTGAAAATTCAAAGTATTTTCAGACTAAAGAAAGAGAGGAATAGCAGGATTCCAGATGCACATTTGGATCCAGAGGGGGAACTTCCTTCATTGTAACTGCAGCCACTTTCTGTTCAGTCTCTGAGGGTGTAGATGTGGGACTCCCCACCACCACACACACACCACTTTCTGTTCAGTCTCTGAGGGTGTAGATGTGGGACCTTCCCCCGCCACACACACACCACTTTCTGTTCAGTCTCTGAGGGTGTAGATGTGGGACTCCCCACCACCACACACACACCACTTTCTGTTCTGTCTCTGAGGGTGGTGTAAATGTGGGAAACCTCCCCCACTGCTTTCTTCCAAAGAATAAACTGCCATCCGGAATAATATAGTCTGTCTTCCTTATGCTTTGTGATCTCCAAACATTGTATTTTGAAGCACATTAAAATATAGAAGAAATTGAACTAGTGGTTGCAGTTTCTATAGTAGCCTCACTGGGGCATGGTAGAGTGGAAATTATAAAATTTTCCTTTATTAGCTTAGTAGTACATCTGCCTTTCATGGATATGCAGCAATGGAATGACGTCTATAAAATAAAAACAACATCAAATTTAAATTATTTGATACAAATTCTGCATTTGAAATGAACAGTCTTGTTTATTAAACATGAGCTTTAATTAAAAAATAAAAACAAAAGCAAACCTCCATTTAAGAACCATAAACCTAAAGGTAAGGCAAAGGGGCAAACACACCACTCATTGTTACACTGTTACTGCATTTTCCTCATTCTTTCAAAGACTGAATGGAGTTACATAAATTGTTTGGAGTGCTTAGCCACACTAAAGCACGATATTTATACCTGCATGGATCACTTAAGACTGGCCTGTTACAAAGAAAAGAAAACCCAAGTCTTTCTGACTTAAACAGGGAAGAAGCCCCACCCAGTCGTTTAACTATGGATGCTGTCATTCTTTTTATTTCTGTGGGTCATCTTTTAACCCGTGAAATCTTCACATCTCTCATGTGTGAGGCTGAGAGCGGGTGGCAAGCTTGAGGCTGCTTTAAATGAAAAGAAAGATTAGTTCAAGTTCATGTAGGCTTCAGTTTTGATGCATTTGTTCAGCCAGCATTCATCCTCCCCCCCATACACATTCACATAACTAAACTGGATACTCATCAAAACAGAGACATAATCCAACAGTACAGACATGATGCAATAAAGAAATGTGTGAAATTGTTCCTGAGTGCAACAGAAATCCAGAGGAAAGCTAGAGCAGTCAAATGTATTTAATTGAAGACTCAAAACATGTATTTTCCCTCTGAGTGGCTAATATATTGAAGGAGGAATGTAAAAAATACATCCATCCTTCAGACACAGGGAAACATTCTGTTGACTTCCAAAAATGCTGCCTACTGAGGTTCTCAGCAGAGCTTCCTGCAGAATGATCCTTCCATAGAAGGCAGCTACCACCCAAGGCCACGCTCTCTGAAGGAAGCCTAATCTTAAAATGAGTTGGCTAAAATACAAAGTTTCATCTCCATTCTTCTATAGCTCCTAGCAGCTTTCAGTTCCAGGGCATCTTAAGCAAGCCCCAGCATGGAAGGCTAGACTGTTGTAATTGTCTCCCGGTGTATTTTTTCCCTCACCTGGAACCTCTTCTCCATTCCCTGCTGGATGCTCTTGTGAAACCTGTTCATAATGAACGGCATCTAAATCTTCAAAGCTGTATTTTCCAACAACTCTAATCTAGAGGCCCGTGAAAAGTTGCCCTTGTGTGTATTGGGCAAAAGAGGTCTGGTAGACCAGCTGGCCTAATTAACGCAGGAAGAAAGCGAGATGCAGACAATGAAAAGTGTGGCTCAGGAGACTTCAAGGCCTCAGGTGCAATCCTAGTTTAGAATTCAGCTCATGGCTCAGCATTTCAAGTTTTCAAATGCGGAGTGGCCTAGAGCTAAGAACTCGTGCTTCTGGATGAGAAGGCAGAGTTAAAATTAATAAAAAAGCAAACATGAAAATCCTCTAAGGTTTCCAGCTACTTAAAATCTACACAAACTTTGCATTTTATTCATGCTTATTGGCACATGTTCAAACAATATATGCTTATGTTGAGCTGTTCAGGACGCACAGTCATAGGGAGGGAAGATAATGATAAGTGTTAATGTTTTGGTAGAGAAGTAGCATGATAAATACTTTTAGTTAGAGTAGCCAGTGCATCAAGCGCAAGTGAAATAAACGGGGAAAGGATGGTATGATGGTTTCTCACTTTCAGAGCGAACCTGATAATCACGATGAAAAGAGTAGTCAATGAAAAGGCCTTCACAGAACTGACTGAGAAGATGTTATGATGTACCAGAGTGTGGAGAGAGACAAGAGGAAGACAAATGGAATTTCCTGGGTGGAATTTTAAGCCTAAGGTGAAACGCAGACATATGAAAAGTAGAGCGTCTTTTATTTGTAGTTCCTTTTTTGTCATGTTTGAGTTCAAGGCACATTCAATGTAATCTACATAAAAGATTTCTTCAAATGCTATTATCTCAAAAATAATTGTTATATTTGGCATGCTGCCTTAATAGTTGCTGATGTGCTGACACTTGTGGAGATTCCAGATTAACCTTCTTGGATATGTCCCAGGGAGACTCAAAGGGTTCCAGATGCCCTTGTGAAGCTGTTTCAGGCTTTGTGTCCCTTCCTGCTTCCCATAGGCTCTGTGAAATATACCTACAAGGGTTGAGACACGGGATACGGTGCCACCAAGTTTTGTGACACCATCAATTTCTTTAATGAGAGGAGCACAGTATTTGAAGGTTCCAACTCATTCATTTCTCTTCCCTGGCTAGCACCACTTTGTCTCCTAACTGATGTTCACCTTCTTCCAGTCTGCTCCTGGACCCTCACACTTGGGGTTTGTCCTGCTGTGTTAGAGCTTTGTCCCCCTCTTGCCAAAACTCCTCATTTAAAGTTTAATGAAAATAAATTCAGGGATTGTATGCAAATAGAGTAGCCATGTGGCAGTCTCTTCTGACCTCTAGGAGAACAAATGGTCAACAACATCTTCACAACAACAAATGCTGTGCAGTAAGATGGTGTGCATAGAAATTGGATGAGGTTATTACAAATAATGCCTGGGCAATGGAGAAGAGGGTGCCTGAACTGGCCTTGTCAGACTGATGACTATCTTGACTATCACCATAGAATCTTCCTTCAGCGACAGATGGAGATAGAGACAGAGACCCACATAGGAGCACTGGACTGAGCTCCCAAGGTTCAGTTAAAGAACAGAAGGAGGGAGAAGATGAGCAAGGAGGTCAGGACCATGGGGGGTTGGTCCACCCACTCAGACAGTGTGCCTGATTTAATGGGAGTGCACCAATTCCAGCTGGACTGGGACTGAATGAGCATGGAATCAGACCAGACCCTCTGAATGTGGCTGACAATGGTGGCTGACTAAGAAGCCAATGATAATGGCACTGGGATTTATCTCTACTGCATGTACTGGCTTTTTGGGATCTTATTCTATTTGGATGCATACCTTCCTAAGCCTGGATGGAGCAGGGAGGGCCTTGGACTTCCCACAGGGCAGGGTACTCTGCTCTCTCTTAGGACTGAAGGGGGAGGGTGATGGGGGAGTGGGATGGATGTGGGAGGAGGGGAGGAAGTGGAAATTTTTAATGGTATTATTTATAAAGTAATAAAAATTTATTAGAAAAAAAGAAATTGGATGAGATGTGATGGAGGAAGATCATTGGCTAATAAAGAAACTGGCTTGGCCCATTTTATTGGTTAGAACTTAGGTGGGTGGAGTAAACAGAATAGTATGCTGGCAGGAAGAGGAAGTGAGCTCAGACTTCACGCAGTTCCTCTCAGAGCCAGATGCCTAAGAGAGAGACGCCATGCTCCTGTCTAGCGGGCAGATGGGATAGCTCTGCTCTCTGAGGCACTCTCGATGAAGCTCCGACCCAAAATGGATGTAGGCTAGAATCTTCCCGGTAAGCGCACCTTAGGGTGCTTACACACATTATTAGAAATGGGTTAGTCCAGGTGCAAGAGTTAGCCTAGAAGAGGCTAGGTAGAAATGGGCCAAGCAGTGCTTAAAAGAATACAGTGTCTGTGTAATTATTTCGGGTAAAGCTAGCCATGTGGGCGGCCGGGGTGCTGGGGACGCAGCCCCACCACTCTTATTTCAACAGAGATGTATAGGGAAAACAAAAGGCAGAACACTAGCCTAGGATACCACATATATGCTAGGAACCACCCTTAGTGTCCATCCTTTTAGGGATTGTCCATGTATTTGCCTGTTTGTTTTTTGTTTTGTTTTTAAAGAAAGGCTTTCACTATGCAGTCCTAACCATAGACCAGGCAGTCTTGGAACTCAGAGATCCTCCTTCCTCTGCCATGTGAGTGCTGGGATTGAAGGCATGTGCCGTGACATCCAGTCCCTTTTTGGTAGTGCTGATAAACTTCAGTGAAATCTTGAAGTTCTCCCCAATTACAGTGGCTTCATTCTATCCCCTCATGGAAGGAATGCTCATTCCTTAACACATACTCATGTAATTGTTGGTAATTTTTAAAATAAATAGCACCCACACCCAAAGCATAGACACTTACAGGAATCTGACCACTGTGCATCATGAAGACTGTCAGAGGGAAATCTTATCGGTGAACACTCTGGTGAAAATTAAACTATGAACCATGATGGACAGTGCCTAGAAAACTGTCCATACTGGGTGGCCACTGAGGTCCAGTATTGATGAGACATGTAACCTGATTTTCATCTGAATAGTCAAACAGAGCCAGATCCATGTTGTAGGACAACTTCCATGTTTATGCAGAAGTTCTAAGTTCCCAAATCTTGAGTTAAAGGCTGTTTTGTGTATGTTGCTCAGAAGACTAATGCTGGCAGACATATCTACAGGTATGTTCCCCGTGAACAATGGAAATGGAGAGAATGAAGGTTTTGAGAAATTGTTACAGCCCATGATGTCTCAATTTATTTGGACTAGAAGAGCTTTACTCCAATACACCTATTAGATTATATATTTATATCACTCTAATATATTTTATATAATATATGATATACATATATAAAAACTTATATGTATATCATATATAGTATATTTATTTTTTAAAATAATTAAAGATGGTGTCTAAAGGGGTGTAAGTTATCAAACAGTATAAATTAAAAGTGGTCTCCTGGTAGCTGCCTCGATGACGAGACTGGAAATGACCAGCTAGGTCCTCTGGAAACCTGTAGAATTTTGTACATGTATGGAAAGAGGTTTAGCTGGTTGGTTAAAGGCTGCCACATGAAGAGGAAGAGACCTGGTCAGTCATTCTCATCAACTCAGACCATGAAATCCAATACAGACAAGTAGAACAGAAACAACTGGGTTAAAGTCCCAGAATCTCACAGTGCCCCAGTATCTCCCAGACCTATAAATGACAAAATTATATCAACCAGATTTCAGACAATGACACAACTATCACACAGATATACATGCAAACAGCAGAAGCAGAAGAAGATATTATCAACAATTTCTACACACACCTATAGAAAGAGGTCAGCAGGATGAATAAGAATGACATACTAATCATTATGGGTGACTTCGGTGCGAGAGTGGGAACCCGAAAGGATGGACTATAGTGTCACGGGACTATATGGATTCAGACAAAGGAACGAAACAGGGGAACAATTGCTTGACCTCTGCTATGCAAATCATTTGTACAGATCCAAAACAAAACTCCTGTGGGGCAAACTATTAAGATGCTGGAGGTGAGCAAACACCCCTGGCAAACACACAGACACATATTTCACTATATTATTCTGTGTATTCTTTATTATTCTGTTTACTCTTATCTACCTTCCTAATCAGTCAATTATTTCTTAATGCTGACTTAGGGTCAGATCACCAACTTGTTATGGCCAACATTCAACTAAAAGTTAGGAGAGGCACGCCAGGCAAGATGAACTGGAAGATCAATCATAAGCAACTGGTGAACCCAGCTGTATGGAGAGAGTATAAGAGAACCGCTGATAACAAGATGAGGGAAATCATGGTCTGAGTTGATGAGTAGAAAGCAAGTGGGAGAGAAATCGAAAGATCTTTATGGGAAGCTTCAAAGGAGACCCTTGGTTATGCAAAAAGGCCAACGCCAGTAGAGTGGCTTACTACAGAGACGATCAACCTGGCTGAAGAAGAAAGATGCTAAAGAGCAAAGGAAGAGGCAATCCACAGGCAGCAAAACACCACAACTATCTGTGCAGGGAGGTCAGAAGAAGAGAAAGAAGGATAGAGAGCTGTATATACAAAGTATACACAAAGAGGTCGAAGAGACTAGACTCCATAGTAAACCACATCTTATCTATGAAGCTATCAGATAGATAACTGCCAGATATGCTCTGGAGATTCAGGTGATTAAAGATGAGCAAGGTCATTTATTAACAGAACCAGGAGAAGTAAAGCAAAAATGGAGACAAGACTTTGACACCCTATACAATGACCCTAATGCTGTCAGCATAGGCTACAATGAGAAACACTTTGGCAGCCACTCAAAAACCAGAGACAATGAGGAAATATTAAATATTGACAGGAACAAGATAGAGGAAGCCATTAAGAAAGCAAAATGCAGGGAAGCCCCAGGATTGGATGGCATCATGGTGGAGGAGCTGGAGGTGGCTCCAATAGGCTCAGGGGCCAAGGCACTTTTCAGTCTCTTCAGAGAGGTATGGAACACAAATTGATTCCCATGGAATGGAAGCACTCAGTCATAATTCCCATATAGAAGAAGAAAGACAAGCTGGACTGCTAAGATTACAGGGGCATTAGTTTGTTGTGCCATAGCAGCAAGATCTTCTCCTCCATCATCCTGCAAAGGATCAAGGGCAAAACAGAGGAAATCCTAGCAGAGGCCCAGTGCAGACTGAGAGTTAACAGGAGAACAATTAATCAGATCTTCACTTTGAGGCAACAGATAGAAAAATATGAATAAATTGAAAAAGACTTATATGTCTGTGGCATCGACTTCAGGAAGGCATTCGATAACATTTGGAGAAAAGGACTTTGGGAAACAATGAGATTCTACAGGTACCCAGAGGAAATCATAAAAATACTAGAAAATGCCTTTAAGCACACCCTTGCATCAGTCAGTCTGTGGAGAACTAAGTGATCAGTTTAAGACAATCATGGGAGTGTCACCTCTCACCACTTTAATATATTCCTGGAATTAATAATATCAACAGCCCTGGAGGATGAGAAGAGAGGCATGCAGATAGGCAGTGTGCGAATCAATAACTTATGTTTTGCCGACAATACAGCACTACTTGATGAAAGTCCAAATGAGCCGCAGGTCATGGTAAACAGAGTGGTGGAAGTCAGTGAAGACCTTGGTATGAAAGTCAACATCGAGAAGACTGAGATACAGCACTTGGGAAGGGAGCACAGGACTTTGACATTGTAATAAAGAATCAGAACCTCAAGAAACAGTCAACTTTGTTTCTCTGGGAGGAAACTCAGTTCAAAGGAGGGAACTATTTCAGATGTCAAGAGGTGGATAGAGATAGAGAGGGCTGCATTCCAGGCACTAGGAAAGGTTTGATCAGCAAGAGACATAACAACAACAACAATAACAAAATTACAAGTATATGAGACACTTGTCTTCAGCTGCCTTCTTTACAACTCTGAAACCTGGACAATAAAACGCTCCTCAGAACAGCAGCTGTATATGTTTGAGATGGCATGTCTCAGATGGACTTTAGGCATCACACAAAGTGACAGGCTGCCCAATGATCACATTAGAAACATCTCCATCTGCAGAAGGAAGTAAACTATAGGATACGACAATGGAGCTTAAGATACCTCATTATGAGAATGAATGATGGCAGATATGGGAAGATATCACTGCTTGGAGGAGTGCATGGGATAAGGTGAAGAAGGTCCAAAAAACTCTGGATAGACAGCATAAAGGAAAACTGTAGAACCTTGGGTATGACAATAACACAAGCATCTAGGACTAACCAGGATAGGAACAACTGGAGAACCGCCACAGGGCTGTCCGTGCATGCTTAAACATTGCCAGGGCATAGATCATGATGATGATGATGATGATGATGATGATGATGATGATGATGATGGTGATGATGATGATAAATCAAAAGTGGAGTGAAAGAGAGTCACTGAAACAATATAAAGTCAATCTGAAAAAAGAATGTTCATGATAATCTTGCTATGGCTGAGGTCTGGGTTTTCCAAGACTGACACAGTGGGGTGAAATGCTGCTTAAGATTCCAAAACACCTAGTATCCACTTTTGACATCACACAATAGGTCTTGTAAAAATAGTACCTGCTGATGTAATGAAAGTGGCCCTTCATATCAGACTCCAACGATCAAAACTGAGTTCATAGATCTTGCAGGGGCTCTCAGTCAAGTGTTTGTTACTCATTCCAGTGTATAATCTGATGAAAGCAATTCTTCACAGTGCAACCTATCAGAGAATGGATAGCCAGGTCCTTGGTCAACTAGTTTCATCCTAATATATATCTTATTTTTCAGTCTTTTTTAAAAAAATATTTATTTATTATTTATGCAATACTCTGCCTGCATGTATGCCTGCACAGCAGAAGAGCACACCAGATCTCAAGATAGATAGTTGTGATGTGCTATGTGGTTGCTGTTAATTGAACTCAGGACCTTTGGAAGAGCAGCCAATGCTCTTAACCATTGAACCATCTTTCCAGCCCAAATATATCTCTTTTAACAACTTGGAAGTTAATGGGCATGAACCCTATAAATTCTTCTCTGGATATTGTTTCTTAAAACTCAACTATTAAGAAACCTAATGATGCTAATCCATCTTTTATCCCTTACAATCTGTAAGAGTGGAAGACTGCCAGCTCCAGCAGACCTCAAGGTCAGAGATGAATGTGCTGTGAGGGTCAGACTGAAAATAGTCATACAGATGTGGAAACTCTTTTGTGAAGCTGAGAAGCCCACAAAGCAGGCTATGTGAAAATCTGTACAACGTTAAGAGTATTGTTACTCATAGCTTCACGCAAGGCTAAGAGTCAAGATACTAAAGAATGGCTCAACAAACTAGATAGGCATGATAGACCAATACTCTCTGTCTAGTAAACATATCTGCTTTTAACTGTCATTTAATGTAACGCTAAGAGGACTGTTACTTCTTAGGGAAAAACAAGAAAAGTAAGAAACAAACACAAATACTGGATTCGCTAGGGATAATTCTTAGGGGTAAAGAACATTCAATTCAAAATGTTTCAAAAATATGCCATAATGCATCCGTATGCAATTGAGTTCAATGTACAGACAAATCAATTACAACTTCAATGCAATGCACTTTGTCACAATGGATTTAGATCAGTATGTTCAACAGGGGCATACTCTCAGGTTTTAGATCCTCTAAATGTGCCCTTTAGTATATTTCAAAGTGAAATTTTTGATTTTTATGTTACAGAGACAACTTTAACTTTAAAACTCTCAATACATCAGAAATAGAAGACTATCTGTGACCAGAAGATAATTTAGATATTTTGAATAATTCATTCCTTTTTATTTTTGCTGAGAACATCTAGGAACAAAGCAATTGGAAGAGGGACCACTCTATTCGATTCAGTTGAGTATGCAGTTTTCCAGCAAATTTCTTTTAAAAATAGACTCTAAATCTGAATTTTAAGTGAGACCTATTTCTAGTATTGTAACCATAAACTTATTGATGTAAGAAAATTGGTCAGTTATATAAACAGGAAACAAAAATGTATAGATAATATAGACATGCCAGAATGTAATCACTTGAGTGTATTCTGACTATACCTGTAATTGCTATAGATACAAGAAATGCTCTATGTATGCTTATTTTTCTTAGTATTCAATATGGCATTATATATGTTTATATATTATATATTTTTAATATATTGGTGTAAAAGGCTCTTCTTTCTGTGTTGCTCTCATTGGTTAAATAAGGAAAGTGCCTTGGCCTTTTGATAGGGTAGCACTTAGGCAGGCAGAGTAGACAGAACTGAATGCTAAGAAGAAGGGCAGAGGGAGAGCCGCCATAGATCTGCCATGTCAGACATGCTGAATCTTTCCTGGTAAGCCATGACCTTGTGGTAACATACAGATTATTAGAAATTGGTTGAATCAAGATGTGAGAGTTAGCCAATAAGAGGCTAGAATTAATGAGGCAGGCAATGTTTAAATGAACACAGGTTCTTTGTGATTATTTCGAAGGTTAAGCTAGCTGGGTGGCTGGAATGAAAAGCAGGCCCTCTCTCCTTCAACAATATATATTCAAAATGCTTGTACATCATGATGCAAATACTACACACTAAGCAAGACATTGTTGTGGTATAGAACATTTGTTTAGCTAAGTAAAGATGGGTTACATTTGTTTATGTTGCATAATAACTGTTTAACTATGTAAATGTATATACTCTTAGTTCTAATATCAGGATACACGGCACAATTCAAAAGAACATCTGCACCTGGCCTGAAGTGAAACACAACATTTCAATAAAAGAGAAACCATTACCTCTAATGTGATAACAATCAATGGTATTGGGTGTCTACCAAGTACCAGGCACTGAACTGGGTTCTTCAGAATTTTTGTCTTTGTGTCCTCATAATATTTCAACACAAGGATTTATTAGCCGAACATACTAATGTTGAACATACCAATACGTTCAGGGATTGAATAATGTGCTCAGGGCTAAGAAGAGAATAAGTGATTAATTTA
The DNA here is from genome assembly GCA_902806775.1 of Microtus agrestis. NCBI lineage: Eukaryota > Metazoa > Chordata > Mammalia > Rodentia > Cricetidae > Microtus > Microtus agrestis. The sequence continues at coordinate 723,620 of CADCXT010004901.1, read as the reverse complement.
CCTGAGTTCTATCCAGAGATCACCCTGTACCCCTCAGGCAGACAGATATACTCATAGACAAATAGATGATAGGTAGATACATACTTACATTTATACACCCCCGTACAATACATACATGCATTCATAGACACAGATCATGTTACTTCCTCCTATTGAATGCAAGTGCACTTGAAGAGTTACACATTTTAGCCCTCGCACTTCGGTGTGAATTGATTTATACTCACTCTCTTAAAAGCCAGTGCTAAAATAGAAAGCATAAGCTAATTAAGTATCCAAGAACATAATTAAAAGTTATTTGCTGTGCATAAGGGGTACATAAAGGCAAATACTTTGCATGTGGACTACTTTTCTCTGGTTGCCAAAATAATGAACATCAAGGTGCTATTTATTAGCTGCTTTTACTGCTAATATTTTTTCTGTCAAAGGATAAAATTAAAAAGTTCACACATTGCTTGTTTCAACAGACATCATCATAGACAGCTCAAGCATTCACTTTTTCTTATCCTGAGATCTAAGCTCTACTTAGAGATAGGACACAATACACCTGCCAATCATTCACAACGGTGGCTTTCACAGGACCTCACTATGGATTTATTGCCCTCTCTGGTTGGATGCCAACCGGAAGAGGAGAGCAAAGGAACAATATTTGCATTCCTTCTAGCAATTCACTCACCTCTAATAGATAATTGTGATACCTTTATCACTTTTACATTACAAAGGATATTCTAATTCTTAATACATGATACATTATTTTAAAATAATGAATTTCCTTGAATGATTCATGATTCACTATGGCCAGAAGAGCTGGTAGGCTAACCACAGATCTTCAACCCTTGCTTTGCTTCTCTAAATCCAGTATGGAGGCAGCATCCTCAGCTCTGCAATGGAATACCTGTTGCAGCCATACGTCTTCCTCCCTGCCCTTATCTCCAGTGTACCCCAAGATATTCCCCACCTAAGCTCCCATCCTCCATTCACTCACTGCTTAACCCAGCTCAACCAAGCATTTCCTGGTACCCACAGGCCACTTTTCACAGGAAAACAAGTGGACTAAGTGCAGTTCTTCACTTCTCTCTCCACTCCTCCAAGTTCAACCCTCCAGCTCATTCCCCAGCTCTGTAGCAGGACTTCTGATGTGGCCTCTCCTCACTCTCTGCCCTCATTTCCAGGAGATCAACTGAGCAGATCCTGGTGTAGCATCTTGATTTCTCCCCTCCTGTGAACTTTTTTAGGTCCAATAACCCATTCCTATTCCTAAGTATCCACTCCCAATAAATAGAAACACATTGATATATAACCCCAGTGGCTTATCTATCACGACTCTAGAAGAATTTCCTACACGGCAACAAACACGCACCGTGATCTCCCAAGAATCAGAGAGTAAACAGAAACCAAGGAACAAAACACCCACTCAACAAAGACAAGAGCAGATATCAGCCCTTAGAAGTATAATCTTTCCAACCCCACATGCCTAGATGCCAGTGTAACAGTACAGTCAATAATAGTCAGGACACTATGTCTCCATTAGCACCCAACAACCATACCACAACAGATCCTGAATATTCCAACATGATGAAGCACAATAAAAAGACCTTAAAACAGCTTTTTGTTTGTTTTCTGACTGTGATAGAGGAACTGATTAAGTCCTTTAAATAAATCAATAAAAATCTCAGGAGATCTTGTTTATTTCCCCTTCCCCAAAATATCCATGTATGCCTCTCTTAGAAAACTGGGACAGGGAGGGGGAATAAGGGAAGGTGGAAGCAGGCATGGAGGAGAAGAACATGAGGGAATGGGATGGTCAAGATGGGGGAGGACAGAGGGAGAACAAGGAAAGAGAAACCTTGATTGTAGGAGCCATTATGCAGCTAGTGTGAAACCTGGCACCGGGGAAATTCCCAGAAATCCACAAGGATTACCCTAAGCAATACTGGAGAAGGTGCCTGAACTGGCCTTCCCCTGTAACCAGATTGATGATTACCTTAACTGTCATCATAGAACCTTCATCCAGCCACTGATGGAAGCTGATGTAGAGATCCACAGCTAAGCATTGGACTGAGCTCCCAAAGTCCAGTCCAAAAGAGAAAAGAGCGATAATATGACTAAAGGGGTTAAAGCTATGATGGAATACCTATAGAAACACCTGACCTAAGCTAGTGGGACCTCACTTACTCTGAACTGACAGAATGGGGAACATGCATAGGACAAAACTAGGCCCTCTGAATGTGGGTGACAGGTATGTGGTTGGGGCAGTCTTTGTGGCCACTGGCAGTGGGAACAGGATTTGTTGCTAGTGCTTGAACTGGATTTTTGGAGCCTATTCTTTTTGGAGGGATAACGTGCTCAGTCTAAATATAGAGGGGAGGGCCTTGTTCCTGCCTTAAAGTGATATGTCAGACTTTGTTGACTCCCCATGGGAAGCCTTACTCTTTCTGAGGACTGGATGGGAGTGGGCTGGGGGGAGTATGAGGAGGGGAGTGGGATAGATATGTAAAATGAGAAAAGATCTTTTAAAAAATAAGTTAAATAATTTAATTAAAAAGAATGTAATCCAAAAATAAAAGAAATCAGAGAAAAAAATGGAATGAAATGAATAAAATTTTCAAGTCCTGAAAAGTAGCCTAGAATTAATAAACTGAATCAATAGAAAACTCAAATTGAGAAAAATATGAAAATGAATAATCTAGGAACTATAGCAGGAACCACAGAGACAAGCATCAACAAAAGAATACAAGAGATGAGACAAAGACTCTCAAGCACTGATGAGATGATAGAAGAAATGGATACATCAGTCAGAAAAAAATGTTGAATCTTAAAAAAAAAATTCTGGTACAAAATATCCAGGAGAACTAGGACATTATAAAATGACCAAATCTAAGAATGAAAGAAATAGAAAAAGGAGAAGAAACTCAGGTCAAAGAAAGAATACTATCAAAAGAATCATAGAAGAAAATTCCCCGAACCTAAAGAAGTAGATGCCTATCAAGGTATGAGAAGCATACAGAAAATCAAATAGATAGGATCAGAAAAGAAATTTCTCTTGCCACATACTAATCAAAGCACTCGACATACAGAACAAAAAAAGAAAAGACTATTAAAAGCTACAAGGGGAAAAGATCAAGTAACATATAAAGGCAGACCAAATAGAATTACACCTGAATTCTCAGCAAAGACTGTGAAAGGCAGAAGGGCTTGAACAGGTATGCTACAGACTCAAAGAGACCACAGATGGCAGCCCAGACTACTATACCCAGATAAATTTTCCAACACCGTACATGGTGAAAATAAGACAGACCATAATAAAATCAAATTTAAGAAAACATCTGCTTACAAATACAGCCCTACAGAACTTTGCTAAAGGGAAACTCACTACACTCAAGGAAACACAGAGAATAAATAATCCAAAAAGAGCTAAATCAAAAGAGGGGACATACACAAACACATGCAAACACACACAAAAACAGAAACATGACCACAACTACCAACAACAGAAACAAAATAACAATCACTGGTCATAGATATCTGTCAACATCAATGGTTTCAATTATCCAAAAAAATGGCACAAACTAAAATAATGAATGTGAAAAAAGGAGCCATCTTTCTGCTGCATCCAAGAAACACACCTTAACATCAAGCCTAAATCACATATTGACTCTCACACATTTGGGAGATTTCAATACTCTACTTTCACCAATAGACAGGTCATGTGGGCAAAAATTAAGCACAGAAATGCTGGAGCTCTCAGACATTATAAACCAAACAGATGGACCTAACAGATATTTACAAAACATTTCAACAAAGCATAAATGAATATATATTTTTATCAGTAAATCATAGAAATTTCTCCCAAACTCAGTCACAAAGCAAGTCTCAAAATATACAAGAAAATGAAATAACACCCTGTATCCTATCTGAACACCAGCTCTGATTAAAACTGAATATTAACAATAACAGAAACAATATAAAGCCTACAAACTCATGGAAAAAGAACAACTTACTATAAAATAAAAAAATAGGTCAAGAGAGGAATTCAGAAAGAAATTAAAGATTTTTATAGAATTTGAATATATAAAATACCCAGACACAATGATGGCAGTTCTAAGAAGCAAAACCATAGCACTGCATGTCTACATAAATAAGCTGGATAGATCTCTTAATAGCAATTTAACAACATACCTGAAAGTTCTAGACCATAAAGAAGAAAGCACACCCAAGAAATGACAAAAAATAAACTTTGTGCTAAAGTAAATAAAATAGAAACAACAACAACAAATTACAAAGAATCAATGAAATAAAAAAGTGATTCATTGAAAAGATCAGTAAGATTGACCAACCCTTACCAAAATTGGCTAAAAAGCATGGAGAGAATTGCCAAATTAACAAAATTAGAAAATGGGGAGGACATGATAACAGACACAAAGAGAATCCAGACCCAACAAAGAAGGAGAATTACAGACAAATTTCCCTGAAGAATATAGGTGCAAATAATTTCAATAAAATTCTTGCAAACTGAATCAGATAACATATAAAAGAAATAATCCACCATGACCAAGCAGGCTTTATCCAAGCAATGCATGAATGGTTCAACATATGTAAAACCTCCATGCAAAAAAAACCTGAAAGACAAAAACCACATGATCATCTCATCAGATGCAGAAAAGACCTTTGACAAAATCCAACACCCCTTCATGAGCCAAGTCCTGGAGAAATTAGGGGTACAAGGGAAGTACGTAAATATGATAAAGACAGTTTACATCAATTACATAGCCAACATTAACTTAAAGGGAGAGAAACTCAATGAAATTCTACTAAAATTGAGAACAAAACAAGACTGTCTACTCTCTTGATATATATTCAATACAGTACTTAAAATCTTAACTAAAGTAATAAGAAAACTGGAGAAAATCAAGGGGATAAGAACTTGAAAGGCACTGTGTAGAGGTGATGCACACATTTAAACCAGCACATAGGAGACAGACGTAGGAGGATCTCTGTGAGTTCGAAGCCAGTTTGGTCTCTAATGAGAGTTCTAGGACAGTCAGAGCAACACAGAGAAAACCTGTAAAATATATATATATAGATAGATAGATAGATAGATAGATAGATAGAGATAGATAGATATAGATACATACATACATAGAGAATTTGAAAGGAAAAAAGTCCAACTATCTTTATTTGCAGATGATAATAGAGAAGTGCCCTAAAAATTCCATCAGGAAACTTCCACATCCTATTCACACTTTCAGCTATTAACTTGATAAAAGATTAACTCATAAAAAATCAGCAGCCCTCCTATATACAAACGAAAAATGGACTATGAAAGAAATTAAGAAAACAACACCTTTCATAATAGCCTCAAATAATATAAACTATCTTGGAGTAACTCTAACAAAGCAAGTGAAGGACTTGTATAATAAAAACGTCAAGTCATTGAAGAAGATATCAAAAGGGGAAAAGATCTCCCATGCTCAAGAATTAGCAAGATTAATATAGTAAAATATGGCCATCCTACCAAAAGAAATCTACAGATTCAACACAATCCTTCATCAAAATCCAACACAATTCCTTATAGATCTTGAAAGAAAAATTCAGTTTCTTATGAAAACACACACACACACACAAAATGAGTATAGCTAAAACAATCCTGAATAATCGAAGATCTTCTAGAGGTATCATTATCCATAATTTCAATTTATACTATAGAACGATAGTAATAAAAACAGCATGGTATTGAAACAAAACAGACATGTTAATCAATGGAATCAAATTAAAGACATAAATTCACACACTCATGGACACTTGATGTTAGATAAAGAGATTAGAAATATACATTGGAATAAGATAGCATCTTCAACAAATTGTTGCTTTTTTTTATTGCTTATCTTTAATGTTAACTTGTTCTATTTACCACTAAGTACTCCATAGTTGGATGGTGGGGTGAAAACCTGCTAGATCATAGAAGCCAAAAAGCGACCAACGAAACTTCCTTTTTAGCTGGAGACCCAGTAAGAGGGCATCTCTTCAGCTGTCCCAAACCAAAAAGACCAAGTTCATCCCTACTTTCCCTGTGTGTTTCTCTATCCATCTCCCTGGTTCCTCTGAACTCTCTATAGCTAATCCCTGTCAATTAGTTGCTGGCTCTGCCCCTTGTTCCAAGGTCGACTTTAATAACACAGTCTCCAGTCTTCACAGTATGAACAAATGGTGATGGTCCAGCTGAATGTCTGCATGTAAAAGAGTGCAAACAGATCCATATTTATCATCCTGCACAAGACTCAAGTCCTAGTGAACCAAAGCCTTCAACATAAAACTAGTATTCTTTGTTGCTATATTTATAATAGTCAGAAATTGGAAACAACTTAGATGTCCCTCAACAGAAGAATGGATAAAGAAAATGTGGTATGTTTACACAATGGAATATTACTTAGTTATCAAAAAAATACATCATGAAATTTACAAGATAATGGATGGAACTAGGAAAAGTCATCTTAAGTGAGATATCCCTGATTCAGAAAGACAATTATAGTATATATTCACTTATATGTAAATATTAGCTGTTTAGTCAATGATAAGCAAGCTAAAAGTTATAGAACCACAGAGGGTAGGTATAAAATAGTGGACTTAAGGGTAAGATTGATCTAATCTCATTAGGAAAAGGAAATAGAATAGATAGTTATGGATGGAGTGGGAGGGGCTGGAATAGAATGATCAAGGGGGAAGAAAGAAGAAGAGGGAGGGAATATAAAGAGAGACAGCTAACATTAAGGGACATTCAAGGGGTAGTATGGAAACCTAATAAAGTACAAATCTCTTAAAATATATACATATATGAAAGCAATCTAAAAGAAATTACCAAATAATGAAGGAAACAGTCTTAACTAGCCATCTCTTGCTACCAAATTAAGCTTACAGAGTAATATTGGGTTACATATAATTAAACTACTGGCCAAAGGAGTCCCATAGGAATCCCAAACACTTCAGACTATTGTCAAGAATATAGGTCACTCTCCACAAACTGACAGCAAGGCTCCATTGTTGAAGACACTTACACAACTCAATGAAAATGAAGAGACATTGAGCTTGTGCCTACATAGAACCTTTGCCCCTGAGTCCTACTGTCTTTGGTATGGGAAGGTACTCTGCAAGCTACCAGAAGAGAATGTAAACACCAAGCCAAACACAAATCCTTTGATCAACAGTGGTGCCCTGCCTGTAAGTTATGCTAGGGTAATGGTGGCACAAAGCTTGTGGGAGTAACTAACCAATACCTGGTTTGACTTAAGGCCCTCTCCGTGAGATGGAACCTATATACAACATTGCTTTGGTGTCCAAGAACCAAAGATTAGATACTCCAGGGTTCTGAGGTAAAAACCACAAAATACAGGTTAAAAAAATCAATCAATCAATCAATCAAAACAAATGTGCTATAAAATTACTCCTAATGACATGTTGGTATGTTCCCAGACTGTGATGTAGGAGTTTCTTCTATCTACATGTTGCTTTCATTGGTTGAATAAAAAAACTGCTTTGGCCTTTTGATAGGACAGCACTTAGGTAGGCAGAGTAGACAGAAGTGAATGTTGGGAAGAAGGGAGACAGAGAGCTGCCATAAAGTCCCCAGGTCAGAGACGCTGAATCTTTCTCAGTAAGCCATGACCTCATGGTGATACACAGATTAACAGAAATTGGTTAGATCAGGATGTGAGAGTTGGCCAAGGAGAGGCTAGATTTAATGGGTCAGGCAGTAATTAAATTAATACAATTTCTTTGTGGTTATTTCGGGGGGTAAGCTAGCCAGGCGGCTGGACGCAGCCTGCTTCTCCATATTACAAGACTGTGCCTTGCTCATCAAAGACGTTTTCTCCTGCAGACGATGGAAACAAACACAGAGACCTACAGGCAGACATTATGCTGAGAGATATGCCTTAGAACACACAGCGTTAAATAGGATTGATCTATCACATTCTGCTCCTCAGAGCTCAGGCAATGCCACAGAAGAGAAGGTGAAAATAGTGTTAGAGCCAAAAGAGATGGAGGACACCAAGAGAAATTGATTTAAAGGTTCTTTAAATCAATGCGAGCACAGGTCATATGAACTCACAGAGACTGGGGCAGTATGCACAGGGCCTGAAGAGGTCTGTATTAGGTCCTCTGTACAAATACTATGTTTTTTTTATATTAGTTTGGTGTTTTTATGGTATTCCTGAGTGCAAATGATTGAGTTTCTGATTCTAGTGCCTTCTCTTTTCCTTCATTTTATTTATCTTGTCCAAATCTGAAGTGATAGTTTTTGTTTTATCCTATAGCATTTTATGTTGTTAATATTTTATTATTATCCTTGAGAACACTCTGCTTTCTAAGGAGAGACAGAAAGAGCGTGAATATGTATGTGGGGTTGGGTATGATGGGAAGGAACTGGTAGGAGCAGAGGAAATTCCCGAGAAGCCATAATCAGAATATATAATGTGAGAAAATAACCTATTTTCAATAAAGGGGAAAAAAGAAATATGCCATGATTACTAGGTCTAATACCCTTTCAAATAAAATTGGGTATACAGGAACTTGGGAGAAGGCAAGATAGATAAATGCTTATGGCAAAACCCGGGGGACCAAAGTTAATCCTGAGCAAATGCAGAAAATTTAGACAAGAGAGGTATCCTGCTGTAATCCCATTACTAGGGAGTCAGAGATCAGAGGTTCCAGGTAGAGCAGACTAGCTAAATTAAACGTAGTTAAGCTCTAGATTTTGCCAAGGATCTGCCTCAATAAATAAAGTGGGCGGTGATCAGGGAAGACACTAGATATTAATTTTTGATCTACATATGCATCCATATGTGTCCACACATGTAAAAACACAGACACATGCATACACTACACACCATACACATATTAATAATTAGCTACACTGAGGAATATAAATGCAATATATGAATATTTTAGAACATACAAATACTTTAGGGTACAAAGAAACACTCTGTGACCCAGTTAACTTAATCCAGAAAATTCCTCACAGGCATACCCAGATGTTTGTCTCCGAGGTGATGGTAGATTCTGTCAAGTCGACAGTCAATATAACCCAGCAGAGAGTCTGTGGTCACATCTGTTTGTCCTTATACAGACACTAAAAAACACACTCACAATTGGGGAGCTAAAACATGTACACAAAAGGGAAGACAAGGATTCCAGCTTCTATCACTGTCAGCCTATGGCTCTCCAACTTCATTTAAATGTGTCTATACATACAAAAGGAAGTAAATTCTAAATATTTCTATGTGAAATGTTTTTCATATTTCACTTCAGTATGTATCAGGGCACACTAGTATTCCAAGACTCATTTATCTGTAATTACAGAGACTTTTAAATGTCAGTAGTGAACTGTGCATATGAGTATCAGTTTGATTCGTTTTAATAGGTGTATTTTTTCAAAACACAGTTTCAAACTGATCTAAATATTTTATTACCTATAAAGGCATTAGTTTATTCACAAGTTCTGACCATTTCAAATAATATACAATTCATATTCTTTCAAATGTTTACATATGCGCTAAGATTTCTCCATAACACATTGCTACAAACAAAACCATTGGTTGAAGAGTTCTTTGACAAGCATATTGTAAATAGAATCTGACTGCTCCTTGGAAGCCCATGTTGAGGGGGCTTTATCTCAGCCTGTGTTGCTATTGACAGTGGTGGGACCGTTAAGCTTGCTATACAGCAAGTTAGGATGAAGCTAGGACACGAGGATGTGTTAGCAAGGAGGGGGATAAATAGGACTTTGGAGTCTTCTCTATTTTTCATCCCCTAGTTTCCATGAGGTGAGCAAGTCCTGTTATGAAGGACTATCTCTTCACACACCCCAAGTAATATGGCCAACTGAAAATGAACTTGAACCTCTAAAAACTGTGAGCAAAAATAAACCTTTCCTTTTTTTTTTTGTTTGAGATTTCTTGGGCTTGCTTCAGCAAAAGGAAGCTGATTTACAGTATATCTTCTCTCTTATGTGTGAAAGCTAAACAGAGGTGATTTGAATGTAGTACAGTGGTTATGGAGGTTAGAATAGATGTAAAAGAAGGGTGTATAAAAGACAAATTAAATGTGATTATTACATGCTGTGTATATGTTTTGAACCGCCATAATGAATTACGTTCATATGTATAATTACTCATAATTTTAAGAGTTTTTTGTTGATTCCTACTTTCATTGTTTAAATTAGCATACAAAAGCTTCATTATGGTATTTTAAGCATAATTGTCTGTTGTTGATCTTCCTCCCCACAAGCGTCTTCAGCTCCCTGACCCTCCTGCCTTACCTTCCACCCCAGTAGTTCCTTTCAGCTTTGATGTCACGTGTCCTGTGGTCCTTCCTCAGTTCCTCATTTCCTTGACACCTTTTTTCTTTTAACATTCCTCTTTCTGGTTTCATGAGTTTCTCTCTCTCTCTCTCTCTCTCTCTCTCTCTCTCTCTCTCTCTCTCTCTCTCTCTCCCGTCGTCATTGATACACATGTATCTGCTTTGAAAGCCAACACCCACATGTGGAAAAGAGTAAACAGCAAATACCCGTAAGACTTGAAAGCCACTACAGAGTTCTGTGCACGTATATGTTCATTGCTGCTCTTTTCGCAATAGCAAGGAAATTGGAGTCACCCTAGATTGTTCATCAGCCGATGAATGGCCCATAAAAATGCGCTATGTATATACAATATGCTTTCATTCTGTCATAAGAAAATGGAACTTGGAAATTTGCAGGAAAATGGATAGATTTGAAACTGTTATTTTAAGTGAAGTAACTTAATTTCGGAAAAAGCACTTTTAATTTGATATATTTAAGAAACTTTCTAGTATAAAAATTCCACCAATGTTAATAGAATAATTATATTTACACATCAAATTGAAATATATATTTACATTTAAGAGAACACAATTTCAAAATTATTGATTCTTTTCAGCAATTTGCATCATGTCGTCTAAATACACTGCAGTATTGTGTAATATTTTTGTGACTAGCTGGAGGATCAGTAAGATTTGTTTTGCTGAGAAGTGTACAGTTTTTTAATTCCTAAATTTAAGGACTTATTGATAATTTTGTTGTTTATAGCAAAGGCCTAAAAACGTTGTGTTTATCTTGTCAGTCTCCACATTTTGAACAGTTTAGCCGATTCTGTAATTTGCTTTAATTGTTCGATTATGGAACCAACAGCACAATGGTATGTGTGACGATGTTATGGTTTAGAACCTGAGTGTGCGCCCCCCCAAACATAGGTGTTGAAGGATTGCTCCCCAGGTGTTGGTGCTGTAGAGAAGCGGCAGACATTTTAGGTTCGTGAGCCAAGATGAAGGAAGTTCACCTTCCAAGACATATCACTGGGGATGCGGTGATACTGAGTCACTGCCCTGCTCCTCGGCCTCTTTCATCCTTTTCAGCTTCCACGAGTGGAACAGGTTCCCTCCCAGACCTGCCTCCCACCACAGGCCTGAGAGAAAACGGCCAAGTGGCCGTGGCCGGACATCATGAGTCAGAATCAACCTTCCTCCTTTAAGATGGTGTTCTAAGTGATTTTGTCACAGTGCCTGAAATTCAACCATACATAGACTGGGGACTACTTTATTAAAATTTTATTTTGAAGTAATTGTAGACGCATATGCAATTGCAATAAACTGTACAAGAAATCTCTTATTTCCATGTTCCGTAGTGGGAATATCATGTAAAATACAGAATAACACCGAGACCAGCATATTGACACTTGCTCAGTCCAAACGCAGAAATCATTGCCACCACCGTATGAATCTTCATGTTGCTAACTTAGAGCCCTACTCACTTTCTCATTCCTCTCTATAACTCTCAATACCTGAAAATCAAAAGTCTGTTTCCTGTTTTTATGACTTTGCCACTATTACATGAATAGACCCGCATATTAAATAAACTTTTAGCTTTCCATTCATATAATTATTTGGGGGATTTGTGTGTATTATTGTGTACATCAAAAATCCATATTCTGTTTAATAATACTATATTATACAGGTACACTTTTATCTATTTCAATTACAATGTTTCATAATCTTTGGCTATGAGAAACTAAGCTATCATACTCAACATAGTTGGATCTAGGTTTGGAGTGGAGAGCAAAAGAGAAAAGGAGTGCAGACTGCAACAGAATACTAATGACGGTGAACTAGCAGGAAGAGGTGTGAGAGGGTAATGGGGTGAATACGGCCGAAGAATACATCAGAGTTAAGTGAAAATATCATCACAAAACATCACTTTGTACAATGAACATATACTAATAAACATGACATGTATTAAAGTTTTTTAATTTGTATTTTATGCATGTTTATATACATGCACCACTTGTGTGCCTGCTGTCTATAGAGGCCAAAAGAGGACATTAGATCCTCTGGAACTGAAGCTATAGATGGTAGTGTGCTCATCGCTCTTTTTGCACTATGGTGTGGTGTAAGACACCCTGTGTTCACTCATCTTATACAAACCTGGGATCAATCATTCCTTCAGGAACACCTGGTTCTTTTTTATCTCTTGTTTATTTTTATTTCATGTGCATTGATGTTTTGCCTGCATTTATATCTGTGTGAAGGTGTCAGATCCTCTAGAACTAGAGCTACAGACAGTTGTGAGCTGCCATGTGTGTTCTGGGAATTGAACCTAGGACGTCTGGAAGAGCAACCAGTGCTCTGAGCTACTTGAGTCTTCTCTCCAGCTCACCTTCTGGCAAGGAAGGATATTTAGACACCACAATCTGGGTACCATCTGTGTTCATTGCTACTTGGGTGTTGCATTTCCAGTCTCTTTTTTTATTTATTTTTATTTTTCCATTCAATTATTTACACTTCCTTCCCTCCTCCCAATGCCCTCCAGCTCCTCCATAAACCCCATCCTCCCTCTCCCACCCTGCTTAAGAGAAGTCAGGGAACCCTGCCCTGTGAGAAGTCAGTCTCTCACAATAAACAGAGTAAGGATAAAAATGTGGTACAAACGCCTTAGCATAAGTAAACTCTCCAAATCTTCCTGAAAGTCCTTAGATTACACAGCACCTGCCATTCCACTCTAACATTCAAGCTTTCTCCACTTTTAATCTCTGATTTATATCTTCATCTGGGAGGAAAAAATGGCTTTCATGATTTTCAATAAATGTGATTCTTTTCTTAATACCTGTAACCCCCCCCCATAAAAAAAATCATCTGGTCCTGCCAAGTGATTGCTCCGCTCAGCTCCTGAATCAGGTCCACACACCCTCAAGGTCACCTGCCCAATTTAGCTGTGCTCATTGCATGATTCTGCCTGATGGCTGCTTAATTTAAATAGTAAGGAGATAAAGAGGGCCATAGTATTTCCAAAATCCCATATTTCCATTGATCACAGTCTGGGATTGGTATGTAAAATAAAATAAAAGGCTATTTTAGAAAAATAATAAGAGCATTTCAAACACTGAGATATATCTTGACTCTTCAAATATGTTGGTAATGTTTTTGAATGCTTTTTTTTAAATCTTCTTTTGCTGGGGTGAGGAGTGCTCAGGAATGACTACAGATCTTGTGTATAAAAGGCAAGTGCTTTCCCACTCGGCTACATCCCCAGCACTACTTCATTATGGAGTAATTTTATTTCCTTATAAATTAATTGAAAAGAAGACACCACAAGATAGAAATGAAAAATAAATGTACTAATAACCTAAAGCATATTTAAATGCATTTAAAGATTATTTTAAGGTAAATCAATACAAATGTATTAACTTTGGCTTTGGAAAACTTTATTCAAATGATCATCTTACCTTATGTATGGTTCTCTAACTGTTTCGGGATTATAAAGATTAATATAAATTTAGAAACAAGAAAAACCTTTATCACTTCAAGAACTGAGAGGAAATCTCTGACAAGAGTTGTTCCAAACACATCCTGGCTTATCATTAACTTGAAGACTTTCTAAGTATCATGCTGGTATTTTTATGATTTCTCCCTTGGAAGCATTTTATTAAAAATTACATTTTTACATTAATCTTTCAGAATTATGTGGGCATAGAGTTCACCTCTTGAGTTTAGCAAGGAATAACTTTATCCTTCTGTACCCTTTATAGCCATATGCTAACCACAGCCATCAGCGTGTGATATGGGATTCCCCTCTGCATGCTGTGAATACCATTGGTTAATAAAGAAACTGTTTTGAGCCTATAGCAGAACAGGGCAGAACAGAGTTAGGTGGGGAAAACTAAACTGAATGCTGGGAGAAAGAAGGAGTCAGAGAAAAGCCACATATGTAGCATCACCAGAGATAGATGCCAAAACTTTACCTGGTAAACCACAGCCTCGTGGCAATACACAGATAAATGGAGATGGGTTAATTTAAGATAGGAGTTAGCTAGAAATATGCTTTAGCTATTGGCCAATCATATTGCAAATAATATGGTTCCTGTATGATTATTTGGGGGCTGAGCAACCAGGAATAAACAAGTAGGCTCTCATAACAACCATGCATACATCTCCACAGACAGGACAGCTTCCTAATAAGAGCAGGGTATGCTTTTCAGACTATGAAGGATATTAACAAAGAAAAGTCATGAGCTTGGGGAGGATGGAAGCAGACTGAAGTTTGAGCTTCCATACGTGTAGATACCAGAGATGAGAAAGCAATACTACAGTGTAATATACAAAGATGGGTCTGGGGATGCCCAAGATCTGGTCGTGAGTCCAACTCGCCCTGTGTGCAGCAAATTAGTTCATACAGATTTAAGCCATATGAGTAGTGGGACACTGCACTATAAGCATGATGAGAAAGTGACTCCAGTCTACTTGGAGAAAGTTAGACCACATTCAAAGAAGTACTGAGTTTGGCTGACTGCACAGTCAGCACACATAGACTTGAAATTTCTGTGAAAACACATGAGTACCCTTACTATTCTTTGAACTAGCTCAGGATGTCATACTCTCAGGTGAAAACAGAACCAATATGCCTGGTTACCTTGAGTATCTTTCCAACCAGTAAATAATTACTGTATATTTAATAAAAAGGGGAACTAAAAATGCACAGCTCTTTGTGTGAAAAATGAGGAATGTTGATGCTCCACATCACATAATCTCTCAGAAGCTAATTTAAATGGTTTCTGCTAAAGACAAAGGGGGCCAGTTCAATTCCCTAAGCAGGTAAATGTCTAGCAATTCAGGTGCAGAGTTTTTATGTACTGATTTTTTAAGAGATATTAACATACTGGCCTGGGGGTTTGATGCAACTCCTGTTTTCACACCACACATTTATGTATGTTGAAAAACTACTTCACTTTTGTGGGACATGAACCATTTTATACCTTTTCAGTTAAATAAGAACTTAGATGTAAATTTTATAGTGAGCAAAGTCATAGTTCCATGGATCACAGCTCTGTGAAACACTCTTTGCAAACCAAATGCCCAGGTGACACACTGCTTGCCTGCCTTTAAAAAGCCAGAGGGAAAACTGAAACTATTACATGCTACATAACTTTCAAAGTTTGAGGAATGCAAGTCATTTTATCTTGCATGGACTCATAATCTTTTAAAATATCATCACTTGGGGCACTTATGCAATGATTTTTAAAGCATGGTTTGCAATGCTTCAAACTGTTTTAGGTCATGTTTAAAGGCAGTTTAAATATATGTTCCTGGATCACTTCAAATTAAGGTGAACTTCAATTTATTTTGGATGTGGTGAATACAACATTTTTTAATCATCACACATAACAAATTAGTAGTGATAAAGCCAATATTAAGCGATAAAATAAGTACAGAAATTGAATAAACAGATTTCAAAGCTTAAAAAAAATCAGTCCTGGAATAATGAGGCATGCTTTTAATTCCAGCATTTGGGAGGTGGAGGCAGGTGGACCTCTGAGAGGCCAACCTGGTTTACAAATGAAGTTCTAGCCAAGACAGCCATGACTACATAGTCTTAAAAAAATCCAGAAAATCCAGTCATTCTCACCCTTGGGAGGAGGTTATCTTTCCTATTTGATATTCTTTAAATAACTTTGATAAACTCCCTTTAAAGTGTTTCACTGTATATAGCTTTCTCCAAACATTCCTCACATACAAAGCCCACAATGGGACACACTTTCAGACACTGCATGTTTTGACAACTGAGGAACTCTGTGTCAGTCCTTGGGCCTCCAGACAACATTGTAGGTGATAAGTATAGGAGTTGCCTATTTTGATTGGTGGTTTGTCAAAGAAATTTTTAAGTTTCCATTATTATTTCTCAAAATGTGGTCCAAGAATTGTAGCCATCTATTGTACTACTCTTGATGGTCCACATCCCAGGGACTCTCCACTGAGGCTTCCAAGTCAGTTCTGAGAATCACTGAGTCACGGGAATTTGAGATCGTCAACATCCATCTTGTAGATGGTATTTCTGTACTTTGGGTTTTTTGTTTGTTTGTTGCTGTTAGGTTTGGTCACTTGGAGGGTTTGCTGTATTTGTGACAGGTATTGCTCTCCACCTTTGAATTTATTATGTAGCTCAGACTGGCCGGGTAACTATGGTGATCATCTCTCTGCAGCCCCACAAGTGCCAGTATGACCACTGTGGGCCACCACATCTGACTTTAACACTGATTTTTAACTTGAGGAGAAACATCTGCTTTCAGAGCTAAGCTCTATCATCGTGGCTGCCCAAGCATCTGCCCCACCCTGCCCTTAGCAGAGAACATACTGTGCTTTTTTCCTTCCTTCAGTGATGGAAAGTGCTCATTAATCCTTAAAAATTAGCTACTCATCACTTGGATCCAAGCTAATGGGGATTATGTAATGTACGTGCAGTACAAGAGAAGGCTTAGAATTTTGTTGGGTTTGGGTGAGGAGAGAGAAAGCTTTTGTGAAACAATTTCCTCTGTCACTTAAAACTCTTCTGTGGGGAATTAGGTGCTGAGCATTAAAGGGGAGGAGACAACTCGTAAATACCAACCTGAGCTTCTTTCCTAATTACGCAGAAGGTTAATTCCATTATTATCACTTGGGAAGATGGATGGGAGTGTTGAAATAAGTGAGAGAGCTGCCTCTTAGAGAAATTCACTTATTTTTCCATGGCTAATGGAGCTTTAGATTCCAGGTTGCCAGTCGACAAATACAGTCTAAATGTATTCATGTGATTATTTTGATGCAATTTATATACTATTCATCATTCTGCTTCTACCTTTCTGTGTTTTACCGATATGAGGCCATGTGTAACTTAGAAGCATTAAACTAAGCATAAAGAAAAGGTTCTAGAGGCTCACACGACTGGAGGGTACCGATTTAGCAGAAGCAAGATTTCCATTGCCAACATTTTAAAACCAAGAGAATATTAATAGAGCTGTAAGACTTTGTGGTCCTGTTAAAGGAGTTTTTGTAGAACAATGCTACAACATTTCTAGATATTACCACATTAACTTAAGGTCGGGCAGGAAAACTTTAGGATTTCGCAAAGCTTAGATATTTGAAAGCTGTTCTCCCCAGGGAAAAAGACTTATTTGACACACACACACACACACACACACACACACACACACACACACACCATGAGTCCTTTCAAACTGGGCCATTAATTCGCATCATTATTTCTCTCTCTCTCTCTCAGTCTCTCTCTCTCTCTCTCTCTCTCTCTCTCTCTCTCTCTCTCTCTCTCTCTCTCTCTCTCTCTCTCTCTCTCTCTTTCTGCATCTCTCTGATGCTGCCCTAGTCTGGAAGAAGTGCCTCCATCCTCAACACCAATAATAACCCCCTTTTCCCCTTTCTCCCCAACTCTTCGAGCTAAGAGATCTGCAGCTGTTTTTCAGGTGTGTGTGTGTGTTGGAGGAGGTCAGTCGGTCCCTTCTCTGACTCCCCTCTAGTGGGTGCTCATCTAGGATAGTGGACAGTGAGAGTAAGGAACCCGAGGCTTCCCTCCCTGATAAGCCTTGCCACCTGAATACCTGACCCCACCCCCAACCGCCAGCACTGAGCGAGCAACCTGCGGTTTCCCCAGTGAGTAGCCAGCTTTCTGCCCCTAGGTCGCAGTTTCCCTCTTGCTCCCGCTCTTTTTCTTCCCTTGTGTTTTTGTCACCAATTATTTAAAGGCGAAAAAAACAACTCAAGATAGTCTCCTTCTCAGAAAACAGGCATGCTTTCCCCAACCCCTTCCCTCCCGCCTCGTTTCCGCCTTTGAACACAGGTAGGGGCAGCTACGCAAAGGGCTCTAGTTTCAAGCACAGATCAGTATCAGGTTCCCAATGGGCCAGCTTCCCTCTGGTTCAACGTATTCTTTCTCCACTGGGCACTTCCTCCCCCTTTTCAGGCCCTATTCTGCCCATATTTATAAAAAAAAAATATAAATATTTAACATGCAAGATAGTGTGAATTCCAGGTGTGTGTGTGTGTGTGTGTTGGTGTGTGTGTGTGTTAGTCTGATGATGTGCATATGAACTGCCTGTCTCACTCTGTGTGAGCCCTACCATGTGTCTAGTAGATGCAGGACAGTCGGACGGCTCCAATTGTCCTGCTAGGCTAAGGGTGGACCCTCCGGAACTCACCTGTCTGCGTCCAGGTAACTGGCCAAGTGCCCTCTGGGCCGCGTTCCAGAACAGCTAACAAGGCAGGGCTCCCTCTCCCGCGCATTTGCTCTGCACCCCACCTCCAGTTAGGGGGATTCTGATTTTATTTCTGCACCCCAACCCCCAAAGACAGCGGGATCGTTGCCCACCAGGGCTCCTTACCTCAAACAGAGGACCAATCTTGTTTTTCTCCAGGTAAGCCTGGATTCGGGTTTGTTGACGAGACGCCATGGAGAAATAGATGGGTCAGCCGAGAGAAGACAGTGCCCCTTGGCTGGAGACAGCCCCTCCTTTGCCCCCAAATGGACCCGGGACAGGAGCTTTGGAGCCTGGGCTCCCTGGCACAGCGGTGGGCAACAACCGGGTAAGCGGTGAGCTGCGAGCCCGAAGGGAGCAGGAAGCAGGGAACCCCAGCGAGGTTCTGCCAACTCAAGCAACTCCGAAGCGAGGAAAGAACTCCATCGTGTCCTGCAGCTCGCGCCCACCGGCTCAGCTTTCCGCAACGCGGCCGCCGCGGGGAAATCGCGGGCAGAGGCTCGTTTGTCCTCTGGGCGGCAGCAGCAGGAGCCGGTGGCCAGAGGCGAGTGTCTGTGCAGCGCCTCCGGTAGCCCTGTTTGGGGACAGCGGCGGCCGCGGGGATGGCAGCGCACGGAACCGCCCAAAGCGCGCCACGGTGTGCGCCCAGCTCCAGTCTGCCAGGAGCCAGTACCCAGGCTGCTCCCCGAGGCGGTGCTCGCTCCCTAGCGACAGCGCCGCTCAAAAAGCCAATGGTAAAGGTGCTTCTTTCAAAGTGCACATAAATCTGGTGCTTGTTGGCTACTCCTTGGCAGCTACAACTGCAGTTCCAAAGAGGATGGTCCTAACCACCCAGGATGATCCTCTCCTGGGCGCCTGCTCTGCCTTCACTAGCTGAGAAAGAGAGAAAGCCAGAAATTAAAGGTAGTGGGTGCGTTTTGAAGCGAAAACAAAGTTGCTTGTCTTTAAGAGAATAATAATAAAGAAGATGAAAAAGGTATCTGATCTGGCCTGGAGCAAGTCAGCTGTCTGAGAACTGATTGAAAATTCCCGAAGTGCATACACCCAAAGGCTGGAAGCAACCCCTGGCCATTTGGAAGGGAGATGAAATAAGCGAGCCAGCTCTGGGCTTCCAAGTTTGCTTCCAGCCCACGCCTTCAATTCTGCCTCTAGCTAGGGCTCTGGCGCTCTGGGTGAGCTCCCTCCCAGCATTGCTTCCTCTAGATGCCTCTTGAGCACCTCACTTTTACCTAGTCCCTTCTTTTTATGCAGGGCTGTTCAAACGGAAGACATACAGCTATCACTGGGCTTTCTGTAGAGTTCTTCGCAATTTTTAAAAATACAATATAAAACATGGAAGCTTCAAAGACAATTTCCCTGGTTCCAAACCATTATGTATTGCTAGATCAAAATATTTATACTAAAACTGTTCATTGTCTCTACAATAATAGGCAATGGTTTCCTTAAAGCTGACTATTACAGTATAGATTTCTTCTCTCCCTCCCCCCCCCGTGTTCCCAATTTCTGTGACTGATGTCTTTACTGGTGTCCAAGCCTCTCTCTATTTTAAAACATCCTGGCAACATGCAATGATTAAGATGAGAACGCATCATTTCCAGAAGTATTATAGCAATTACCTTGAATAATTCACATATGAGAAGTCTACCAGAGGCGTTAGAGTATTAGTTGCCACTGGTAACTTGAAACACACTTGATTTGGTGTGGAAAGATGTCCAAGCTGTTACCTTTGCAATCAGCCTGGGATGACCTGCCAGGGGCCAGCAGGAACGAACAGCAGTGATGTGTTAAGGGCTGTCATATATGTTCTGTAACAGTACACAATTATACTTACTTATTTACTTTTTAGTATGCTAAGGATATATAGAATATATGATGTGAATACCAATATTTATATGATATATGTTGTGGAGTTGGAAGGAAGGCCTGTGAGACACCTAAAGTTCCAAGTATTTTTTTTCATTGTTTTTATTTTTTTTTAATTTTATTTTGTGAGAAAAGTAAAAAAAAAAAGTTTCCGCCTCCTCCCAGCCTCCCATTTTTCCCTCCCCCACTCCTCTCCCCCTCCCTCTCCAGTCCAAAGAGCAGTCAGGGTTCTCAGGGTTCCCTGCCCTATGGAAAGTCCAAGGTCCTCCCCCTCCGTCCATGTCTAGTAAGGTGAACATCCAAACTGGCTAGGCTCCCACAAAGCCAGAACATGAAGTAGGATCAAAACCCCGTGCCATTGTCCTTGGCTTCTCATTGGCCCTTATTGTCCGCCATGTTCAGAGAGTCCGGTTTTATCCCATGCTTTTTCATTCACAGTCCAGCTGGCCTTGGTGAGCTCTCAATAGTTCAGCCCCACTGTCTCAGTGGGTGGGTGCACCCCTCGTGGTCCTGACTTCCTTGCTCATGTTCTCCCTCCTTCTGCTCCTCATTGGGACCTTGGGAGCTCAGTCCAGTGCTCCAGTGTGGGTCTCTGTCTCTATTTCCATCCATCACCAGATGAAGGTTCTATGGTGATATACAAGATATTCATCAGTATGGCTATAGGATAGGGTCATTTCAGGTTCCCTATCCTCAGCTGCCCAAGAAACTAACTGGGGACATCGCCTTGGGTTCAAGTCTCTTGTCCACCCTAAGGGGGCTCGCTTAACTAAGAATTGTGCCTCCGTGTTCCCCTATCCAACCTTCGTTTATCCCAATCATCCTGTTTTCCCAAGTTCCCTCAATCCTCCCCTTCTCATTTTTCTCTCCCCATCCCCCCTTATCCCCATCCCACCCCACCCCCAAGATCCCAATTTTCTCCCCGGCAATTTTGTCTACTTCCCATAGCCAAGAGGATAATTATATGTTTTTCCTTGGGTTCACCTTCTTATTTAGCTTCTTTAGGTTTACCAGGTATACCCTCCGTGACCTTTATTTATGGCTAGAAACAATTATGAGTGAGTACATCCCATGTCCATCTTTTTGGGTCTGGGTTACCTCACTCAGGATAGTGTTTTCTATTTCCATCCATTTGCATGCAAAATTCTAGAAGTCATTATTTTTTACCGCAGCATAGTACTCTAATGTGTATATATACCACACTTTCTTAATCCATTCTTCCATTGAAGGGCATCTAGGTTGTTTCCAGGTTCTGGCTATTACAAATAATACTGCTATGAGCATAGTTGAACAAATGCTTTTGTCATATGATAGGGCATCTCTTGGGTATATTCCCAAGAGTGGTATTCCTGGGTCCAGGGATAGGTTGATCCCGAATTTCCTGAGAAACAGAAACACTGATTTCCAAAGTGGTTGCACAAGATTGCATTCCCACCAGCAATGGATGAGGGTACCCCTTCCTCCACAGCCTCTCCAGCAAAGGCTATCATTGCTGTTTTTGATTTTAGCCATTCTGACAGGTGTAAGATGATATCTCAAAGTTGTCTTGATTTGCATTTCCCTGATCGCTAAGGAGGTTGAGCATGACCTTAAGTGTCTTTTGGCCATTTGAACTTCTTCTGTTGAGAATTCTCTGTTCAGATCAGTGCCCCATTTTTTAATTGGGTTAATTAGCATTTTAAAGTTTAGTTTCTTGAGTTCTCTATATATTTTAGAGATCAGACCTTTGTCTGTTGCGGGGTTGGTGAAGATCTTCTCCCAGTCAGTAGGTTGCCTTTTTGTCTTAGTAACAGTGTCCTTTGCTTTACAGAAGCTTCTTAGCTTCAGTAGGTCCCATCTATTCAATGTTGCCCTTAATGTCTGTGCTACTGGGGTTATACATAGGAAGCGATCTCCTGTGCCCATCTGTTGTAGGGTGCTTCCCACTTTCTCTTCTATCAGGTTCAGTGTGTTCGACTGATATTGAGGTCTTTGATCCATTTGGACTTAAGTTTTGTGCATGGTGAAAGATATGGTTCTATTTTCATTCTTCTACTTGTTGACATCCAATTGTGCCAGCACCATTTGTTGAAGATGCTTTCTTTCTTCCATTGTATACTTTTAGCACCTTTATCGAAAATGAGGTGTTCATAGGTTTGTGGGTTAAAATCCGGGTCATCTATACGATTCCATTGGTTGACTTCTCTGTTTTTATGCCAATACCACACTGTTTTCATTACTGTAGCTCTGTAATAGAGTTTGAAGTCAGGGATGGTAATGCCTCCAGAAAATCCTTTATTGTATAGGATTGTTTTGGCTATCCTGGGTTTTTTGTTTTTCCATATAAAATTGATTATTGTCCTCTCAAGATCTGTGAAGAATTTTGATGGGACCTTGATGGGAATTGCATTGAATCTATAAATTGCCTTTGGTAGAATTGTCATTTTTACTATGTTGATCCTCCCAATCCAAGAGCAAGGGAGATCCTTCCATTTTCTGGTATCCTCTTCAATTTCTTTCTTCAAAGACTTAAAGTTCTTGTCAAATAGATCTTTCACTTCCTTGGTTAGAGTTACCCCAAGATAATTTATGCTGTTTGTGGCTATTGTGAAAGGTGACGCTTATCTGATTTCCCTCTCTGCTTCCATATCCTTTGTGTATAAGAGGGCGACTGATTTTTTGCAGTTGATCTTGTATCCTGCCACATTTCTAAAGGTGTTTATCAGCTGTAAAAGTTCTTTGGTGGAGTTTTGGGGGTCACTTATGTAGACTATCATATCATCTGCAAATAACGAAAGTTAAACTTCTTCCTTTCCAATTCGAATCCCCTTGATCCCCTTATGTTGTCTTATTGCTATTGCTAGAACTTCAAGCACTATATTGAAGAGGTATGGGGAGAGTGGACAGCCTTGTCGTGTTCCTGAGTTCAGTGGGATGGCTTTGAGTTCCTCTCTGTTTAATTTGATGTTAGCTGTCGGCTTGCTGTATATAGCTTTTATTATATTTAGGTATGACCCTTGTATCCCTAATCTCTCCAAGACTTTTAGCATAAAGGGATGTTAAATTTTGTCAAATGCTTTTTCAGCATCTAATGAAATGATCATATGGTTTTTTTCTTTAAGCTTATTTATATGATGGATTATATTAATAGATTTTCGTATGTTGAACCAGCCCTGCATCTCTGGGATGAAGCCTACTTGATCAGAATGGATAATTTTTCTAATGTGTTCTTGGATTCGGTTTGCCAGTATTTTGTTGAGGATTTTTGCGTCGATGTTCATGAGTGAGATTGGCCTGTAATTCTCTTTCCTGGTAGAGTCTTTGTGTGGTTTTGGTATCAGAGTAACTGTAGCTTCATAAAAGGAATTTGGTAATGACTCTTCTGTTTTTATATTGTGAAATTCCTTATGGAGTATAGGTATTAGGTCTTCTTGGAAGTTCTGGTAGAATTTCGCATTGAAACCATCTGGTCCTGGGCTCTTTTTGGTAGGGAGGTTTTTGATAACAGCTTCTAATTCTTCGCGACTAACAGGTCTATTTAGGTTGTTCACCTAGTCCTGGTTTAACTTTGGTATATGGTATTTATCTAAAAAAGCGTTCATTTCTTTTACATTTTTCAGTTTTGTGGCATACAGGCTTTTGTAGTAAGATCTAATGATTCTCTGAATTTCCTCTGTGTCTATGGTTATGTAGAGTTTGTGTGCATCCCTTCTTTGAGTTACACTCAAAGGGTCTCTAGATGTCTGAGTTATTGTGGTCATTGTTGGACTCCTTGGTTAGTGATTTTCCTTCTATTACTTTCTGTAAGGCTGGATTTGTGGCTACATATTGTTTAAATTTGTTTTTATCCTGGAAAGTTTTGTTTTCTCCATTTATAGTGAATGAAAGCATGGCTGGGTATAGTAGTCTGGGCTTGCATCCATGGTCTCTTAGTTTTTACAGGACATCTATCCAGGACCTTCTGTCTTTCATGGTTTCCATAGAGAAGTCAGGTGTAAGTCTGATAGGTTTCCCTTTATAAGTAACTTGGCCTTTTTCCTTTGCAGCTCTTAATATTCTTTCTTTATTCTGTATGTTTTGTGTTTTGATTATTATATGGCGAGGAGATGTTTTTTTTTTTGATCCAGCCTATTCGGTGTTCTGTATGCTTCTTGAACCTTCATAGGTACATCTTTCTTTAGGTTGGGAAAGTTTTCCTCTATAATTTTATTAAATATATTTTCTGGACCGTTGAGCTTCACTTCTTCTCCTTTTCTACCCCTATAATTCTTAGGTTTGGTCTTTTTATTGTGTCCCATATTTCCTGAATGTTTTGTGATGAGAGTTTGTTGTATTTGCTGTTTTCATTGATCAGTGCCTTTATTTTCTCTATGGTATCTTCAGCATCTGAGATTCTTTCTTCTATCTCTTGTATTCTGCTGGTTATGCTTGTTTCTGTAGTCTCTATTCGTTTACCTAGATTTTCCATGTCCAGCCGGCCCTCTGTGTTTTCTTCTTTGTCTCTATTTCAGTTTTCAAGTCTTGAACTGTTTCCATTATCTGTTTGATTGTTTTTCCTTGGTTTCCTAGGGTATCATTCACTGATTTATTCAATTCTTCAAACTTTCTGTTATACTTCTCATCCATTTCTATAAGGGCATTTTTTTACATGCTGTTTAAGAGCATCAAACATTTTCATAAAGTCAATTTTTTCTACTTCTTCATGGTTAAGGTGTTCCTGTCCTCCTGATGCGAGGTCGCTGGGTTCTGGTGGTTTCATGTTGTTCTTCAGATTGTTGGGTGAATTCTTGCATTGGCGCCTCCCATCTCTTCCTCCGAATGCTCCCCTATGGATCTTCTTTTACAGGATCAGGTCTCCTTGCCCGCTGATGTACCTTCCCTGTGATGTCACTCCCCAGTGATGGCTCTCCTGGTGCCCCAATGATGTCTCTCCTGGTGCCCAGATCATATCTCTTTGCTGCTTGGGTGGCCTACCTTGCTTGCTGCAGGCAGGCTATTGAGACAAAGGAGCTACCACCCTCCGGGTCCCAGCACACGAACAGGCTCTCATTGTTTTTATTGAGCTATATATTTTCCTATGTTTCTCTCTCTTCCTCTCTCCTCCCCTTCTACCCTTTCCGATGGTCCCCATGCTACTAATTTACTCAGGAGATCTTGTCTTTTTCTACCTCCCATGTGGTTTAGATCCATGTAAGTCTCTCTTAGGGTCCTCATTTTGTCTAGGTTCTCAGGGATTGTGAATTGTAGGCTGTTTTTTCTTGCTTTATGTCTAAAACCAACTTATGAGTGAGTACATATGATGTTTGTGTTTCTGTGTACAGCCTCTTTGGATATCAGTATGGCAATTTGTCAGAAATTCAGAAACAACCTTCCTCAAGACTTAGCAATACCACTTTTGGGTACATAACCAAATGATGCTCAATCATACCACAAGGACATACACTCAACTATGTTTGTAGTAGCATTGTTTGTCATAGGCAAAACCTGGAAACAACTCAAATACTCCTTGACTGAAGAATGGACAAGGAAAATGTGGTACATTTACACAATGGAGTACTACACAGCAGAAAATAAAAATAATGATATCTTGAAATTTGCAGGCAAATGGATGGATCTAGAAAACATATTGAGTGAGATAACCCAGACCAAGTATTTTAAATTCTACATTGTTCTTCAAGATCAGGACTGTCCTCTCTAAAGTGCACCTACTTTATCTAAGAGAGATGATGAATATCTTTCTTAAAAATCAAATAATTAATATAATGAATAAGTCTTCATCAAGCCCAGAAGAACTACATCAAGAGTCATCTACATCAAGAACTACCTCAAGGAAAAGACAACGTTTGCGCTGGCTAAAGCTTGTACATTAAAGAAGATACATGCTGATACTCTAAGCATGAAGATAATAATAATCAGTGTTCAGCCCACCAAAGTCTTAAATGTCTTGCACAGGAGTGACATAGCTTGTGAGTGATGGGAATTGACTATTTGGGTTCCCCATTCCATGGTAAATTATGACAGGTAGGGTGAAGCCTAGGGCTTGGGATGAAGAGATGAGATTTCATCAAGACATGCATGAGAGCCAATCTGTTGATTACTGTGTGTGAAATGAGATAGGAGAGGGAAATAAATAATGACACTGGTTTCTGGAATAAAGTTGGGAGATAGTAGTTTCTTGTCCAAGCCACCTATTGTAAAAATTGACTGGTCTGTGTTTTAATTCAGACCTTCTGGTTCTCAAGTGGAGTCTATTTTCATCCCATACTCTGTAGTGTAGAAATTAATCAATAATTGAGCTTATCAATATTAGCATGCCCTGTGGCGAGGGCTCCATCTAAGGATGTGGCACTCCATAAGAATAATGAATGAGATAAATTTTAGTAGATCGGTTCCATTCATCTGGGGAGTGTTAGACCAAACGTTGCCTCTGACTCATGGTCCCTACAGTCTGCTTTGTCTCATTTACTTCTTTGCATACACATTCTGTACTCTAAAATTGCGAACTATTAAAATCACAAACTGTGTTTTAATAATTTTAATAATCTTCTTATACTTACAAAATGCAATATGTTTTCAAAATGTAAGTTCTTTTTAAGCTTACCTTTAGAACCCTGTGACTCTACATCTTAATAACTTTAATCATTAATTCTTTTTATGGTTGATTAGGTAGCTGGAGAAATGGCCCAGCTGTTAGGAGACCTTGCTGCTCTTCCACAAAAGTGTATGATTCCTAGCACCAATGCCAGACTGTTGACAAATACTTGTAACTCTAGCTCCAGAGTTATCTAGTCCTTCTGACAGACACACATAAATACAATTTTAAAAACCAAAAATAAATATTTTTAAAAGATTGGAAATGTAATGCTGGTCTTGGATGGAATTTAACAAGCTTTTTCTGTCCCCATTAATTTGGTATCTCTGGGGTCCTTTCTCTGTTTCTGGCTTGTGTACAGCACAGAAGACCATTTTTAGTGATGCTGGATTGACCTCATTGTGCTCTAGGAGTGCCTGTCAGCATAATTTACAAGAATACAGAGTTCAATTTATAGAATGTGCTAAAGCCCTTGTCTAACTCCATTTGTAAGACACCTTGCACAGTTCCTTAAACAAATGATTTTCAATAAGAGACAGGGAACAGTGGTGAAGTCCAATTGACCCAGCTCGGAGCATGAGCAATGTGACCTCTTGAAACTGACTCAGTACAGAGACCAGAAAACAGAGACAGTCTCTTAGGTTTCTTGAACTGAGACTCTTGAGCCCTGAAATATGGTCTGCCCTCTCCTTGATGATTTTTACTTTCTTACTTTGCAATAAACAGAGACAAGTACCTTCCCAAAGAACATGGTACCTGTGAGCGTTCTGGCCATTCAAGGGGAGTGAACATAAGGAGCTTGCTCCGTTTCTGCCTGACCAGGTACAAACACCGTATCTATCAAGCACTGAAAATGGTCACCACATTTTCTCCACTGAACCAATGCATTTAATCCTGGAGATAATGCCAAGAAATAGGTGTATTCGCTTTCCTCATCTTTTCCGGATGAAGAAATGGAGACACTCAGCAAACAAATAGCTTATCCCAGGTAAAAACTAGCAACTAGAACAGAATATGAGCTTGACCCTCTATGGTGTTTGAAGCACTGAAATCCTGGCTACCTACATTCCAAGGACTTCATTTCCCCTTGCTTTGGAGTTGGCCACACCAACAGCTGTTTGATAATGAATTTCAACTCCGCAGTGTGCAGATATGAGAAAGGATATGGCTCGGATGGCAGAGACAAGGATAATTCTTAGATCGTTCTAAATGAACACATTGTCTTTTATGATTTTCAAAAACAGCTCATCAATCACAATCAAACTAACTGCTCTTAGCAGCTAGTAACACAGACCCTATGAAATTTACCCAGTAGAATTCCATCTTGTTCATTTTCACACTTAAATATTAGATTTTTAATATTGATTTTTAATATGTGAGATGTTTATAAGCAATCTCCATCTCAAACTCCTTAATTTATGGCAGTAACTTTATACCAGGCATATTCGCTAAGTCAGTCATGATCCACTTGAAGAATGTCTGCAGATATCAGACAGTACATATATTTCTTATTTTGTCAGAAAACTCTCAAATGTTATGGGATTTTGCTCATACTTTTTGCGATGACATTGTCTTTAGTTTTCATTCTTTGTAAGTAAATGGAAAGTGATAGCAACGATACGTGATACTGAATATGCTAAAAGGAAGGAGAAGAGCAAGAGTGTCTAAACAAACAAAGATGATGTGCCAAGGCCTCAGGTGATGAAATTCCACTCAGTGCGCACCCTGGCGAACCAGGCTCTCTGCCTAGGACAGCACACACTTTTGCTCCAGTCTACCTATCAAGAAACAAGCAACATGAATCCTATTTCTCATATACACATCTCCATAAATGCCAGCTCATTTTCAGCTGTAATAGTGTGAACCATAACAACACCAGCACAAAAGGTTAAAGGGACATTTTAGGTGAATTAATGAACTTCCAGGGGCCAGAATGAATTTAAACTTTAAATATAAAATGGTGCAATGACTTTGTACTCTGCAAAAAAAAACAATATGAATTCTATAGTAGCCAAAATAATCAGCAAATTCTTCCCTTCTGAAACAGATACTGCCCCATATCTCAACACTCACCCTCAGACAGTTTTGTTCCTAGGAGGCAGAAGATTTTGAGGAACCTAAGAAAAAGCTGAGATTCCACAAATATGAGACAATCACACTGCTATATATGCCGTCTACAAAAACTGAGTGAAGGAGTCCCCAGGAGCAGCAACTATTGCTGCTTGGAAAAACTGAAAATCAAAAAGTCTGATTCATGAGTGTGCAGAAAGATGAAAAATAAATAAATTAGAGAAACAATGAGTGTCAAAACGCTGATGGAGACTGGAAAGATAGCTTAGCAATTAAGAGCAAGTGTTGGTCTTGCAGAGAACACAATTCAATTCCCAGAACCCATACAGTGGTTCACAATCACCCATAATGCCTGTTACAGGGCATCTGCTGTCCTCTTCTGACCTCTGAGGGCACCAACCACACATGTGATGACATAAATACATTCAGAAAAAAACATTCATACTTAAAAGAAAATAAATAAAATTTTAAAAATCCTTAACAAAAAATGCTGGTAATTTGTAAGGTAAGGTCTTAAGCACAGACAGAAATCAGGTTCTGAGGTTTTTGTGTTAAAGATACGATGAAATCATGTACAATAAAGCCCAGTTGGTGTGCTTTAACGAAGCATTCTTCTAGATACGTATAATAAGTGCTATGGTTTGCCCTGGTTGATAAATGATTGCCATTATAGCACAGATAGGAGTGTGGCCTCATGGGAAGTGTTTGGGTGTGGTGGTGGTGTTGACTGAGGTTTCTGTCCCACCATTTCCCGTCATTGTTCAATCCCAAAGAATTACACAGACATCTATGTTAATTATAAAACTGATTCGCCTGTTAGCTCAGGCTTCTTACCTCTTTCTTAGATCTTATATTAGCCCATTATTCTTGTCCGTGTTAGCCACATGGCTTGGTACCTTTTTCGGTGAGGCAGTCACATCTTGCTTCCTCTGAGTCTGGCTTACTCTGTGTCTGGGTGACAAGACTGCAGACTGAATCTTTCCTCTTTCCAAGATTCTCCTTGCACCATTTCTACTTCCTCCCTAGTTACCCTGTGTATACTTCCTGCCTGGTTACTGGCCAATCAGCATTTTATTAAACAAGTACAAGAAACAAACCTTTACAGGGTACAACCATTGTCCCACAGCATCATTGTGCCCCCCCATGAGTGCAGTAAAGCCTTTCTCCCCTAGGGGAGTTCTTGGTCTTACAGGTACATATGGAGTAGTAACAGCTGTCCAGGCTTCCTTTTACATCCTTTGCGCTCGACACACACACTTACCCTGTAGAACCATGAACCTAATTAAATTTCATATAAGTTTCTTTTTGGATACTGTTATAGCAGCAGGAAATGCACAGACAGTAAATTCTGATGAGCAAATGGCATTGATTTTGCTTTTCTGTACCTCTCCAGTCAGTTCTCTCTCTCTCTCTCTCTCTCTCTCTCTCTCTCTCTCTCTCTCTCTCTCTCTCTCTCTCTCTCTCTCTCCTCTCTCTTTAAATAGCCTGTGTATATATGTGTTTTATTTGTGTATGAGATGAATGGTGATATGCACATCGAGGCTGCATGCAACCTTAGATGCCAGTGCTCACCATGCATCTTCTTTAAGACTGGCTCTCTTACTGTCCAGTGTAGAAGCCAAGATAACTACCTGCAAACTGCTAAGGATTCTCCTTCCTTTGCCCCCAATTCTTCCATAGGAATGCTGGGGTTATGGGTGTGCTACTATGTATAACTTATGTAGATTCTGGTGATCTGAGTCCAAGTCCTCAGACTTGTGAAACCAACATTTTATATTACCAAACTATTTCCCCTGGCACCCTGTTCTTTGATTGTTTTGCAGACGGGGACTAAAACATCTGTGCCCAGTACAGGTAATGCCAGTTGACTGGAACCAATGATAAGTGTTTTCTTTTGCATCCATTTTCTAAAATAGATTCTAAGATATTTTTTCTATAAATGATAAATCTTGAGAGTGCATGTTCCTGGATGTATTTTCTGATCAAATCTTTTCCAATGAAGCCAAGATTTCCTCCATCTTGTGATATGTATCTGTTACTTTCAAGACACTCGGAATCATTAGACACATTTTACTAAATTATTATCAAGGCAAAAATACAAAAATGGGCTGGAGAGATGGCTCAGTGGTTAAGAGCACCGCCTGCTCTTCCAAAGGTCCTGAGTTCAATTCCCAGCAACTACATGGTGGCTCACAACCATCTGTAAAGAGGTCTGGTGCCCTCTTCTGGCCTGCAGGCAGAGTACTGAGAATACTGTATATATACATAATAAATAAATAAATCTTTAAAAAAATACAAAAATATTGTTCTCATTTTATTTCATAATCTTTAATCAAATGACATCGTATTTAAAACTTTCATTAGTGTATTTTTGTGTGTATGTGTATGTGTGTGTGTGAGTGTGTGTGTGTGTGTGTGTGTGAGAGAGAGAGAGAGAGAGAGAACATGTATGTGTGTTTCTTTTTTTTTAATAAATCTTTATTTATTGCATATACAGTGTTCTGCTTGCATGTATACTTACAGGCCAGAAGAGGGCACTAGATCTCATTTCAGATGGTTGTGAGCCACCATGTGGTTGCTGGGAATTGAACTCAGGACCTCTGGAAGAGCAGCCAGTGCTCTTAACCTCTGAGCCATCTCTCCAGGCCCCCATATGTGTGTTTCTTTTGTGTGTGTGTGTGTGACTGTGTGCGTGTCACAGAACATGTGTAGAGGTCAGAGGACAACTTGTGAGAATCAGTTTTCTCCATCCACTCTGTATGTCCCTCTGGAGATTAAACTCAAGTCATTAATCTTGGAGGAAAGCACCTTTACCTACTGAGCCATTTGGCCAGCCCATAAAATGTGTTTTAAATAAAGCACAGACTGAAAGGCTTTTAGAATTTTAACAAGAACAATAGTGAGCCGTCCACATTTCATTGCATTATTTTCAAAAGTATCAATTAGGCAAAAATAAAGTCTGGCAAGAGCAGAATCACATCTGTTGTGAAGTGGAAGGCACAAAGCTGAGTCGTGTGGGATGCTGTTTATACTGTGGGCAGAGTCTAAAGCCTCACCTGAATTGCACCACTAGATACACCCCCAACTTCAAGGCTACATCTTTTTAAAGTGTGCTTTCTCTGCTGCCCAGAATAAATGGCTATCTCTATTGTTTGCAGTGTCTGTTAATCCCTTTATAGTTTAATGCCTTCTGAGGACTTTAAGTTTCTCAGAATATAATATTTTACAAAAGCAGCTAAACCAGCTTTGGTGTCAAACCTGAAATTGAAGCATAGATTCGGCAACTGTGTGACGCCCTATCACACATCATTATCACTCTCGAGTTAGTGCAGAGTAGGAGGCAAACGCCAGGTAATAATAACACACCATGCTAATCTTGGTGGAAAACCAAAATTCAAATCTGATCTGTTTGGTGCTAAAAGTCTGTGTTCTTTCATTGTATTGCACATGGCTGATTTTAATTGCTACTGTTTTCAGTACTGCGAAGGAAATGTTCATGGCTCGTGATAAGACATCTGATAGACTTTATTAAAGATCACTATATAGATGTGGGGATTGTGTGCAGTGGGGTTTGCAGTAGAGGTAGCAGATTGGGTTCAGTTTCGAACACCACTGGAAAAGTGGGGATTCACAGCAAAAGAGTAGGGTGAAAAAAAATCGGTGAATAAAAAGGAGAAAACATGATTTGGGGAGATTGTGACTGAGTCAATAACTTTTAGTCTTACTTTAACAGAGGACGTGAACAGAATGATCCAAAACATGAAGCCGGGAAGGACTTGAAGAATCTGACTGAAGACAGATAGATCAAGGAGATTGCTACAAATATTGACTTACTCCTCTATTTAATCTCAATTATGCCTGTATTAATTTTACTTCCAAAGTCATTTTATCTAGAATAATATTCAATAATGCCACTTACTGAGACAAATCATCTGCTTGATAAAAACGAAGAGGCATGTGGTTGCACACTATTGTAGATTTTTGACGATTTCTCACTTTTTTTAAAGAAATGATGCAATACTAATATATACATAAATTATGGAGTATGGCATATGTTGTTCTAGCATTTTCAAAGCTGTCCTCATTGCAGACAGACTGCCCCTCCCATGGCTGGTATGCTTTTAAAGATAGAACAGGACTGTCGGAATTCCATGAAGAATGGCCATCAGAGCCACACCTCCTCCTGGCCTACAGGACCTAAGAGATAATATTTCCCTGCTTTAACCTTCCCAGGCAAAGTGATGAGCAGCTGAAGGTCATCCACATAGATGAAAGATAACTGAAATGATTCTAAGTAGTCAATCCTAAACTAGTTACCTTATCCTTGCCTTTCTCCAGAAATTCCAAAGAGGTCCTGACCTAGAATATCACCTCCCTTTTGTTCTCTACCTCCTGACCCTTATGGCTTCCCCAGCACACCTCCATATCATCCAGATGCCCCTGACTTAAAGATGAGTTTATCTCCTTCAGAATCTCAGTGTAAATTGAAGATAATGTAAATGAATGAATATCTAATTCACCCCACATGTTAAACACCCTAGTCCAGCAACACAGTGCGCTTTGGAACATCAGTGGTTTCCACTTCTGATCATGTTATTTACAGGGATCTGCTGCTGACGGCATCAGAAGAGACCATACCACATGATGTCTGCCAGGAAGACGATTCAAATTTACCTTAATTATTATTCCTACTACACATACCCCACAATTGTAAAAGTCAAACACAGACAAGTAGCACCATTATGGATTTAGTGTAAACGGAAGTCTCTTGTGCCAAATGCCTGCCCCCAAATACCCGACAGCCACCTCGCAAATTACCGCACAGAGATCTATATTCATTGTAAATGCTCAACTTATTACGATTACTAATTGCAAATAAGCTCCGGCTTATTAGTAACTAGCTCTTACATTTTAAATTAACACATACCCCTTATTTATTTTCTGCCACATGGCAATACCTTTATTAGCATGGCACGTTATCTCCTGCTCCCTCTGCATCTGGTTGGCAATTACTCAGACTCCATCCTTCTCCTTCCCATCATTCTTAGTTTGGTTGCCCCACCTATACTTCCTTCCTGGCTATTGTCTAATCAGTGTTTATTATACCAATTTGAGTGACAAAACTTTACAGTGTGCACTAGGATTATTCCACAGCAATTGAGATCTCATCTGCATTATTAACCTTGCTTGAGTCTCCATTTTGAGTGCAGCAGTCTGACAATCATGCAGAAGTAAACAGAGTGAACTCTTGAACTTTTGAATCTTAGTTCCAGAACATATCAATGTACAGATCTTGGTAACTAGGTCTCTAAGTCTAACTTCTAATGTAATATTCAATACATTTGTAAGTCTATTGTAGGGTTGTGATGAGGGTTACATAAGGCAACTTTTGGGTAGTTTCTTTCTACTTTTAGTTACAAGGTATTTTTAACTGTCAAGTTCTTAAATCCATGGCTGCCACAGAGTAACCATTTGGTGAGTATTATGGTGCCACTGCTGACTGCAGGAAGTTATCTCACAAGGCAGGGGTTTTCATCCTTCCCACCTGTATGTTTAAAGGTAAACAATCTAGCGAAGAAAAAGAGATGGCCTTCTCTTCTCTTTAGTCTGAAATGGTTTCCATTTTATCATTCAGCTATTGAGAACAATCTGGAGCTTTATATATTGAGTATATATACAGGTCAGTATTTAAAAATAGACAAGAAATACAGAGTAACCAAACTAACTTAAAACTCATTGTATCACCCTAAAACATTTAGTTTCTTATTTGGAGGCTGAAATGTATAAGTTCCCTGGGCTTATTTAAAACAATATATTCTCTTTTATACTTGAGGAGCTCAACCAGTGCCTGTTACCAATAAGTTTTATTTCTGGTGTTCATAAATTATACTGAGAACACTAAGAAATGTTTGATTTTTTAAAGCAAGCTCTTTCTCCAGCCAAAGCTTTAGACATCTAAAAGTGTTTTAAGGATGACAATTCTGCAAATGGCACTTTCAATTCTAAAAAGAGCCCTCATTGTAACAAAAGCTACCATGAGCTAATTCCCAAGACTGTGTTTCAAGCTAGGGTCAGTGTTTACATATCCCCTGGCTCGCATAAAGGAATGAGGAACTTTGGTGTGCCTTCCGTTCTGTTGCTGACAGTCACCATTTCCCTGGCCTCTGAGTTCTTCTCAGACAGTATTTACAAGAAGGCTGGATTCACCACACATCGCTCCTCCACTGTCCCGATGAAAAAGGAAGAGACTCATTTAGTTACCACTTCAATACTAACCATAAAAAATCAGCCGGGTGGTGGTGGCGCACACCTTTAATCCCAGCACTCAGGGGGCAGAGGCAGGTGGATCTCCGTGAGTTCAAGGCCAGCCTGGTCTACAAGAGCTAGTTCCAGGACAGGCACCAAAAAGCTACAGAGAAACCTTGTCTTGTAAAAAAAAAAAAAAAAAAAAAATAGAACAGAAAATCTAGGATAATTCAGACTGAAATTAATATTTTAAGACTTCCATAAACGTTGTATTGGAAATACTGATCAATGCAATTCGTCAAGAAAACGAAAAGGCAATCACATCGGGGTAAGGAAATGAAAGCTTTCAAAGAATGAGACACAAAATATCCAATAGACATAAGACAGGAAAAGACCAACCTCCACAGTCCTGAGAAATGCAAACTGACACCACGTGTAGATCCCATCTCTCTCCAAAAGAAGTACCATCAGTATGAGAACAAATAACGGCTCCTATTGAGGGTGCAGCTACCCTTACACACTACTGGTGGGAGCGCAAATTAGTTCAGACAATGTGTGAAGGTACCTCAGAAAAGCTAAAAATAGACCTGCCATCCAACCCAGCACGTGCCAGCATGCAGCACTCATCGCATGTATCCAAACAGCTCTAATACATACTACAGAGACAGTTGTACATCCATGCTTATTGCTCTGCAGTCCATGAGAACTTAGTTCGAATCCCAGCACGATGTCTTGAGTTTCTTTCTAGGCGATAAAAATGCCCTAAAGCCTGTTGTGTGCATGTTCGCATATATCTTTGTAAATATGCCAAAATTTTTCAGTTCTGCATCTTAGATATGTGAATGGCTTGATGTGTGAAAGATCTCGCTAAGGAAGTTAGTTTAAGAGTTTACCATAATTGCTCTTCTGGTCTCAGGTGCTTCGGGAGCCGCTGATTACCGTCCAGCCATGGCCAAGTCCAAGAACCACACCACACACAACCAGTCCCGTAAATGGCACAGAAACGGCATCAGGAAACCCCGGTCACAAAGATACGAATCTCTCAAGGGGGTCGACCCCAAGTTCCTGAGGAACATGGGCTTGCCAAGAAGCACAACAAGAAAGTCCTGAAGAAGATGCAGGCAAATAATGCAAAGGCCATGAGCGCAAGTGTGGAAGCCATCAAGTTCCTGGTGAAGCCCCAGGTGGTAGAGCCCAAGGTGCCAAAGGGCCCCACCCGCAAACTCACCCGTCTGGCTTTAATTGCTCACCCCAAGCTTGGGAACCGGATTAGAAGCTACATGGCCAGGGGTCGTAGGCTCCAAAAAACAAAGCCCAAGGTTCAAGCCAAGGCAGAGTCCTCAGCTGCAGCTCAGGCTCCGAAAGGTGCCCAGGCCCCTGTGAAGGCCCCATAAAAAAGGTCTCTGTCTGCCAATGTGAAGACAGATGGACTGGTGTGAACACCTACACAGTATTTGCAGATGTTCAGGACCTTGTGCTGTTTTTACAAATAAACTTGAGGCAAGTTCTGTTTAAAAAAAAAAGAGTTTACCATAATTGTTCAATTTTGTTGTTTCTAAGCTTCTCTTGGGGGAAAAAATGTATTTTTATCACACGCACACATGAAATCATAAACTGATCCCCCCACAAAAAAAAAAAAACTTGTAGTTGGTGATCAGTAAGAGCAAAAAATGAGTTGGCCTTGCCTCAGGTCAGATCTCTGAGTACTCAGAAAGGGAGACAAAGGCACAGCAGGGTAGAAAGAACGGTAGGAATGTGCCCTGATTCTAATTTGAGGGAAATCAGACACATAATCACAATAGTATGTATGTTTGTCTCATTTACTGCCTCCTCTTCTTAGAAATTGTTGATAAGAGCCTTCCTTCTGTTTCCCTTTCTATACTGTGGGTCCTATTTGGAAGGACAGACTTCAGGGTGGGTGTGGGCTAAAAGGAAGCCCCATTTGTAACGATAGTGATCTCCATTTTTCAGAATGATTATTGGGTCTTTCTCTTCATTTTTTTCAAGTTTTTAGATTTTGTGCTGTAAATATTCAGTAATTTACCTTTTTCCTTTTAAACAAAATTGACACTTTAGAATTACCCCTATTGATACATATTCTGTATTACATTGAGTTTCATTGCTCTTTCATTGTTCCCCTGTATAACTAAAGCACAATCCATTTATCAACGATCCTGCTCCACGTTTTTACTAAGACAAACACTGGTACAAGAGAATTCCTATACCTGTCTGATGCGTCCATAGCCTAAGGTCCTTCAGCCCATGAACTCAGTCAAGGAATGGCTCCTAAGTCACAAGGACATACACATTCGTATTTTAAACTGCTGTGGCATTACCCTCGAAGGTGGTGGCACCAATTTATAATCTTTCTACAACTTCAGAGAGATTCCCTTGCCAGAGTCTTCATCATAGTGAAGGAGCAGTACCATAAAATATGTGAGTCTCTGTTCGAATTCTACCAATCCCACACTGCTAACAGAATTCTAGGCCTTTATTATATAAAGTGATAAAAGCATCAGGGAAGACACATTGTCAGCTCTGCAGTTTGCTGTCCTGGTTTTCAGTCCCTTCTTGATTTATGGCCCAAGGCAATTTCCCCAACTTTCTTAGCAGTACAGCTGTGTACCTATAAGGATGTTAGTTATAACTTACTAAGCAATGCTTGGTGCTCAGAACTGAAGGTTTTAAAAGCTTCTGCATTGCCAACCACTTAAATCCCCGACAGACTTTTCAGTCCCTGACCAGTCTTTAAACACCTCCAGATGTTGGACATTATAAAAAATAAATAAATGAAATGAAATTAACAGCAGCAATGAACTATTAAACCCCTCTCCCATGCTGTCATTACTCAACATTAATGCACCATAACATAGCAATTAATAGTAGCGACTCCTTAGCCAGTTCCTTCGGTTTGCATCCCAAGTGCATAATGTTAGGTATTATCTCATGGGGCCTTGATGTCTTCCTATTTTGGGTGGGGATGGTTGCAGTAGTGCCTATCCTGGAGGGCTGGGGTATAGATTCAATGAGAGACAATTCATAAAATGCTTAAGTCTATATCTGGCAGTGAGTGTGTACTGCGAAATCACTTGATAAATAAATAAAATGGAATTCTGAATACTAAGCATACACTTCCTGGTTACCCACGAATATTTTACTAACGGTCTATCCCCAAGTATCTCACCCCCAGCCTAGGCAATGTACAGCTGGCAACATCGCAGCACTGCTTTATAGATTTCATGATTTGCAGAAGGTATTTCTGTGCTTATGAGTACAAGCGAACGCATTGGTGCTCATTGAGCCCTGGACACCAAGAAACAATTGCCTGTTGAATTAATCACTCATGCATACCTAAGAGCAAGTGCATTGTGAAGAGATAATACAGACAGGGAATAAGCAAGAAATACCCTGTCCCATTTTTTTCTCTGGCATGAAAGTTGGCCAGAGGGTTCTATCAGAAAACTTTTTTTCTGACCTCTTTCTTTCCTCCAGCATTGATCACTGTTGGCCACACGGGTCCCTCTGTATTTTTATGTTCAGAAGAGACTATATGTGCACAACGCGGCAAAAGATTTTGTGGCCATCAGTAGTGTCAATTTTACACAATCTAAAATCATCTTGGAGACAAACCTCTGACCATGTCTTTGAGAAAATTTCTAGGTTGAGTTAACTGAAGTGGGAATACCTGCCCTTAATGTGTCTCACGATTCTGTAATCTCATGTCCTAAACCAGCGGTTCCCAACCTATGCGTTGTGGCTCCCTTGGCAAAACCCGATGTTCAGAAATATTTACATTATGATACATAACAGTGGCAAAATTGTAGTTATGGAGTAGCACCAACAATAATTTTATGGTTGGGGTTCACCACAGCATGAGGAACTGTATTAAAGGACCACAGCATCAGAAAGGCTGAGATCCACTATCTTAGCATGGATAGAAAGGAAGAAGCAAACAGCACCTCGGCATTCATTTTTCTCAGCACCCTAGCTGTGGACACCAAGTGACCATCTTCCTCCTGCTCCAGCTGCAGCGCCTTTCCTTTCATGCTGGACTGTACCCTCCAACTGCAAGCCAAAAGTAAGCCTTCCCTTCTCTAAGTAGCTTTTGTCTAGTATTTTCTTCACACAAATAAGAACAAACTTTTTTTTTTCAGTCTATCCAGGCCAATTCCCATGTGTGAAAATTCTCGGGTGCTGGGGAAACTGTGTCTAGGAGTCCAACACCGTGCCAGATGGAACACTAAAATATATGAAGTTACTTAATCTATTGTGCCATGCGTTGTTGATATCCTCAATTCCTGTTAAAGAGCAAGTGTTCAACAAATTTACTTTTAACAACCTAATTTGCTTTTATTAGTAGCTCATGAACTGGACATCATCTTGCCAATGAAATGGAAAGAGACTCCCAGAAGCTCAGCCAAGGGCTGGCTTTATGGACAGAAAGTAAAAAGTAGAAACAGAAGAAAATAAATGGGTTTTGTAGATGTTACTTTCTTTATAGAGTTAAAGCAGAGAGTCCTCCTTTCTCATGCCAGACTAAACAGTCTGACCCCTGAAAGACTGCCTGCTGTGGATATGGTTTTGTAAACTGGAGACCTAGCAAGAGTGACGCCATTTGGATTCACCCTGCTTGCAGGCATCTAGAGCAGTTGCACCATCTAAATCAATGACATCCTATACATTTTATTTAATATAATTTTCATGCCATATACCTAACTTAGTGGGCATTTAGTATCTTATATTTTACTAGAAGTAAATTAATTTACACTACACTTGATACAGAAATCCCGACAGTCCCTCCCACACAATAATGTGCATTTAAATATAGCACAAAAAACAATTAAATGCCTTGTCTTCATGGTTCCTTTCTAACTCGCTTTTCTAATACTGTGATAAAACACCAGCTAAAAGCAACTTTGGAGAGGAAAGGGTTTTCTGCTTCTAAGTTAAAGTCCATCCCTGAGGAGATCAAGCAGAGGTCATGGAGGAACACTGTTCGCTGGCTTGCTCCCTATGGCTTGCTCAACTTTCTTTATGTACACCACAGGACCACCTGTCCAGGGATCCAGGGATCTCACTACTCATAGTGTGACAGGCCCTCCGACATCAATCATCAATCAAGGAAATGTGTCATTGATGTGCCCATGGGCCAATTCGATAAAGGCAGTTCCACAAAGGAGGCTCTGCCTTCCCAGGGGACCCTAGGCTATGTCTAGTGTACAAAAAACACCCAGCACAAGCCCCATGCTCAAAGAGAGCCAACTTCAATTTTCTCCTAGGAAATGGAGGGAGAAAAGTGGTCCCCCTGACTACTATTTTGTCCAAGATGTATGTTCTGCTAATAATTGACAACCAATTCTCACGTATCCAATCCAATTATTTTTTCACACTACAACTGAAAGCTTCTATATAAAACCTGTTTTCAATCCTGTTTTCCTTCACTGAACTTTTAGATCTCACTGGTAGTTTGTAGGGGAATGGGAGCTCACTCTATTTCTAAACATGAAGAAACGAAGACGTCTTGCTCAAGCAGCTCTGATTTATACAATAGATTGGTCAACACCATTTCTCTAGTTTCCATACTACATGCTGTTCTTGGTTGAGAAACTCCTAGCTTCTCTTC
Source organism: Microtus agrestis (assembly GCA_902806775.1). NCBI lineage: Eukaryota > Metazoa > Chordata > Mammalia > Rodentia > Cricetidae > Microtus > Microtus agrestis. Next base: position 682,669 of record CADCXT010004901.1, on the reverse strand, counting down.
TATACATTATTCCTAGGACTTTCATTAGCCAAGGCTGTACAGCTCCTTTGCTGTGGGAGGGTATGCTATGTGTTCATTCTAGATGACACCATTTTTATTATACACCATTCGTGTTATAAGATCACTCAATTCTGTTTCTTTTCATAGCTGTGGATGAACAAATAAGGGCAAGTGTGCATCACTTTTATTCTTTTAAGACTAGAAAAGAGGGAGCACCCACTACCTCGTGTGCATTCAGATTACAAGGGAAATGTGATCTGTGACTTTTTTTTTTTTTTTTGATGCAGCGTTATCTTGTCCGGTCCTGGATGTCGATTGCATACCAGAAATATTTCCTTTTTCTTCTAGAATTTTGCTTGTCTCCTACTACTTCTCCAGTGTTCTAACACCCCACTGAAACAGCTGACTGTAAGGCAATGAAACACATCTAGGCAAACCTAACAAACATCTTTCAACCCTTCCAAGGAACAGTCAGTGAATGATAGATGATGTACCAGAATCAGCAGGGAAAGAGATAGAAGATTAGCAGCTAATTTTAAAATCTTTTTCATTGTTGAAGTAAAATAATTCCTTAAGATAATTTAAATACAATTATTATTTACAATTTATTAACATATAAGAAATATTTAAATAACATTCTTTAAAATGTTTTCTTTTTAAAATTTTAGTTACGTATATACGTGTGTCTGAGTGTGAGTTTGTTTATGTGAGCACCATGCCCTCAGTGAGTGTCAGATTCCCTGGGACTGCAGGCATTGGATAATTGCCTGAAGAGGCTGCTGACGACTAAGCATTGGTCTTCTGCAAGAGCAGTATGCACTGTTGCCATTGGACTATCTCTGCGGCCCCGAGAAAAACCACCCTTTGAAGATAACTGCATTTGAAAGAAGGAAAGGCCTTCCTCACAGAAATCAGCAGCAGCAGAAACACCATGGAGAGCAGCAAGAGGAGGTGGCAAAGAGGAGATTGTGAAGAGCAGGCCGACTCTACCCAAGGACAGCCAGAAGGAGGAGGTCTGATCTCTCCTGTGACAGTGGGTGAGCACAGACGACACCAAGTTCAGAGTGAGAAGTGCAAGCTTCATTTTTACACTCAGGGGACAGAAAGGAGGTTTTGGGGCAACCTGCTGAGGCCTGTGTTTTGTGGACATCAATCTGATTAACAAGCTATTCCAACAACCAAACAAGCTGCAAATATTTATCTAAATGAATTCACTATCCTATAAAGTTTCTCCTATGTTTTTGGATTTACTTTTAATATATCTACTGCACCAGGCAAGGTGGCACGTACCAATCTCAACAATCTAGAAACAGACACAGGCAGATCTCTGTTACTGAGTTCCAGGACAGCCAGGACTACACAGAGAGACCCTGTCTTAAAAAATAAAATAAGACAACAAATAGCAACAACAAAAATATTTCTACTATTCTAGCATGAGTTTCTTGAGAAGACTTCTCTGAAAAATATGAGTTTTCCTATGTGAAAAAAAATCATTGGTACTGGAAAATATGTACTGAAAATGCACATGTCTTGACTTAAGTTATTGTTTAATATAGTTTTCTGTTATATTTTTGTAGTGTTCATTTTGACATTACTATCATAAAGTAGCTGATAACTCAACTCTTTAACTCCTTCCCTTGCTCTTCGAACTAACTCACACAAACTTATTCTTCCTAGTACAAATAAAACTCCCCTCCACACATTCGTAAACACAAATTAAGATGGTTGTTTGTTTTAGGATAATCCTGTAGTGTCCCTGGATACCTGTCCTTTGTCTGGGAAAGTCTGCCCCCTGACTGTCCAGCCCCAGCATTTCCTGTCTCCATCATCCGGGTTAGTCTCAACAACTTGTTGTCACTCGTCCCCAGTTCCCATGTCTTTCCCTTTTTTTTTTTTTTTTTGCAAGTGTTTTGTTCATTTGCTTGCTTTTGTTGTTCTTGTTGTTTTGTACCTGGTAAGTTCGTGGCTAAGGGAAAATGAAAGATCCTGTTGTTGAGGTTTTTATAGCTTTTGAAATGCTTTTGAACTAGAACTGGTGGTGGATAAAAATATGAGCATATATTTGATGTTGAAAATGTAAAACCCACTGTGAAGCTTCACAGTTCCCATTCTGAATGACTACTCTAAATGTATAGAAGTTCAGTGAATGTACAGTCTTTGGGTCTGCTTAATTTCACTGTGTGATGTGTTTTGTTTGCAGTATTTTTACAGTAATGCTTAAAACATTTTTTTTAATTTTAAAACATGTTTTACTCTAATTTCATTATTTGAGGCTAACTGTGGATACCATCAAAATTAATAAAGGTTCGGTATGAAGAAGAAAAGCCATTTGAAAAAGATAAATAACAATTCATTCACAAGGATGGCGAGCATGCTGATGGTAAGGAAAATAGGTTGGGGGCATGGTTCTTTTCTCATCTCCACAGGTAAATACTGATCTTCAAAGAATTTAAGGGACCCTGAATATTTAATTATGGATGGATGGAAAATAGTTACAACCCACTAAGGATCAGTAAGTATTGATTTTTTTCTATGTATATCTATATGTTTTATTGAACACTTCTTTATAAATATGTAGAGCTGGTTTTGGAGTTGGACTATGGCTCAGTCCCTCTTCATTTCCAAGCCTGTTGATAAGAGGTACCTCAGAGTTTCTGTCTCCGATCAGGAGCCATGAAACGAGACAGGATAAGAATAATTATATACTTGATAAACTTTCTTTGCTTTTCCTCATATCTGTGTTTTTCTTTGTATGTCAGCATGTGTCCTTGTTGTTAATGTTTAAATTTCCCATAACAAACAACAAATTTTCCTACAGTAATCTTTGAAGTTTCCCACAACATCAACTCAACCTGGTTTTTATGACGTCATGATTATTTTTTTTCTCCTTTTTTAAGCGCTAATATTAGACTTGTTTTTTGGTACCAACTGCACAAGTCAATTTCAAATGGTGCACATTTTTGACAACACTCTGGCCAGACCTTCTCAAAATGCACAGAGACTAATTACAATTTTCTTAGGTCAAAGGTTAATTTGGGAATTTTACCATCATTTGCTTTCACAGGAGCCCCTAAGAAGAACGTCGCCCCCATGGCAGCTTGAAGCAATCTTAGAGAACAACGTCCCCTCTCCCAACAGAGTTTGCCCTCGGGGTTAGGGACATCTTTTAATGGTTGGTTTGGGGTTGAGGGGATGGGGAGATGTTTTATGAAATTAGGAGTATGTTCAAAAAAATAAATAAGAAAAAGGGAGGATTAACTGGTTTGATGGGATGATTGGTATTTGTGAGTTACTGTTTTTAGAAAATTGTATTGGTACTGTTTCCTGTATATTGATATATTGAATATTGAATGTGTGTGTTCCTACCTCTATTTTTGTATAAGAGTATGCTTATATTGTATTGATACATCTACCATATTACAATGTACATTTCTACCTCTGATACTATTTATGTAATATCATTGTTTACATTTGATATGTAATGACATTGTTTACAGTTGAAGATCATTGTCTTCATATATTGCACAGTTGTTTATTCTCTTAGTCTTCAAGTTAGATAGGTATTGAGAATTATATGTTTGTCATGTTTATTTTTAGGTTAATCAGGTCTTCTAGTTACCTAGAGATTATATTTAGTATAGATAGTATAATCTTCAGCCTCTTTAAAGAGCTGTAGAAAAATGGCCTTTAATCTAACCTAGAATTCTGTGCCTACGAGACACAATTACTCCTGGCAACGCCACTCTACTCCCGAGAGAACGTTGAGCACCAAAGACACTCCACTGGGAGCTTGTCTTCTTGGCAGAACTGGCCTTTGGGTTAAGAAAAGCCCATACCTCAACTACTGACAAAGATATGAAACAGGATTGTCTTATCTTGCCAAGACAGGGTAGGATAATTCTAAGAAAGTTCTTTGCATTTGATAATGGCATGTCAGTTATGTTAGGCCTTAGCCAAAGTTGGTTGACTCAACATTGCGAACAAGAATTTGGGTGATTGCCCAGGTAGTCAGTTGTCTCTGTCATTTTTGGCACATTTTGGATATTTCTCATTTGTTAAGTAACATTTATTCCCTTCTCAGATCTTTGATGGAGTTGAAGATTATATAATTGTAATTACTCTCTACATTATTTAGACTCCTTGAGATAGAGTGTCTGGGAAAACTTTTGTTCTCAATATTGTTTGTTATATTTATTATTTGTTATTATTGTTTATAGTTGTAGTTAGTTTAGTTCTGTCTTATTTAGACAAAAGGGGGAGATGTAGGGAGAGCCCGCCTTTTGGGGGCGGGACGGCCTCAAGCAAATGTTTACTGATAAATTGGGGCGCACAGACGCTGCGGGTCCTTCCTGTTTCCTGTTTCGGTGCATCGCGTGAACTCCGGTTACGTGAGTGTGCTATTTACATTAAAGTTGTATAAACTTATAACAATTTGTCTGTATTAATCCGATCCACCTTCAGAGAAATAACTAAGTACTTGGAAGGTATGATCCCATCATCTTGCAGTTGAGAAGGCAAACACCATTCTAATCCCATCTTTATTTGACAACTGGTTCCTTGTGCATTTGTGATCCCTAACCCCTCACTTGGGAAGCTTTCTAGTTATATCCTTCTAATGGGGAGTATTGGCAGCACTTCCAATTTAGTCCTGGGGATTCTAGCTGTCATTCCCTGATGACAAATGAACATAAAGATATTTTCACATATTTCATGTACTTATAAGCATTCTGATTCTATTCCTTGGGCCATGTGAAAGTTTGACATTGTAATTGGGATGTGGAATTTCTTTAGATATCTTGAATATTTTTTAACTATGTGTTCCATTAAATGCTTCATCATTAAACCTTAGAATCCCTGGTCAGTTCCTGGTCCTTTCATTAAGCAGTTATTGATTTTGAAGAAACTTATCTTACCAAGTTTTTCTTATAATTTTTATCTTAAAACTTTTGTTTTTCATTAACCACATAGATACTGTGTCTCTTTAAATGAAGTGGTTGTTACTCATATCGAAGCATTAAGTAACTTTTAATGATTTTTCTATGATAGAAATTATAGGAGTTTCCTATAATTTCATATATTTTCCTGAATTGTATTTGACTTTGATTTTAATTTCCAGTTTAACTCAAAGAACATATTCTGTGTGTTTCTGGTCAGTTAAATTTCACTGATTACAAAGAAATTATTCACAGAAAGACCAGTGTATGGCTTGTTCTGATGGACATACCTTGATAGCTTAAAAGGAGAATGGATTCTCCAGTTTTTGAATACAGTTTTTCTATAAATAGAACTTTTCAAGGTAACAGGTAGGTTTAGTTCTCAAAATGATCTGTTTCATTGATTTTCTTATCGAGTTCTATCAATTGAAAAAATGGTGCTAAATGTTTCAACTATGATTGTAAAAACTTATTTCCTTCTGATTCTAATGTTATTGTCTCATAAATTTTGAAACTATTAAGACAGAAAAGGCATTCATGAATACATTATTGCTAACACACTGACCCTTTTAGTGTGAAATGGTCATCTTTCTTCCCAGCTCTCTGAGTCCTTCCTGGTGATCTGAATTCTGATACAGTATAATTTCCCCACAATCTGAACCCTTCCCATTAGCTTTGCTCAGGGGCCTCTCTTCTGGTAACAATTTGCATTTCCTTATCTACAGTTGCCTGTACGCTACCTTTTCCACTTTTGCTAGGTAGAGACTTTTGGGGTTTTGAGCTGACAGATATTTTCTGCTATTTCAGAATTCTAAAGGTAGTATTCTGCTATCTTACTCATCAGTATAGAATGTGTCCCTTTTCACTTATGCTCTCATTATTATTTCTTGTGATACCAGTATTTTTTAAAGTTGAGTCAAAATATGAGTTTATTACTAATATGTACTACATTATATTTATTGTAATATATCTGTTAATTTGCTTTACTACAACCAAAACATCCTGCAGAAACAATATGAAAGGCTTCTTTTGCTTTTGGTTTTGGGGATTTCAGACCTAATTTCTTGACCTTGGCCCTGTACTGTTGCAGTACTTCATGACAATAGGAGAGTGTAGTAGGGAACAGGTGTTCATATTGCAGGAGACAAGAAGAGTCCAGGAGGAGCCAGGGTGAACTATGGCCTTCAAAGACCAGATCCTAGAGACCCATTTCTGCCAACTAGGCCCCACCTCCCAGAGGTTCCAGGTCTCCCAGACCAGTATCACCAGCTAGCTGGACAAGAAGTATTCAGCACAGGAGTGATGTGGGTTTCCCCTCTGAATGCTATGAATATGTTTTATTACCATTGGTTAATAAAGAAGTGACTTAGTTTAATAGCAGGGTAGAAAATAGCCAGGCTGGAAAAGAGATAGCGATAGTGATAGAGATAGAGATAGGGGTAGAGATAGGGAGAGAGAGAGAGAGAGAGAGAGGTAGAGTCAGAAAGATTCCGTGTAGCTGCTGAAGGAGAAAGATGCCAAAAGGAAACTTATCCAATAAACCACAGCCTCATAGCAATACACAGATTAATAGAAATGGGTTACCTTAAGATGTAAGAAATAGTTAATAATGATCCTGAACTGATAGGCCAAATAGTGTTATAATTAATATAGTTTCTGTGTGATTATTCAGTCTTGGCGGCCAGGAAACAAACGAACAGTCTCCTTGTACAAAATGGTGCCAATGTATTTGGGGATATCCCAAGTGGCCAGCCAGCCACATGGGGGCTGGGTCCTTGTATGCCCACTAGTGGTTTGGAGGGATGTAGCTGAGAGCACGGCCACAGGGCTGTGTGGCCCAGCACTCTCTTTCTTGGCAAGCAGCTGGATCTGCTCTGCCAGGCATGCACAGGAAGAAAAGCATGGCAGATTCCCACCACCATATATGGAGACATTTCGAGGCCATGCAGATTCGGCTTTTACTCAGACAAAAGGGTTTATGTGCTGCATGGTACTTCCCAGAGTTGAGGTGGTGATTATGGCTCCCACCAAAGAGTCTTAGAGGTAAAGGTACCTCTGCCATATTAAAAGACCAAGGGAGGTGGAGCCAGCATCCAGAGCTGGCACAACCACACTGCTTACCATTTTAAAATGCTTCTTGTCAGAAAACGATTTGAGCTCCCAAGGTATAGTTGAAGAGCAGAAGGAGGGAGATGATGAGCAAGGAAGTCAGGACTGTGACTGATCTAATGGGAGCTCACCAAGGCCAGCTGGACTGGGACTGAATGAGCATGTGATCAAATAGGACTCTCTGAATGTGGCTGACAATGGGGGCTGACTGAGAAGCCAATGATAATGGCACTGGGATTCAATTCTACTACATATACTGTTTTTTTTTTTTGGGGATCCTAGTCTGTTTGGATGCACACCTTCCTAGACCTAGATGGAGGGAAGAGGGCCTCAGACTTCCCACAGGGCAGGGTACCCTGCCCTCTCTTAGGACTGGAGGGGGAGAGGGGAGGGTGAGTCGGGGAGCAGGAGGGAAATTTTGAGGAGGGGAGAAGGTGGAAGTTTTGAATGGTATTATTTATAAAGCAATAAATAATAATAATAATAATAATAATAATAATAATAATAATAATAATAATAATAAAAGAACCTAGACTTTTCTCAACAGTGAGACGTGTCTGCTTTTGGAAGCACCAATTACTTCAGAGAGGTTGGTGGGTATTGAAGAAACTCATTATGGAATTTGCCTACAATGTGACAAGGCTAGCCATTTAAGCAAGAAACTGCAGTTGCCTGGACTGCTTTATGGTAAGCTGTAGGAACTGGAGATGCAGGACTCTTAGAAAAGTGACTGCTGAACTGGTCCTTCAGGGTTTGTGCTTCAGAGAAGAGACTCCCAGACATTCTGCAGGCCAAAGAAGAAAGCAGCTAATGAACTTTACTATTACAAGACTAAACAGATCTTCAAATTTTCTGCTTCATGAAAAAGTCTGGTAGATACAATGGGCCTGTAGGCTGAAGATGGATGGTCCAAAGTTACAGAAGAACTTTGGGTGACTGTGCAGGCTGTGAGATGTCTCTGTCATTTCTAGAGTTTTAGGAGTTGCTTACAATGCACTTCCTGTTTACTTAGGTACTATTCTATCCCTTTGGAGTCTTTGAAGAGTTGAATATAGAGAGTTATAATTATAGTTTTTCTTAGTTATGATAAAAGATAAATTAGATATGAAACTTTAGACTCACAAAGATAAAATAGATGATAGTATTTTTTTTAATTTTGCCAGATACAAATAGACTAAATATTGTAACTATAATTCTTGCCTGAACCTGTTTTGTTATATATAATTTCGCTATGTTAAAGATAACTAAGTTCTCATACGTAAATATCCTATAATGTAATGACTAAGTCATAGAGCAGGTATACATATAATTATTTAAGAAATTACCTAATTGCTTTCTGAAAATATTTGACTATTTAATAGTCCCTCTAGAAGCATTTAAAAATTCCAGTAATTCTGAATTTTTATGCATAATTAGTGGTGGTGGACATAAAAGTATATAAAACAATTAGTCTATGTAATTTTTATTACCAGTGTGGTTTCACTTATCAAAAAGTTTTGTGCAACTTGAATATCTGATCTAGTAATGAATATTATAGACAATTTCAGAAATATAGAGCTATGCAAAACACATAGTTTTTCTTGTTCCTAATGTTATTCTTTTTCATTATTTAAATAAGCATGATTTGAAAAGTGATTTATGGAATGCACACTTTAAAAATCTTTTTCTCTTATAGTGAATCATAAGATCTTGAAATAATGAAATGCCCTTCCTTTAATGGCTCACCTGTAAAAACTATAACATATTCAAGCTTATAACAATTATATACAGTATTCTTTGTTTAATATTTGGGTTATTTCTAGTGTTTCACTTTTTTCAATTGTGCTAAAATGTACAATCTCTAAAATGTACAAAATTCAGTATGAAATACAGCATTAAGTGCATGTGCTGTATAAGCACACTCCAGAACACTTTCATATTGCAAAATCAAATCTCTATATCAATTAAACATCTTCCACTGTCCTCCCACTCTAGACTCTCTATAATCTGCCATGCTAGTTGCTGAATGATTTTTCTAAATGATGCCCAGGAGGTCATCTAGCAATTTGTTCAACTGAAAACCACAGGGTATTTATCATGGGCTTTTCTAAAGTGTTATAATTTTAGGCTTTGCATTTCTGTATATGATTGTCTTGAGCAAAATCTCCTAAGTGATGGATGGATATGTTTAGAAACTCATTTTGAAGTACATCATAAAAACATGTTCCTAATTGACACATAATTTTTTATGTATCTTTATGGTCTTCATTATAATTTGATACATATATTGAATACAATAACTATCAAATTAGGGTATTCAACATTTCCATTTCATGCATTTCTCATTTCTATGTGCTCAGAAACTTTGTATCCTTCTTTTCTAATTACTTAAAAATTTCCCCACTAGTGTAGAGTTTATCATCTTGCTGTGCCCTGGAACTTTGGAGGAAACCTTTATTCTTTTTATTCCTGTATGTCCATTTGTTTCATTAACATGTTGAAAATGATCTTTTCTCAATTGAATGCCTTTTATATCTTTGTAGAAAATAAGTTGTCCATATGCTGGATATATTTCTGGACTTGATTGTCTGTTCCTCTGGTTTAATTGTCTCTCTGCCAGGACCACAGTCTCTATTGCTGTTTTCACGCAATTGTTAAATTCACATAGCATTAGCATCCAACTTTGTTCTTGCTTTTTGTTTTAATTTAGGTTGCTGGTTTGCGTTCTTGTATTTACCATAAATTTTGTAATCATGTAGTGTATGGAGATTTTACTGAAGGTTCTATTGCCTCACAAACAAATGTAGGAGCAGTTTACAACTTAGCAGTATTGAGGCATCTGCCTATGAGCCCAGTGCATATTTTCATAGAAAACACAAGTATCCAAAGCTATGTTTTTTTTCTTAGTGGTTAAACCACTCCATATGGTACTAACTTTACATTACTCTTAGGTTAAAAACAAGTTTAAATCTGGGGAAGGGTCTTTTCCTCCAAATTTTATATTCCCCAGAATTTCACTATATTTACTTATTTTACACTACCTTTGGGAAACTATCTTCTATGACTGTTTTAAATTTTATAGGTAGTGTCAAAGGGTTGTCTGATCTGGTGGTGAATTACAAAAGTCCCACACTGAAAGCAATACCTCAAGAAACTTGTTTCTAAAGATTTCCACTATTCTCAGCAACCTCTATTTCTATTAAAAATTTTCTTGTATTTATTTTCTTGGAATTCTCTTTTCTACAAGAAGCTGTTGTTTAATGTCTCTGGAGTCTTTAATCAGCCTTTCCATTGTAAATGAATGCCTTAACAGGAAGATTGCAAGATCTACATGGATGGTTATAACTCATTCAACAGTGAAATTCTCTTGGGTGCAACCATGCTGAGATATTTCTGGCCATTTTGATAGGATGTTCTTGGATATGTGCACATCTGGCTTTTTCTTATGGGCCTGGTGAGTATGTGGTCAGATATCTCCTAAAACATCATTCTTACTTAAAATACACCATCTAAAATGATTGTGTGTATAGATAGATAGATAGATAGATAGATAGATAGATAGATAGATAGATAGATAGATAGATAGATAGATCTTCAAGAAAGTTGGTCTTTCATCACGTCTTACATAGAAGTGATTTGTATCCTCCCATTTTGTTCATTAGTAAATATTTACCTATTGAATGAATTAGATAATTCTGTTTAAATATGAGAACAAAATAATCAAGTAGAACTACCTGAAGGCCTTTGAAGTATTTTTAATTTTATTTTTATTGATCTCTACATTTTCTCTGCTCCCCTCCCTGACTCTCCCCTCCTCCCTTCAACTTGATGATAATAATTTAATCACTTCTATTTTTACTGGAATGTACTTTTATCTTCAGCAAGCAGCTTTTTTTCTCACATGTGTTTTCCATAATACTTACATCAGGCTACATCTGTTTTGTCAAAAAAGATCTTAGTCATACACTTCCTTGGCTTTCTAAAGAAAGTCCCTTCTCCTAGTCCCCTTTTCTTTCTCTGTTTAACTACAGACCTTCTACTGCCCCTCGGGATCTAGCAGGGTGAGCTGTCCTGTGAGTATCTCTGACTTTCTAGATGGATATCGTTGATCTCATCCTTCTGGACTAACCTAAGAATGGAGTGCATTTTCCTCAGACATATTTATTGTTTTCTCTTCTAATAACAGGGTTTTGGAATTCTCTTACTAGTTTTTGAACCTGGTAAAGGCAGGAACTCACATATTACATGACATCATCTTACTGCATATAGCATCTCTTCTAACCACCAAAGAGAACCATACAGATAATATCCAGCACTATATTTACATAAGAGTCAAAGCGCTCAACTAAAACCTTACATTCTTATTATGGAATAATACTTGGTTGAGCACATGCACGCACATTGTGTGCCCTCACCATCTTGAGAAAATGCTGACTGTACCATTTTATCTTCAAGCATTCAAAATCCTGATGAAGTAGAGAATCTCATTCCATAAACCCAAGCACATCCGTTATAGGTAGGTATCCCAGAACCAGAATCACCGGTCATTTGCACTAAAATAGGTTTTGCTGCGAAAGTTTGTATGAGATAGCTGTTCCTATAATGTATTTGCAAATATGTGCAGGCGTTTTGAACAGCATATTATGTGTGCGGGAATCGCCTGAGTAAACATATCTAGTGGTTTGTTAACTGTTATAGATTCTGCTTAATTAAGAAGACAGAATTATACTTATTTAGATGGTCATGTTTTAACTACAAGCGACATACTTTCAGCCTGTTGCATAGAACGAGCCCAGATCTTTTTCTAGATCATTGTGTTGCTAAACGATTTGAAAGAGAGTCTACCAGCTGCTCTGTGAATCTGCTGAAGCGTTAGAAAAGAAAAAATTCTCTAAGTAAATTCAGTTCATTGTTCTGAAAGATTATTCAGGGTCTGCATACAGGGGCAGCAAACCTTAGCCACGAGAAATGTGACATTGCAAAGATACAGTGTTACAAATATCATAGGACTGCAGTTTGCAATAACTTCCACAGAGTTAGTGAGTATATGAAAGTGGAATTACAAAGGATTGTTTTTATTTCAATGAATCTAGTGTAAGCTTCATAATGTATAGATGAAATACATCTCTGAAAATGAGCCTGGTGCCTACTTTTTTGAGGATCCTTATGAATTTTTTCACCCTGGAAGTAAAGTAAATAAAAATTTGCCTGTGAGTGGGTTTGCTTAAACTATAGTAATGGCACAGAATCAAAGAAAAAAAAAGACACAACATAATTATTCTAGTTACTTTTCTTGTTGATATAACAAAATAACCAACAGAAGTAACCAAATAGCCAATAGAGGCAGCTTCAGGGAGGAAAGACACAGTGGCTGCCAGTTTCAAACGACTTCAGAGGGCAGGAACAGTATGTTAGCAGGAGCCGCTACAGGTTCCCCATCAGGAATATGAGATTACTTGTTCACATGGCTAGTATCAAGAGACAAAGAGCACAGGCTGAAACCAAAAGCAGATAGAGTGTTTAGTGGGCCACCCCCAGAGATCTACTTCCTCCACCTAGCCTTCACCACCCCCCAAAGTAGCGTCCCAGCTCAGCAGCAAATGTTCAAAGCCATGAATCTGAGGGTTAACTTTCACATCAAACACTAACAGTTTAATCAAAGCAACACACACATAAAGAAAAATGGTTGAAAACAAAACCCGACTTTATGATTAGCCTTAGAATTCAAGATTTCAGAGGACCCAGGCCACTGTAGAGGTGATGCTAAAGAGGAGGGCACATCCTTTAATTTAGTGGATGAAGATCCACACAGAGAACACTTTCCATAGTTTCTCCAATTTTACAAAAAGATTTAATTTAGTAGAAATGCCTTGACTAGGAGAAATTCTTTGCAGTGGAATTCTCCTCCTGTTACAGAAGTGGGAATCTGGTAAGGGTAGGTTTTACCCCAGTAGGAAAACATATATAAACAGCATGTGAATAAAATCTAGCCATCAATAACTAAACGGTCTATTTGGCAAAAATAATAATGCATTAAATCCTTGTAATTTTGAGCTAGTTTTGTGTAACTGTTATTAAAAGCAGAGCAATTGTTGTAATAGAGAATCGGGCATTTGTTTTGCCTCCAGTAGTAGGAAATTTAACAACCTTTCGTTACTGTGAGTTCAGTTATATCTGTGTCATATTTCTTCCTTTAGCTTTAATTCTCATAACTTTTTTACAAAATACTTTAGCATTCTTTAACATGAATGCATTTTATATGTATAACCTTTGCACCTCCTTTTTGTTGGTAGACTTTGTATTTTCATTTTCTATATTGGTAAACTTCAGAGATTAATTGTTGTCTCAAACATTATGAAAGAAAAATTATAATCAGGGTATAATTAAACATATTGGGACAATTGTAAACATCATGACGCTTTTGTACATCTTTAAGTAGGTTAAGCAGATTTTTTAAGAGCCATTTTTTCTTAGTTCCAGACCTTTTGAGCTGTATCTCACCTAAGCTTGATCAAAATAAAAATTTTAAAGACCCTAGTTACAAAGGAGTCAGTAATAGTCAATAATTATAATAACCTTAAGATCAGCTGAAATGGCAAATAGCGGCATTTAAACATTGGATCTTTCTTCAATTAGAAACTAGAACAGTAGCCAGGAAGAAGCTTAAATACTGGCAAATTAACAGACCAAAACAAAGATAAACTGAATGCCTTAAACCCATACATACTGACCAAAGGGTTCAATCCAAGATCCAGAAAGAACACATTGATATCCACCTGAAGAGACAATGATTAGATACAAAGGGCCTGTGATGGTACCTGGAACTGACTCCTGTGATTGTTTTTATAGAAGTGGACTATCCTTAGGGTTCCACACTTAAGTGACAAGAACTGTTTATTCAAATCCATACCTATTATTTTAAAAGAAGAAAAAAAACTTTATTCTGGAGACAAAAATGAATGACCATGGCCCAAGTACACATATTTAGGCTACCTCAAACGCTATAGCCTTATAAGACAAGAGAGTCCTTGAACTTTTTTCTAAATCAGGAACAGTTTAAATCATTGGTGGAATCATCAGACCCATGTGTTGCCCCAAAGCAGGGAGATCACTGTTGTAGTCCTCGGAATCCATCTGGTGACATTACTTGTTTTGAGTTAGATGAACCATCAGGAGGATAATGGTAAAGGATTCTCATTGCCATGTGGATATCTTAGGATTGACCAAATTCGAAGGATAAGGCCAGAGAACACAGGACATGTTTTTTTCTGTAACTACATGGAGCTAGCATTGGGGCATTGTTATCATGTCCCAAGAAAGCTGAAAGGCTAGTCAGAGGTAAGGAGGGAATCCAGGCAAAAGGGCATTCATCAGAAGCATCTTGTTCGCTGACTGTGCTGAAGAGACAGGGAGCATTTACACAGGCTGAACTGGTCCACATCAGCTTTCAGCAAGTCCAGGGCTTGCAGTCATTTGTGGCAGGTTGTAGTCAGCAGCTGATGCTTGCATGTGTCTGTCAGCCAAGTAGAACCCTGTTGAGACAAGTTTAAACTAGGAACAGAGGTTATTAATGTAAAGAAAAATATTGCATTTGAAACTTTTGAGGCCCATAGTCTTAGTAAGTGGGAAGGGAAGGAGTCCCAAGACCAGGAGAGGAGAGGAAAAATATTATCCTCAGGAATAGTCAGGTGGGAAAAATGTAGGCTACATTTATTTAGAATCCTTTTGACCTGTGAGAAGTGGATCCAGGTTTTTTCTGAAGCCTATATGAATTTTCATCCTACAAAAGGACATAAAAATTTTAGGTATATAAATATCAAGAATCTATATTGAAATCCACATAGCAGAAGAAGCAGGTGATGGGAGTCTGTAAAACAGAAGGAGTAGACTTATTTGAGGCCTAACAAAAACTACAGATTTGGGTTAGAAGCATGTTTATTTTTATCATCCAGAAAGCCAGGTATAGATTGAACAGAGATGTATTTAGCCCAATGAGAAGTACCTTAAAGTCTATTAGCTTATCAGAACTATACCACAGAAGGGGAAAAATATGAGCCACTAGTTTTTTATTTTTTTATCTAATCATTTACCAAAGACATAAGCAGCTATTACTGAGAAAAGTCATTTTAAATCATATTTTAGAGGAAAGTTGCATCTGAAACCTGTTTATTTTTTTTAATAAGAAACATGTTAGCAAGGCAAACTTGTCTATTTCTTTTCAACCGGAGATCTAGTAGCTCTAGAAAAAGCAACCCTTTATTTTTTCATATGAAATGAGCTAACAAGCTGGCTGCAGTCTAGGGGAAGGACCTGGTTGCCTGCGGCTAAGATGACAAGGGTAAATCTTGTCCAGCCATCAATACTATCAGAAATCAGAGAAGGATAACTTATACGTGACCGTAGTCAAAGCAGCTTCTGAATCTATGAAAAATGACAGGGCTCATCCAGTCCATATACCCAGTTTGCCATACCCAGTTCTCCATAGTGTTGGAGGGAGTAGCATCAGAACATCAGTCTTTGCCAGGCCCATGAGGTGAGAGTCTTTTTTGTGGAGGAACTAAACTTACTTTGCACAGTACAATCTCCAGTGAATGACAGTTTGTCTACATTCTGGACCAAGTCCTTGCAGCAGGTGCTGCTTTGGGGCATCTTGCCCAGTGGTCAGCATTGTCAAGTTCATGTGGCGGCATCGTGGTGTCCCATAAACTTCCTTGGAGACCTTGAGGTCACTCCAGGATCTGAGAATCTCTGAAGGAATATGGTTTTTAATCAGCATTTTAAATGCCATATTCTGAAGATTCTGAAGTATTTGAGAATTGCCCAGGTATATCTGAATAGACAACTTTGTTTCTAGTTACCTGTTTAAAGCTTAACTTTTGAAAGCATATAAAGGGGACTAAGTAAGGTTTATCCCTTTAATTAATTACATCAGTAGTACATAGCATGGCTATAATTAATGAATTTAATCATTTATAAGGATAGCTATTAACTTATATTGCTTAACATTTTACAATAGGTTAGCAGCTTTCATAAATCTAGGACTTTACATTATATTTTTGTCTGGTTTAGTCCTAAAAAATAATAATCTTGAATTGAAGCACTTTTATTATCAATATAAAAGCATTTATATGACTGAGTTTATCCAAATAGCTCAAACTTAGCAAAGCTGGCAAAGACAAGGAGGCTAGACATACATTCTTAGGCCTGAATAGACCTCGAGTAAGGAGAGACTTTCTCTGAGCCATTGGTTCTTAACTTTACCAATGCTTTGACCTTTTAATACAGTTCCCCATGTTGTGGTGACCCCTTTCCCAGCTACAAAAAACTTTCCTGTTGTTATTTCACAACTGCAATTTTGTCATTGTTATAAATCTTAATGCAAACATCTGACATGCAGGAGGTCCTAGGCTACCCCTATAAGAAGGACTTTTAAACGCTCAGCGGGTTGAGACTCAGTGGAATGAGAAACTGCTCTAAGACCTTTGTCAGACTTAGGTCTTTGTCTAGCTACATCACAAGAAATGAACATTCCAGTTTTTGTTTAGCATTTGGTGCTTATGGTGCATAATAAAAATTATGGTGACCCTAATTTTTAGCCTTTTATTTTAAGCCCAAATATTAACAATATAAAACATTTTATAAACTTAAAATGTCTCGATTTACATATTTTAAAAACTGTTTTTAAAATTTAAAATTTCTCAAATGTCAATATCAAAAATAAAGTACTCTCTTTTTTGTTTATTTTAAGAGGGAGAAAACGTGGTATAACCTTAATTTGTATAAAACGAAAACCAAACTCCAATAGTGCAAACAATCTAAAATTCAATATCTGGGATTTATTTATAATCGTTGTGGTTTTTTGTCAGTTTGTTTGTTTGAGGTTTGGATCACCTCTTTGGCCCCATCCTTGACGCCTTATACATAGCCTGCCTTGTAGATGTCAGCCTGATCCATTTTACTGTGGTTGGTGCTTCTGGTGACTATCACCTGGCATTAGTGTTTCTAAAACTGCTAAGGTCTGCAATTGCAACTGGATTCTCTTTGGAACTCTAGCCCTGCTATATATTTGTAAACCTCAGCTGCTCCCTAGGATCCCTTTTACGTCTTTAAAACCATTATCACCTGGGTGATAATTAATCTACAAATTAAATTACAAAGTTTAGCTGCCAGAGCAAGGTACATTTCTGTGTACAAATCCTTGAGGTGTAGCTTTAATATTTTAAATTCAATTTTTTATAAACCTTATGTTTAGGGCAGGACACAAATTATCATATAAAAATCTATCCTAATCCAAACTGCCTTGGAGATCTGTTGTTGTCTCCTAGTTAGGCTCTTTTCACATGGTCACCGCTAAACCAGATGGCAGTGAAATCCTGTGACTTCCATGACAACCAGCCATGTGACTGCCTGAAAAATGGTGGCAATCCAAATCGGAATCATGTCATATGGTTCCTTTAAAATTACCCATGCATAGATTTTAAAAGATCAATTTTTAGTGTTGCTAGCTTTAACTTTTTAACTAGTTTTAATTTTAACAGATCGGCCTTTCTATTTTGTTTTCTTCTCCCTGTCACTGTGTCAGGATCTTAGACTGAGAGCAACATAAAGGAAACTTAAATAGGCATGCCAGAGTCTAGTAAAGAAGAGTCATCATCCAACTCCAGAGCCAGCTTTTCAATAAAGAACAGCATAGGATGGTTTTAACATTGTCTATTATACCCAGGGGCCTCATCCCAGCCCTGGTACCCATCTTTGGAATACTGGGCAGGAAGCTCCATTTCAATCTTCCTCCCCTGGGAGGTGCCTTGGTCCAGACTCCACCTCCCAGAAAGCCTGCCAAGCGGTGACCACACCCCAGGGAGGATCAGAACCACTCCTACAGGCTATTTAACCTGCTCCCCAGAGAATGAACACATGGTCTCCTGGTTTCCCATGGTCTCCCATTCTTCCTCTGTTCCCCTGGCCATGCTTTCCAGGTGCCACCAGGAAGTACTGCACTAAACATGGGCATCTTTTATTCGGTCTAATTTAGTCTGATTGGAATTATTTGTGTAAGCGGAGAGGCTCGTCTTAAGAAAAACCTAACATTATCTATATAAAAAAAGAAAGAAAGAAATCTGAACTCCTTCTCATCTGAATACAATGACCAGAGTTCAGAGACAAATTCTGAGCCATGCCCATAAATGTAGCCACAGCCATGGTGGGCAGTGACTGGCGGCTGTCAGCAAAAATATCCAAACCATTCTTGTTTAAGTTCCATGCTTGCAGCAAAACTTACAAACACACCAAAACCACAAGCAACACTTTCCAACAGGACAAACATACACAACTTTTTCAAGAAATAGACAGAACTCTTCAACAAGACAATACTTTCCAACCAGAATTTACTTACTATTGTCAAATAACTTTAAATTTGCACCAACACATAAAATCCTGTACCACTATGAAGTGTGTGAGGCTAGCAGTAGTTTTCTTCTTACCCTAACCAATAATAATCTGTAACCAACACCTTTCAGTGATTACAGATATTTATCCCATGGGATCTGAAGTACCAAAGCAGTCCTAGTGAAGGAAGTATCTGAATGGTAACAGGCTAGCACGGCCATCTTTGTTTAGCAAACATAGGCAATGAATCTGTAGTTAACCCTGGTATCCAAACCTAGGCCGGGATTGGCTAGAAGTTGGGGCAGGCTGAGGGAGCTCCACCCCACAGTCCTGTCTGTTCTTGAATGGCATGCCTGGGTAAGCCCACCTATGCCCAATCACTTTACCCCTGTGCTCCCGGCTGAGGCTGCCTCTTTTCAATGAAATGTTTAAGGTGGGTGGAGGTTGTTTGTTTCATCTCTTTCAGGAAAATATACCCCATTTTTAGTCTCAAACACATATGGCCCTGTCTCTAAAGTTTTTCAAGTGATCAAATATCAAAGTCAAAAGAGTCGTGCTTTGAGTCCGTCTCATTGAATCAGTCTAAGAGGTAAGAAAGAGGATGGAGAAGAGACAAAAACAAAACAGTAAGCACACAGAACACTACAGAGTACTCCTGGTGCCTGGAGGAAAAACTGAACAAATGGCCACAAGCCATTCTGTGGGTGCTACCTACTACCCGTTCCAACTCTACAAAATTCAGGGGAATTTGATCCCACACAGAAGAGTCCTGGGACTCAAATTAACCGGAGGGATCCATTCCCATACAGATGAGCCAGAGAAGGTTTTTCCAGGTACTCTGCCTGTGCCTGGGCTCATACCATCAACAGGTTCTTACAGATCAGGACCCCTGATTGGCTGACATTCGTCTAGGGGTGTCTTGGTGAAAGGGGATGGGTGTGTGCTAGGCCAAGAGACATCAGGTGATCCTATCTATAATGGTTGCAATGTTAGGAATTTCCTTTGGAATGTTAGGTACTTGCCCCTTGGATGGTCTGCTCCTAGATGATCTCAGTTTGTGGTCTTTCTTCCAACCAAGTAATCTGAAACTCAGGCCTCTGTTGGGCTTGTCTTGGATGGGCATTACAGGACTCACACAACAACCTAGATGTAACTATTTGTAGCAGCTTTAATAAAATCACCGAGACTAGAAACAGCTTAAATGCCTTTCAGTGGGTGACAGAAAAAACAACCTGGCCCATCTCTACAATAGGGCAGTAACCAGAAACAAAAACAGTAGAGCTGTTCTATTTGACTTATTTTTAATTAGGTTAAATTTAACTTTGAATGATATTTGCTTCCTTTCTTTGGAAATCTTTAAGGCATGTTTGGAACAACTTGAATATTTCAATAATCTTTTTCAACTGCAAATATTATAAAGTCTGAGAATAGATCGAGGATGTCCAACCAAAATAATTTTAAGATTGAGATGTGCTTAAATATAAAAATTACATATTGGATTTTGAAGACTCAGCCAGACATAAAACATCATCATTTTTACATAGATTACTCTTTGGAATGATAATAGTATTGATTTCTTTGGTCAAATAAAAGCATTCTAATTTTTAAAAAGCACGCAGAGCATCCTACGTACCAAATTGCATGAAAGAACTAAAAGAGGAATGAAATGAGAGAAAGGGGCAGGAGGCCAGACACTAGGAGGCAGGAAAGATGCAATTCGCAGTGCTCAGATTAGTCTAGCTCCTCTTGGAGCTGGTGCTAAACTGATGGATATGGACTCTGAGGCTTCAAGCACCAAGAATCGAACTCATTTCTCTTCTTAGCTACTGGTTTATGGAGATTTTTGAGATTAGTATCTTTTAAAAGTAATGAAAGGGAAAAATCCAAATGTTGCTTTATGCTCCTTCTATAAGTGCTTCCTTCTGTAGAAGTTGGATTCCTTAGGTGATGACCTAGGAGTAAAACCAAGTCTTTTTTCTTTTTCTTTTTCTTCTTTCTTTCTTTCCTTTTTCTTTCTTTTTTCTTTCTTTTTTCTTTTTTTTTTCTTTTGAGACAGGGTTTCTCTGTGTTACAGTTCTAGCTGTCCTGGAATTAACCCTTGTAGACCAGGTTAGCCTTGAACTCACAGAGATCCATCTGTCTCTGCTTTCTGATTGTTGGGACTGATGGCATATTCAACCATCACTAGATTTAAACCAATTCTTCTCTTTTCTTCTCTTTCATTCTTCCTTCCTTCCTTTCTTTTTTGATTTTTTTTGAAACAGGGTTTCTGCCTCCTGAGTGCTAGAATTAAAAACTTCTGTCAAAACCACCTGTTTTTGTGTTGTATTGGTGAGTCAGTTTGCCAAGTTGAGAGAAAGATGGAATTTAGATTAATAAAATAAAAGACCCAATATCACATTTGTGTTTCATTCTATGAAAATATCCATTTATTTCCTTCCTTCCTAAATAGAATCATTTGTACTATTCAAAGAGTAAACAGAGGCAAACCTGAAGGCAATTCTGTGTATATCAGAATGGTATTGGGTTGCTCATTAACTATAGGCATTCTTCAAACACATATCAAAATAAGTAGGTTACATGTTTTGTTGGCTACTAGAACAGAAGAATGAGGGCTTTTTTCTGGGTAGTTTAAGTCAGTGGTTAAGTACTTCCTTTTACTTTTCTTCTTCTTTTGCTATTGCTGGTGCTTCTGTTGTTATTGGTGAGCTGGTTTGCCTTGTATTGCTGGGGATAGTGCCTTACACTATAGCCCAGGTTGGCCTCAAGCATGCAATCTCTCAACCTCTACATCTGGGTTGCTTGGATTACAGGCATGAATCATCACTTACGTTTTTCCAGTTTCTGACAGAAGGCAGCATGTGTTGTCTTAGGAAAACAAGGGAGAAGAACGACCAAATCCTCAATTTGTACCCATTAGCTTTTTTTTTTATCTACGACTACATAATGTTTCTGCCTTTCCCTCTTCTTCACTATCATAGAGCAAAGCAACACTTATTCCAGTTTACCAACTAAACCAGGTGGTCATGGTTAGTATTCCTAAAAATTCTCCTCTGCACTTTTATCAAATAACTACCCAAATAAAATCCTCCCTCACTTCCATTTGAAATCCACAAGTCAACCAAAGCTCAAATGGTACCTCCTAAGTCACCCAATAATAACCTTTCCTTTAGTTTATAGATACTGTGTAGACTGTTGTCCTGGTTGGGGTTTCTATGGATGAGACAAAACACCATGACCAAAAAGCAAGTTGGGAAAGAAAGGATTTATTTGGCTTACACTTCCCTATTGCTATCCATCACTGAAAGAAGTCAGGACAAGAACTCAAACAGGGCAGAATCCCAAAGGCAGTACCTGATTCAGAGACCATGGAGGTGTATTACTTACAGGCTTGTTCAGCTTACTTTTATATAGCACCACCAGCACCATCAGTCCAGGAAGGGTACCACCCACCAGACAGTATAAGTGTGGGTATTATATATTATATATACAGTATTATATGTACAAAGTATTATATAATATGCAGTATATTATATAATATATTATATGTATAACATATACAGTATTATAGATTACATATACAGTATTACATAAGCAGTGTATATATATATATGTGTGTGTCTCTTTCTATATGTATATATTTGATGTATGATGTGCAGAGAGTGTCTGCACACCAGCCAGTCTTTGATATCATTGACTAAATATACTTTCCTATTAATTAGAATTCATTTCATAGGAAATACAACTTTTAAGTTTTCCCTAATGCCTCTTGTTATAAATTGAGCATATACATTGAGTTTTCTTTGGACCTTGGATATAACATAGTATATAATAATCAATGTAGCATTAGCACTTCTAGGGTATATAGGCTTATGCCTTTGACCATGATTTTATTCTAATAATATATCTTAAAAGATCACACGCAGGCACACAAACACACATGAACACACACACAGTGTATTGTGCACCTGTTACTGTATTTCAAGCATTTGTTTTCACCTACTAATGCATCAATCTTAACAGATAGAATACCAAAAGGTAAGATTTAAAAATCATGGATAGAATTCAAGGGCCAAATTTAAAAATCACATGGTAAGGTATTATGAGGACTTATTGATTTGGTGAACTTGAGGAAATCTCTGATTCAAAAATCTCAGAAGAATCTTTGCTAAAACGTCTTTCTCATTTGCTAGGTTTTTTGTTTTTCACGTCATCAGTGTTTTATTTAGTAACAGATTTGAGAGACAGATTTTTCAGTGAGTCTTCCTATTTTTATAGATGGAAAAATGAGGCAGTAGACAATTTAATTTGCTCAGGCATATCAGCTGAATGAATATAGACAAGTAGCTGCCACAGCAACAGGGAAAATATATTTAAACTGTAACTTGTTATTTTGTAGAGCAAAGGCCTGACTTACAGCGATGAAGATCAGGGGCAAGTATGCCTAATCAAAACAGAGTCAGGAAGAAGAATAGACCCTTGAAATAGAAGCAGGAATAGAAAATAGTCATCTGCTTGTGAAGGAGCTACATTCTTAGGTATAAAAACATGCTTTCTGTTGGCTTATGACTTCTGGTAAATATAAGACGACACAGACCTTTTTTCTCTGGTACTGTTTTTTTCTCAGATGAGTACAGTAATAAGGAATTGGAAGCCAAAGTGGGATGCTGTCTTGTGATCTAAGAACTCAAGGAAAGACACAGTTGCATTTTATTCTCTTGCCCTCAGCAAAAGAAAGTGACTTAGAGCCTATGTTTTCTGGTAGACAATGTAGACAATGGTCCAGGCAGCTGGGATATTGTTGTTCCTTCCTGAACTAAGGAAGAAACCCCCAACAAAAATATGCGCAGCCATCTCTGGTGGCAAGGAGACTCCACCTGCAATGTTGCTAATATAAATTGGGGGAGCTTCTCCTTTCTTGACAGGCATGAGATCCCTCTTTCTCATTGACAGATGTGGCTCAGTAAGGTGTCACCTGCAAGAAAACCTCACCATGATCAGTGACATGGCCCTGAATGCCCGTTTGTTCCCCCAGAGCTAAGACTCCCTTTCTTAACTCAGTCAGTAGAGGCCCCTAGCAGAGAGAAGCCACAGACAGAATATTAACCAAGCAAAGAAGTTCATTGCCAAGGGCCTGACCCTAGTGCACAAGGAGTCTGGGCACACAGGTCTTAGGGGATGCACACTATCTGTCAGATAATGCCAGCAGGACCCATTAGGAGTTATGGGGGAACCGATAAGCACATAAAACTCCAATAAGCGTCTCTAGGATCATGAATTATAGGCTCAATGTCCTTTATTTATGGTTAGATACTGGATGGAGGTGGGTGGTCCTTGGACTTCCCACAGGACAGGGAACCCTGAATGCTCTTTGGGCTGACGAGGGAGGGTAACTTGACCAAGGAAGGGGGTGGGAAATGGGAGGCGGTGGCGGGGAAGAGGCAGAAATCATTAATAAATAATTAATAAATAAAAAACTCCAATAAGCGGAGTTTGGGAACATTAACTATAGCCAGAACCACAGCTTTAAGTAGGATGGTAACTGTTAAAATAAAACATTGATTAAAGACTCAAAAATTGTGTAATATAACAGTGTAAAATGTGCAAGATATATTTATCAATTATTCATCTTACTAAAAACCATGAAAACCATATAACTTGAGTAAGCATAACTATCAATTGCTAGTAACATCCAGATAAACCATTAGTTACAGTGCCAGTGGACTTTTTATCCAAAATCTCAGAGCCCTGGGTAAGCAGCACCTTTTCCAAGCTAGGGATGAGACCTGCTAACTCCAAACACCATATCCAAGAAATTGTCCTTCAGGCATGTTGAGGAAATAGGGGTGTTATCAGAAGAAGGAACACGAAAAAAAATCTTGTCCATAGGAAACCTAGGTTTAAGTATTGAATCCCAATAAAATTCTTCTTCATAAAGGGAAAGATAAAATAGGGAATCTAGAAGTTGAGGGAAGAAGAAAGAATAATATGGCAAGCGGAGGTGTGAATTCCCAGCACACACTATGCCTCTCAAAAGATGAGAAATCATATATAATTATTGGAACAGGAATAATGAGAACAGACATTCATGTTAATTTTGTACTTAGAAAGAAAAGTAAATTATATAAATAGAATATTTCCATGCACTTAAGGTGGTGACAGTGTGGACTATGGTAAGTTTTATATGTGTATCATAATATCTACAGCAAATGCTGGTTAAGTTACTAGTGAGTTAGTTAAAGTTTGCAGTATTGACCAAAACATCTAAAAGGGACAGGGAGAGAGTTTTGGTTTAGGGTTTCAGGGTTCCATGATGCTTTGGAGAATCTCAGAGGTAGGAGTTTGTGGAGATGGATGTTCATCTCATGGTAGATAGGAAGTAAAGAAAGGGAAGTACAGAAATGGACCTGGGCAAGTTATGGCTACAGGGACACACACACCCAGAAACCCACCTTCCTCATCTAGGCTCCCGCTGCCACATCCCAGCACCTCCCAATGATGCCATCATATTTCAGATCCATCAATAGATGAACCCTTCATTGGATCAGAGTACTCATTATATAATCAACTCTGGAAATGCCCCCTTCCCTACACACACATGTACACACTAAGGCAGAGTCCAGCATCACTAATCTCCTGTAGCTTTCTCTTTTTGTTCTAATTGGCAGTTAAGATTCACCATCACACATGCATAACAGGGTTCTTGCCGAAGTCTGACTGAAATGATCAGTCACCATCTCAGGATGGTGGAAGAGTTTAATCAGCTAAGAAGAGCATCAGGTGTCAAGGAGAGGCTTTCCTGATAACATACACTAACAGGCTTCTTTATTTAAACTTTACTGTATAAGGAAATATACAGACCGGCCTGGCGGAAGACTTAGAAACTCCCTAAAGTTTTGGCAGATGAAGAATCTTTGTCACCTATTATAGTGACCCTGTAGACTGTATGAGTAACTAACAGACTTGTCAATCCTATCTATCCACCATCAGATATCGTGTTCTTGGCCGTCACCCTAACAAGATTCCTCATATACCAACGTGGGACACAGGAAGTGACTGAAATGCTGAGAAATTTTATGATGAATTGATGACCTATTTTATCAGCAGGAACGATACAGGGATTGATGGAATTAAAAGAACAATCTGTAGGGTAACCCACAGAGGTGTATTCAGTGAAATTCTATAGAAGAGTTCAACACGTTCTATGAGCAGAAATGGCTTATCAACAGATCTTACCTGGCACACATGCACAGACATAAGCCAAAATGGAAATACAACACATGACTTAACTCTCACACTTAAGCCAATTAATTTAGAATAAGTAACACCCTGTCTCAATTACACAAAACCCAAAAATAGTCACAAATCATAACTTATAATACAAAGTACAAGAACCTCTTTTCTTTCACCATCAAAATAAAGTTACTATTTCTTTACTTTTTACTTTTCAAAATCCAGATTTCCCCAAGGCACTGAATCATATCTTTACCTTATTGGGACCCTCTCTCTGACAACCCCTTGAAATAACATAAGACCCATGTGTGAGTCTGACAAATGTTAAGCGGCCTTTGAAAGGAATTATTTATTTAAGGTTATATGTGTGTTTTCTCTGCATGTATTTCTGCACCATGTGTGTGCCTTGTGCCCACTGAGAACAGAACAGGGCATGGGATCCCTTGGATCTGGAACTATAGGCAGTTGTGTGTCACCATGTACATGCTGGGAACTGAGCCTGGGTCCACTGCAAGAGCAGCATGTGTCTTTATCCACTACCTTAAAGAAGTGTTAGGAACCAAGAGTGTCATTTGCTCATGAATCAAAATAGTTTAGACTTTTATGAAACTTTAAGTGGCACCATCACCGCAGTGTGGGATCACAGATGTGAATTCTCAGGCCATCTTTTCTTTGCAGCTGCAACGGTAAATCTCATCCCCATCACTCCTTCATTTGATCACTGTTTGTTTTAGAGAGAAGCCAGGCCCATGCTCAGCAGCTGTAACTTCAACAGTGGATATCTACACTCCTATCCATGGTGCCAAGAAGAGTGGGCTCTGCCACAGTACATGTCTCATGGACTAGGGAACAGTGTGCCAAGAAGAGCTGGCAATGGGTACAGTGTCCTGTGAACCAGGGAACAGTGCTGAATAGCAAAGTTTCAACAAGACAGAAGAGGGAGGAATGAACCTCCTACACTAGAAAATATTTCCCTTATTGTGTCCATATTCTTCTGGGAAACCAATGCTAACTTACTTGTCTTTTTCCTTGGGGTGACAGTGATAGGCATCAGGTGCAGCCATTCATTCAAAAGTAATTAATTTATTATTAGTAATTAACATTTTCTAGACACTCGCAGCATCTTGAGTCTCCTTCATCAAGTCATTATTGGCCCCGCAGTCAGACACTAAATCCTGCAGTTTTTGGTTCTCGTCTTTCATCTTCTGCACTATCAACAATTGACACTCACCTGCCTCCCCCGTCTCTCTAGCCTCTGCTCACACCTTCATCACCTCCCTCATTTCACACTTCTGCTCACCCGTTTATCATCCACCGCTTCTTTTGCTCTAATACCTCAAAGTTAGGTCAGGTATAATTCTGAAAATACCACCTATTTGACAAAGTTTATTATATGCCAGAACTGCAATAATTATCTAAAGATTTTATTACCAAAAGATTTACAAAACATGTATTCTGATTTCCTATATTTTACCAAAAGGTAATCTTAGAGGGGTAAAGTCACTTTCTCAAAAATGACACTCAAAGATTCCTGCCTGAATTAAAACCTGCATCTATAATCTCCACCCTCCCTCATAATTTCTGCTTCTTTTGCACCTCTAGGGTCTGCTGTGGAGTTGGCAGATCCTTTGGCTTCCTGAGAGTGGGCTTTCATCTCTCCACCCCTCTTACATTTAATCTTTTTTTTTTAGGAATGGGAGCTCTTCTATCTACTGCTAGATTCCCACTTTGAGAACCACCTGCTTCGTGTTGATCCTGAGAAATTCAGGTCCCTATGAGAGGCCAGAATCACACTGACCAGTGTGAGCGAGTCAACCTTCAGAAATCTGTCACACGGAGACTGGATAATCGCACCATCCTCAGCTATACAGATTTAATTCAATTTTCCTAAGCATATTATCAAATATTGTCAGGTTCTGTTGGTTGTCAGCAATTACCTTTACATCAGCATATATTATGGTGAATTATTGTGGGATATGTTTGCTGCTGCTGAAGTATTGAAAGTGCCTGTCCTACCCAGGGGGAGAACTGGGTGCAGGATGGTTTCTCATCACACTAGGCTGCCTCACCTCGTTTCGCTTGTCTGCATACCCATCCTACTCAGTCTCTTAGCAGGAAATCTTGACATGCTTTTATTAATATCCCAAGTCTGAGCTTTCAGAATTTATAATTGGACCTGAACATATGGTTTTGTGCATGTCTATAGACAAGGTTGCAACTGTTCAGGCTTGGAAACTTTGCAGTGTCTCCCCCTAAAATGAAATTACTTTATATTCCCTTGCAGCATTTAGTCTAGGGGTGAATACTCAGCAAGCTTTTGAAAGTGAGTTGACAGAAATGTTTGTTTTACCAAATATATTTTGTTATTCTGGAATTCTAGAAAAATAAATACTATAATGCATGCTGAATTTTCCAGACTATATATTCTAAAATGTGTATTAAATATTAACCATTATATGCATCACATATATTAACATGCAACAAATAATATACTATAAAACAACATGCATATTCTATATGCATGTATATTATACAGTGTAAAATCATATAAATAATTCATTGTATATAAAATATAAAATAGCATGTAACTTAACATAGAGTTTTGTGTGTGTTCTTGCATCTTTATAATGTTTTTAGTTTCTATTTTAAAAATTATTTCTTGTATTTTTTGGTATTTTTGATTTTGATAATCATATCATTTTCCCCTTCTGTTTCCTCCCTCCAAACCTTTCTATAGTTCTCCTTGCTCTTTTTCAAGTTGCTGCCTTTTTTCATTCATTGTTGTTAGATACATATATGTATACATATATACACATATATTCCTAAATGTAACCTTCTCAATCTGTATCATGTTACTTGTATCCTCTTTTTCAGGGCTGGCCAGTGGTATTGGATAACTCATTGATGTGCTCATCCCTGGGGAAGACTATTTCTCTCACTGCCAGCTTTCCTCGGTTGCCCATAGTTCTTTTGTAACGTTAAGGCTTCATGGTGTTTCCCCACCCATACTTACCCCACTTTGGTCTGTCTTCTAGTGTCCATTTCAGATCATGTTTAAGCAGTCATGCTGGTGAGCCTTATGGGTATAGCTCAGAACAACTTCCCTATTCCTCTGGCTCCTACAATCTTTCCACCCCTTCTACATAGGGATATTTTTAAGGTCTATTTAAAGTATGGTTACATATGTCAATAAAGTTATTGCAAATAACTAACAGTCCAATTGGGTTGTTATCTATAATTCTGAGAGAATTATACATGAGATACTATGACACAGCTGCTCCAAACAAACCCAACAGAAGCCATCGCTGGAAGGGAAGGTGAGAGGATGAGACGGTGGCATGAGGCAGTTGAGCTCACAGGCACCACAGTGATAAGAACCACCCAAGCCTTGCCCCTCACACAGGATATGATTCAACAACACCTTTTCCAAACCAACACTGTCCCAATTCTTCTCCCCATATATAAGAAGTAAATTATTCTATTGAATGTTATCACAATGAATATGCTAAAATCCCCTAGACTTTTCTCTCTAGCTTACTCGAAGACAGACATTATGTCATAGGATTATGTCCCAGGATTGCTATTCAATGAACCTCCCCCACACTTTTCTAGGATATGATACGTAAAAACTGTACTCTATAGCAAGATTGGATTTTAAAGTAACAACAAACATCATAATACCCACTCACTTTTGAGATGTTTAAAAACATCGTCGTGGGAAGTATCTTCTCTAAGTCTAACAATGGCAGAATTTAATTCTAGAGTCTGTGAATGAACAGAACAAACTATAATTATTCAAAGACAATAAATATTTGAACCATACCAACAACAAGTGACTAACAGTAAGAAGACTTTGAACTTGAACTGCAATCCCAGCATTTATTGATTTCCTTTGGGTTTGGGGGACTGATTATGGACATTCTGCCATTCAGTGAATTCAGAGGAAGGGGGCAGATAGATACATCTTCACCAGTCATGCCCACAGCTCTGAAGATCACATGACATCATGTCCCAGAGGACTGAGACTGCACGCTCAAGAGCTTGCTGTTTTACCATTACATTGTAGAGAGAATATGCACTATTGGGATTTCTTTTCTGCAGCTGACTCAGGTCTAATGAGCTCACTCCTGGGAAGTTTGGAAGAATAACAGTCACGGAAGAGGGACAGGGAATTCTGTGTTAATAATTACTGGTTGTCTACTGGGTTCCAGGGATTATACGCTTGGTACAGAGGGATGACAAGGTGTTAAAAAGAATATGTAAAGAACAATTTAATGAGACACCCTAACAACAGAGCTAAATGGCTTAAAAGCAATGAAGTGCTGTGAAAGATTGGAAGAAAAATGTTAAGCTGAAACGCTAATCTAGAATGTTCAAACAGGCACCTCATTCAACAAGGTTCAATGCTGACTCTCAACTGAGAGATTTTGTTTTAGACATTGATTATCAGGATTGGGGGCAAGACACACAAACTAAGTCTTCAAGACTAGTGATTTTAATTTTATTTGAAAATTTTATTTACCAAGACAATAAGAACTTCATATTACTTGTTAACCATAGTCTCTCCTTATTGAAACACTGCATTTGAGACCAAATTAATATCCTGCTGTAAGTTTGACCATGGAGTCAGGGCAGAGTCACTTTAAGGAAAAAAAAATGCATGCCATTTGTCTGAACTCAAAGCAGAAAGACTTTGGAATGTCTAACAATTTCCATGACATAGTCAAGTTCAAGGCCTGTCATGTTCAATCTTATGAAATCCAACACTAACTTTACCAAACAGACCTTTTGTAATACCCTTTACAATCAGAAAATGTAAAGAAACTTAGGTTAAACTTTACCTATATTTTAAAGTAAGCACATATTTTAAGACATATCCTGTTTATGAAAAAGTTCAAGTATGATAAGGCCAAAAGGTAAAGAGATCATTGCTACAAGGAAATAGAGTCCATTTCTCGGAAGTTTCCCCCCAAAAGCCAGCACAGCACAGCACAGGTGTGTGTCTAGAAAGTGTGGTGCAGGACAGCTCAGACCACAGAGCAAGAAGGAAGGCTGGACTGTGGCACCTTTGTGGAGGCTCCCATTATAAGACACAGACAAAACAGGGTATGCAGACTTGAGACTGGCTAGCTTGAATAATTCTGGCAAAAACAGGAAAAAAGCCTGTCCAATAGTGTGTGGGATTTTGATTGGTTATTTTGAATTGAAAAGTATACTCACAGGTGAAGTGTATACTCTTTCTGAAAACTGACCAATTCTGGGAAAAGGATCCCCACGGGGTCAATAAATTACCATATTATTAACCTTCAACAAGTGAAAGACATGTTTAATATGTCAAACCCTAAATAAAACACTTCTAATTATAATATAAATGTGTGTGTGTGTGTTTTTATTAAGAGAACTTGACTTCTCATGTATATATATATATAGTGTGTGTGTGTGTGTGTGTGTGTGTGTGTGTTTCTATGCCACCACACAGGATGCTCAGGGAATTGTGTAGCAGTCCTGACACCTGCCTTATAGATAGCGGTAGTACAATCAGCTTTACTCTAATGGGCCATACAGACTTCTAAAAACCATTCCCATGGCACAAAACTGTTTAGTTAAACAGCACAGCACGGGCTTGGGGTATATTTCAGAGGTGAAGTGTTTAGCTAAGATGTGAGGGCTTCTTAGAAGACAAAAGAAGACAATTTGGGGCTTGATATAGGAAAATGAGATAAATTGAGACATCCTCAAGCATGCATGTTTTCCTTCTGAGAAAGGTTCTATGGAGTACCTTCTCAAAAAACAAACAAGCTAACAACATCAGGAGCTGTATTTGTCACCTCTCTGTCACTATAACAAGTACTAGAAGTGATCGCCATACAAAGAAAAAGCGTGTGTGCTCAGTCTGGAGGCTTCGGTCCACAGTGAATTGCCCCTGTGCTGTGGACCTGAGGGAAGCACCATAGAATGAAAGCACAACAGCGCATGTCACCCACAGAACTGCCAAGGAGCAAATGGGTGTGAAGAAGGGATGTGCTCAGAGACTTAATGACTTCCCCGGAGGCCCTACTTCAAGGAGGTTCCTCCTCTTCCTATTGGAACCATTGTTGGGAACTTTCAACACATAGTCCTTTGGGAGATGTTTAAGATTAAGATGATGTAAAACTTATTTCATCCAAGATGAGAGAAGGAGCCAGTGGGTAGTGTTTGTTTGCTTGGCTATCTCCAGTCATGACTGGAGGTTCCCTTCCTTTTCTCCTATCTTCATTGAGAACATTGCCCATCATCTGAAGGCTTTGAGAGTTGTATTTATCTTTAATAAAACCACCAAACTAGACACTACTAACAGCAAAAGGAATATTTGATTATTTCTATAAGTTCTCTGGAGCTAGAGAGGACTTTTCTCTTTAAAAACACTACTTGATGCATTGGATAAGGTTCTTTAAATTGATTAGAGATGTTAAGTGCTCTTTTGTGTTCTAAATATAAAATTTCACAAAGCAAAAGAATTGTAAAACTTTACCCTACAGGGTGATTACTATAGTGGTCCCAGTATTTGAAATATAAAGAAACTGTGTTATAGTGTTTTATGAATTCTTCATACCCAGATTCATGAGACTGCAATTTTATGCATCATCTTAATGTTCCCTATGGATGCAATTTTGTAAAGAGCAAGTTTAAATTTTATTTATGCTGAAAGTGTTCTGTAATATATTAATTGTTGTGAAACAATTTCACAGGTTAAGAACCAGAATTATAGTGGAAATGACTGAGCCTTTCATTAGGTTGTAAGAAAACACAGTATATGTCTTAAATGCCCTGTTTAGGAGGTCAACCACAGCCTGGTGAGAGGCACAATTCTTCCTTCTGTCTGGAAACACATATCTTAGGATGTATTTGGTATGCTGATTTCATCTGTTTGACTCGCAAAATGCCTAATTACCTTGCTTTCAGCCCAGCCCATACATTACCCATCATATGAGAGCATAGAAAAAGGAACAGTTAATTGATTTTGAAAGACAAGAGAAACCTGAGTATCACGCTCAGATGTGTCTGAGGGGTGAAAGGAGCTCTCCAGGACCCTAGACACTGACTAGATTTCAAGTCATGAGTTCTGTAGGCTGTGCTGTTTGGCCAGCAGAATGATTCTAGTTGCTTTGGTATGTGTTTTGTTGTGTGATGACTTTTACTAGTTAAAGTAAATTGGTCTTTGAGTTACAAATACAGTGACTATTCCCTACCAGCACTGACTCAATTTTGAACATTCTCTTGAAACACATGTCGTATTATAGCCAAATGGCTGACAAAGAAAAACTTGGGCAATTGTGCACCAATATGAAAATAAGAAAGCCCATGTCCTTCTAAAATTAGCTTGTGACAGGATAATAACCCTCTGGGATATAAATACAGGCACCTTCACATTGTCATTGCAGATACAGCGTACAGGGTCTCCAACCATGCAAACTGAGCATTCTCCTCAAGGCCACTGGCTGCCAGAGGTTCTGCTGGAATGAACAGCCCTTTGTTTCACGGAAGACAACCTGAGAGCATTGAAGATATCTGAGCCTCCTTGGGGGGAGACTGCCTGGTTGAAATGAATGAGTTCTTCAGTGGCTGTGTACTTCTTGAATCTTCCTATTCTGCTCCCCAGTAATTTTATTTTACTTATTCTGCCTACAATTTCATTTTCCTTTAATTTGTTTTTGTCTTCATCTCATTTCGAGTATATTCCGATACACTGATAAGCTCAGGAGCTATCCTTGTTTCACCTGCTTAGTCATTTGATCGGGGAATGAGGAGCCAACCCTTCTTAGAAATGAGAGTCCTTGAACTTCAATTATTGCTGGCATCTTGAAGAGATATGCTTATCTGATGAATGTGAAGCCAGCCTATTTACTTGAGACTTTATTCTTGAAAGACAGTCCATCTGTGCAGACTTTCAGCAGGGAAATGGCATCCTCTTCATGTTTTGTAAAGGATTGGTTGGAAGTATGCACTAAAGGCCTTAAATAAACTAGTGAAATCAGATCTTTCAACCTATGAGCCCAGGAGGCTCTAGACAATGCAAAACCTGAGCATTGGCTAAGGCAATCATCTGATTATCAAAAAACACTATGGAGGAAATTAATCACTACCCTTTCTTAAGTGACTAATATATTCCAGGAGGGTTTTGTGCTCTATGGCATTTTAAGCCTTCCTCACTCTCCTAAGGTTATTCATTTGTTTATATTTTTTCCTGGTTCAGAGGTAAACTTAGGGATGAAATTCACTAGCCAGAGGTTGTACAGTTACAATGTAACCAATTTTGTGCCAATTCACCAGATACCAGACACACTTGTAGTTCACAGACATCCTGGCAGCAAAACATTTACACATATAATAAAAAATATACTTGGGGCTGGAGAGATGGCTCAGTGGTTAAGAGCATTGCCTGCTCTTCCAAAGGTCCTGAGTTCAATTCCCGGCAACCACATGGTGGCTCACAACCATCTGTAATGAGGTCTGGTGCCCTCTTCTGGCCTGCAGACATACACACAGACAGAATATTGTATGCATAATAAATAAATATTTAAAAAAAATAAAAAATATACTTAAAAGCATAAAATTGCAATACTAAGAACTCTTCACCAACCCCAAACAGGCCAGAAAAGAAGTGAAGAATAGATGAGACTCTATGCATACAAGTAGCAAGAAAATAAAACAGAATCAAAGGCAACAACAGCAGTAAGAGACAGGCAGAAGCTTGCCACATAATTTGATTGCCAGTTTGAAACTGATGTCTTATGGTGTCTCATTTGTGCTTTAATAAATAAAACTTGCCCAAGGAAAAAGTAAAGTAAGACAGCCACACTTGCCAGCCTTACAGACAAGGCAGCAATGACCCACACCTTTAATGCCAGTAGCCACACTAGTTTGTCATAGAAATCATGAGGTCATGGTGCACACCCTAACCTAGTTCTAATCCCAGAACTAGAGAGGAATATAAGACGGGAGGAGACAGCTCTCAGTCTCGGTCTCATTCTGAGATTCCTGGAGGCAGGATCTCCATTTTTGACTGAGGTAGAAGTAAGAGCCAATGGCTGGCTGTTTTGCTTTTCTGACCTTCAGGTAGAACCCCAGTTTCTGTCTCTGCATTTTCATTAATCGTGTTACATTGATGCTCAGAAAATATCAAACTTCAAATCTCTAATAAGCCCAATAAAAAATTGATATTTAAAAAAAAGAATAGTTGTAAGATGCAAGGATTTGTTAAGACAGAGTGCAATGTTTTTCTAAAAAAGTGTGAAATTGGAAATGAGAACTCAAGTATAAAAGTGCTTTATTTTGTTTAAATGTACAAACATTTCTTACCACGACTTCACATAGAAGAGCTTAACTATTCTTAGAAAACCATTTTCATAAGAAAACATAAAAACAGGCAATTTATTCAATTGAGTTTTATTACAGCTAAATCATTAAACACATAAAAGGATTTTGTGCCTTCTTAATAAGGAATTTATACTTTCATAGAGACAAAATCTGGTTGACATTTAGTTTCCCATGATTTGTTTTATAAATAATAAAAGATAATTACATTTCAGAGAATATTTTAGTGCCAACTAAATTTTAAACCCTTTTGGTTTAACAACATTAAAAATTTTACGCCTTGTACACCCACATATCTTATAATAAATAAATGACCACAGACATCATTTTTTGTTTTGGTTGGATGAAATACTGTTGGTTTTTCAGGAAGCTTTATTTTGCTCATCTGAAGGTGATAAATCAGAGAATTAAATGATTTTTCTTTAAACTATATTTCACTTGAAGTAGTCATCAAGAGAAAAAATGATAAAAATTTCCTCATATCAGTCAGTCAAATGTTACCTGTTGACCGTCCACCAGCTAAACTAAGGTTTACCAAAAGTTGACATTAACTTGAGTTTTCATACAAACATATGAAGCACTTCTTCATTCCCCAATAGTTAAGAATGATGCATTTTTATGTGTGTTTGAAAATGTTTTTCACAGCAAAGTTAAAAGAACAACTCAAAGTATGGTTTATAGAGAGAGACCTAATTGGATTTGAGACCAATTGCACTTAAGGTCTGTTGTTTATCTGTGGCTGTCTACAGAACTATGACACTTGTGCTCTGTCCATTTCACAGTGATGAATAAAGTACACCCACACTTGTCACTACTCTACTTTGGGGTTCTGTCTGAGGTCGTTTCCAGAACCTCATCACTACACTTCATTAGTTACTTTATCTCCCCGAGATTCAGTCTCATCGCTTAGAGCACGGGAAAGACATGTAGACTGTAAATAAATTTGTGAAGCTTAAATGTATTACTGTATCTAAAATGCCTACTGCAGATGTGAACTTGGCTCACAGAAGGGAATCAACTAAAAGCATACAATTTATTTGTGAAAGATTGATTATGTTGGGAAGGTCTGTATGGCACTTAGCTCTTCAAAACCAACCTAGCCACTCCAGCTCTTTCCCTCTGTACATGTGGAAGCATGTTCATCAGGGAGTTAATTTCTCCCTATGGTGTCTAACGAGACTTCCATTTTGTTCACTGTCCAAGTAAAAGTTTTGAATGTAAAGTGGCAATGTCTTTCTTCAACCTTCATGATGGTCACAGGGAACAGGCCTGTAAAATCAAATCAAAAACAACGAAAAATGCATAGTCAATTTATGTGGTCCTTGTTTTAATAGGAACAGATTGAAGAGCTAGAAGAAATTGTCTACTCTTTTTAAGCCATTTTGTTTGTTTTTATTATTTTATTTTATTATTTGTATTTTATTTTTGTGTATGAGTGTTTTGCCTACATGTATTTATACCACATACTTACCTGGTACCCAAAGAGTTCAGAAAATGGTATCAGATGTCCTGGAACTGAAGTTTCAGATCGTTTTGAATGCTAGGAACCAAATTCAGACCCTCCACAAGAGCAACAGTGCTCCTTAACTGATGAGACATCTTTCGTACTCCACAAACTTTCTAGTTTTTATGATTAAAATTAGTTTGGACAAAGAGATTTGATATAGTACAGCACACATTTAGCAAAGCCAGTCACTGCAAAATCTTCTAGACCTTTAGTTCTATCCCCTTTCCCTCCACTAACAGGAGCAGCACACCTTCTGGAAGGAGAGCTTTGTAATCAGACAAGGTTGGTTGGAAGGTCCTTTTTGCCTGGCACCTACTCAGAAGGTCAAGGAATGGTTAAAGGAATATTACAGACTCTATAGCTTACTTGATGAGAAGGGTTCTAGTTTCTATGATTTTTTTTTAGGGATTCTGAAGGAATTATGGTTTCTGTGACTCACTTTGGGGGAAAATTGGGAATGATAGCAGAAGGGCCGTAGGGCAGAGATCTTGGTGTCAAGGCTATTTATTAGTGCTGTTGATTTCCAGTCCAAGTTTTCAACATGACAAACTTCCATACCCGGGGCATCATTTTCTAAGTACAGTAAGTTAATATCCAAGGTAATCCTTACAACAAACTCTGGTCTCATTTAATGATACATTCCTAAGACCAAGGGTCAGGGCACTAAAACTGTGGGACTCATCTCTGGGTTGGATGTTGGGGTACTCATGAGTCCCCACAGAGCTCTGGTGTGAGTCTCAGATACCGGGTTCTCCAGCTTCTCCTTGCTTTACTTCTGGAGTCCATTCCCTCCACAAGTGAACAGCTAGAATTGTTTTCCTGAGACTGTCAAACAAGGCATTGCTTAACCTAAATAAAATGAAGCCTCAAAAATTAACACTTAGTCTCAATGAAGGATGCGGTAGAAGCTGCATTTATGAACAAATATCTAGTCCAACGGTTTCTCAAACTTCCTGATGCTATAACTCTTTAATACAGTTCCACATGTTGTGGGGACCCCAACCATAACATTATTTTCCTTACTACTTCATAACAGCAGTTTTGCTACTGTTATGAATTACAATGTAAATATCTGTGTTATTCAAGAGCTGAGCAATGTCAATGAAAAGGTCATTTGGCCCTTATCTGAGTCATGGCACACAGGTTGGAAACCACGGGTCTAGAACATGCCAGGGTATCAGGAACTGCTAGAAGTGTCTGGAGAAGTCATGACGATTCTCCTGGGATAATTGGGATGCTGTAGTGTTAATAGGGTATTTGAGTCAATACATCCAAAGAGGAGGAAAAGACTTGATGCCATGAGTCTCAAACCCAAAGCCACAGGGATTTGGAAGAGTAAACATCCTAGTGAAGAAGGCTTCATGGAGACTCTGCTCCTGGACAAATGTGTTATCAGGCAGAGATGTGAGAAGCAACAGTGCCTAAATGAATAATAATGGGGAAACACAGAGCCTGTCTGTAAAGGACACGGTTGACTTTGGTTGGGGTTTAGGGTGTTAGTAACAGCAGTAAATGATTAGAGCCTGAAGGTTTGGGCTAGGGATGTAGGTCAGTGACAGAATGCTTGCTTAGCATGCATGAGAAAAATAAAGGTCTTGCTTATGAATGAAAATACTCTAATTCAACAGCCAATGAAAAGACATTTTTTTTTGTTGAGAGACCTGCAAATAAACCTATATAATTTAAAGAGTTTTAGTGATAGATTTAGAATATATTTGAAGAAAATTACTTCATTGTGGATGTTTTTTATTACTCAAATGGGAATTATATAGTCATATATGGCACCAAGAAAAGACATAAGAAAAACATAGGTAGTTAGAATCTGCCTACCATATACATACAATATTATTACAACATGCCAGGCCTGAGCGATTGAATGAAAGGTGAAATTCTCTATAGACTCGGAAATATAGTGAAGTAGTTGGTTCTGTAGAAAGTATGTAACTGTGTACAATGGATTTCTGTCATCCACAGAGAAACATTCCCAAGACCTTATTCCCAAGGAATACCTGAAGGCAGGAAAAGTAATAAAACCTATGTATACTAAGTTTGTCCCTATAGGTGAGTATCTATGGTGAAGTTTATTTTATAAATTCAGTGCAGTAAAAGATTACCCAATGACAAAGCAGAATGATTATTACATTATACTATAGTAAATATCATATGAATATATTGTCTTTTTCAAAATGTCTAGTTGGAATGCCTCACTCTCTTTCTTGTGGTGACGGAAGATGAGACAAACCCTAGATGGTAACATGAAGTGACAACGATGTAGACACTGATGTGGTGTCAAGATGCTACAGAGGGACATCATGCACTATGGTACTGTGACAGTCTCTCTGACCACTAACCAGCTCCGCTGCTTATACAGCGGGAACACCTGGGCAAAGCTGTGGTTTACCTACAGGATGGAACCGGATGTGGCTAGATGAGATCTAATTATAGTGCTTAAAATGGCACACTTTAAAATTTGTGAATTATATTTTTCTATATATTCCATGTAATATTTTCACACCATGGTTGACTGTATCTAACTAAAACCACAGGGAAAAATTTCAGCCATAAGAGAACTCTTGAATCTATTCTTGTTCTGATAGGTTTTGCTCGATAAGGAAAAAAAGCAAGTAATGAAGATTAGAACAGAATAACTTCTGGGAACACAACTCAACATTTTTTCTTAGGCAAGTGTTGAAAAGGTTGATATCCTTGTCAGCTTTAGAATTAAAGTTATCTCACTAGGAGAAACTTCAAACCCCAGAGCAATCAGAAAAAAAAAAAAACACTGTGACAAACTGACAGAGCAATGGGGGACAGAGCGACACTTCAGAAAAGGAAAGACAGAGTCTGCAATAGGAAAGAGAACCCTCTTAGGACCTGGGGCTGGGCATCAATTCTATTCCTGAGGTGACACCTTGCTCTGATCCAGGCTTTTCCTGAGGACAGTGATATTTCTTGCCTATTGATTCCCATCTGAGAGCAACACTGAGTATTTTATAACCTTAATAACAGCAATCAGAGGTGGTTCCTCAGTTACTGTGGATAGACAGACAGATGGAAAAATAAACAAACAAATATAAAAAAAAACAGAAAAGACAGTGCAGCTTCACAAACCACCAGGCTGGAGCACACAGGGAAGGTCTTCCACAGGAGTACTGTGATTGAATTAAACAAAGTTCAAAATAGTGATGGAAAAAGTCCCACTTGGGCTGCATCCTTATTATGAGAACTAAGTATCATTTGCTTTGATTGTAACTTAAGTAAAACCACCCTATGCAAGTTAGGAGCACTTTTTAATCAAATTGACTTATACATATCCATAATCAACAAATTTTGACATTTCAGGTCAAAATTGCCTAAGGAAACGGTTTTGCTTAGTACCTTTTTACTTTAAATTGTTAAGTTTCAAAGGTCTTAAAATTAATTAAATGTTTGAATTGCACATCTACTATAAGCAGTATAGTCTTTACTAATAAAAATCACTTATAAGCCAATTAAACAAAAGTTGAAAGCCTCCCCCTACCATACTTTCTTTTTTGAGTCAGGTCTTACTAAGTTCCTGGGAGGGCCTTGAACTTGCCGTCATCCTGCCTGAGTCTGGTAAGTAAGTAGCTGGGATTAGAGTCTACACCACTTAGTCCAGCTGTATTGGAAACATTTTTAATAGAGCAAATGACCTTTCTAACAGTTCATAAAGAAGCATTACCTCTATTGGTAACAGAACCTGTACGAAAACACACAGACC
Source organism: Microtus agrestis (assembly GCA_902806775.1). NCBI lineage: Eukaryota > Metazoa > Chordata > Mammalia > Rodentia > Cricetidae > Microtus > Microtus agrestis. Next base: position 642,426 of record CADCXT010004901.1, on the reverse strand, counting down.
ATTGATTTACAGTATCACCAAACGTTGTTAATAAAGCTGAAATTCCTTTCTCGGGTATTTCTGAATCTTTCTTTGTTCTTGGCAAAGATGCTATTGAAAAGTCAGTGCTTGTTTGCAGAACACAGAATCTATGGTACAGTTTGTTTCTGCAGAGCATCAGGTACTATCCCACACTTGATTAATCATCTGGTTCAGAAGCAAACATGAGGCATTCTAGCACTTTCGTATAAAATCCTCTTTGATTCTCAGCATAAGTGCCAATTTGTGTGTCTGACTTGCTTCAAAGGAGAAAATTAAGACCTCAGTATTCCCCAGTGTTCCCAGGCTGCAGCACAGAAGAGTTGGGATTAGGATTCAGGTTGTCTGTGAGCTCCAGAGTTCTTCAGATGATAAGTATGTATATAAAAACGGTGGAAATTTTTGTCAATTCCCAGCTCTATCTGAAATACAGTAAGATGCTTCTCTTTGTACCAGACAGAGACCATCAGAGAAAGTACAACTGGTTAAAACACAAAGAACAACTGACCCCTCACCCCCACCCACCCACCTGTCAGGTGATACCCAGTTGCAACATCTGCAACCCAGCTCCTGCACCTAAGGTTCTGAATAGACAGATTGTAAAATCCAAAGGGCTAGGAAGTCTGCCTTGAGATTGTGTCTCCTAGAAACTACAGGGAAGATTTGCCTAGATGCTTCAAAAATAGGACCCAAGCTGGTTTTGAAAACACTAATAGACATGCTAACATGGAAGGAAAAAAATCTCAAGGAATCCCAACCCTAGTCTACAAGAAACTGATGACCACTGAAGGAGGAAAAATTAGTCTCTCCAATAGATGAGCCCTCTAGTTGGTTATATAATACAAAGAGGTCAACCCTGAAGTCATGGATATACAAGCAACTCTAAACAGGCTCAGCATGCTTTATATATATATACATATATATATATGTATATATGCTTGTATATGTATATGTGTGTGTGTAATAAACAAAGAACATGCCATGAGTGAGTGGAAGTAAAGGGTGGAGCATGTGAGTGGTCATAGGGAGAGAAAGAGAGGCAGAAAATGATGGCATTATATTTTAATTCAAATTTAAAAATTTAGAAAAGCCATTGATAACAAAGTCTAACCAAAAAGGGATTGGTGTTCAATTTGCCATCGGCGTTTTGCGGAGCAGATGGAAGTATTTGCATCTATTACAAAATCTGATCTCCAATGATGACAGAAGTTTCTTACAAATATGCCATTTCAGATCAGAAAGGACACTGTAGAAACTACAGAGGATGAACCCCATTGGTGCCTCCTTCCAAGTTTCCCCACAATTTCACATCAAAGTCGCTCAGGACCCAGCATGTTCCTGCATTGCAAGTAGACTGGAGGGCAGCTTTGCTCTCTCCTCCCCCTCATCCATTCCCTCCCTCCATTTCTCTGGAGACTTTCATTGCACTGGGTGAGGAATAGACATGCTTCTCTGTTTTAAAATTAGGCACTAAAGAATTTGGGTTCATTTCATCACAGTTGGAGAGCACACTCAAAATAAGTTTGATCGGGAAAGTAAATGAGATATTTCAGAAATATCCATCAGGCAGTCAGGTGTAGACTCAATTTTAAGCCAGCCTCTCTCAGTGAGAAGCAGCAATTCAAGCGAGGAGTTGAAGCTTGACTCGGGTAAAAGACAGAGTTAAGGACAGTGGAGAAATCTGCCTTGGATGCAGCCTCAGCATAAATTGACAACTTATTGGATGTAAGGGATTTCTGATTAGCCTCCAGCTTACTCAGCTTCTTTGTATTTTCTATTCCAGGGATGCTGGTCGCCACAGCTGCACGATTTCTGACTGATTTTAGCAGTAGCTGTTCCGACACTTTACGACATTGTGTGTGGTCTCTGCTATTTTCTGAGGCTCTGAGAATGGGAATCTTGAGTCTTCCCTTGCCGTCATTGTCATCCTTTCTCCATGTGTCTCCTCGGCTTTGCCCCCTGGGGACAGAGCCGTTTCCAGTATTATTATTATTTTTGCACGGTTTTGCCTCCACTCAAACTGGCAAGAGTTAACTCCCCTGGGAGCACTGCTACTTTATACTCCTCTGTGTTAATCTGGTAGCACACTGGGATGCTGCCATTGTGCTCTTATTTACACTCGCTCAGCAAACATTTGGCTTTGGATCTGGGGGGCTGCTTTAAGTCAATAACAAACACTCCCTGCTTTGTAGAGAAACAGACTCTTAATTCCAGGTCCCTTGGGGTAATACTCTGGGGAGCTGGCTGTCTTCCAGCAGCAGGACATTCAAAGCAACCACCAGAAGTTATCTTGAATCTTGTGTTGGAAGGCCCCCTCTTGTCCTTTGCGGATGGAGCCCTGACAGATGGGTTCATTGTGGTGGCCTAAGTATCTTGGGTAGCAAAGCACGGGCAAGTTTTATCTCAGTTGCCCTCATTTTTCAAGTCAAATTCAAGTATTTTCTCTCCTCAGAGCTACAGGCTCCTCTGAAACCAGCTGCGGAGGGTAATTTTAGACAGTTTAGATTTGCATTCTTAGGGAATATAACTTGCGGGTTTGAAATAAACCCGTTTTGTATATTCATTCATTCGTGAAGGCCACCACTCAGTTCCAGATCTGCTTATCACTTTTAGATTTCTGTTTTTGACATGGTCTCCCTATAGCAACTGCGGGCTTGCCTGGAGCTCACCACAGAGAGCAGGTTTGCAAAAAAACCATGTGGCAATGCTCCTCCCACCTCTACTCTACAGTGCTGCAATTACAGGCATGTACTGCCACACCCAGCAGACTTTTTGATCTGTGGACTCTTCTACTTCCTTGCTGAAAAAGAAAATGAGAAGAGAGTAAACAGAGACGTCATCAAATTGATGTGGTTTGGGCTCTGGTTTTTTTTTTTTTTTTGGTCTGAACAAATGACCACTTGCCTCAACAAGTGACTGCAGGGTCTGACTAACAGCCTGGAGGTTGGGCAGCCTTATTAGGAAAAATAGACCTTAATTACAGAGCATTCATTCTCCCTGGTCCTCTGAAATGAGTGGCTGGTGTTGTTGGGACAGCCCAAGGGCCTTTCTAGGATGCTTGGCGAACACTCTTTTGGAGAAATGTTTCCTGGGTTATTTTGGCAGCATTTTGGCTACACTGGAGTCACTGTTTTGTTGTTTGCATCACAGCCTCAGAGCTCAGTGGAAGAGGAAGCAAAGGGAAACTTCTTATGGTATTCTAGATTCTGAGTCCAGTAAATATTAAATGTTGCAACATTAAGAGTTATGAACTGGAAATATCACCTGGTTAGTACCACTTAAATTATGAGAAACCATTGGGTAATGAATTTAATGAAAATACATTAATGTTAGTAACAAAAAATATCCTATTATACATATATAATTAAATATATACTTTTATTAGCATAATTGGTCATGTACTATTTAATGAGAGGAACAAATGTTGAGAAGTGCATCACTGAATAATTTTGTCATTATGTGAACATTATAGTTTCTTCATGCAAGAAGGCTAAGGTGTCACTGTGCAATAGGATCTTATTGAATTATCATATACATAGTCAGTTATTGACCCCAATGTTACTGGGTTATGTGTAACTATACTAATAAACACATAATCATGTCATTGCTACAATTTAGGTATCCAGTGTCCTCCAGTGACCCATGTGTTGAAGGCTTGGTACCCAGAGTGGTCCTACTGGTAAGTAGTAAAACCTTTAGGAGATTTTGAGTCACTGAAGAAACATTCCAAAGGACACTGTGGGACTCCAGACACATTCTCTAAGTTGCTTCCTTGCCATAAAGTGAGTAGTTTGCTCTGCCTTTGCTAATTGTCACCTCCATTAGAGGCTTAGAAAGCAATGCGTCCAGTGATCCATTGGAGTATATAAAATTGCGAATCAGAATGAACCTTTTCTTTCTATAAGTTAATCATGGATATTTTGTGATAATAACAGAGTACATACTACCAGAGTTAATATATTACAAAATTTGCAATATTCTATTATTTGAAATTTTCATATTAGAGTCATTTTTCCTATCCCATTTTCATTTCTAAAATTGGTATTGCATGGTGCTACTTTTTAATTATCTTTATTCATCTGTGTGTGTGTGTGTGTGTGTGTGTATCCCACCTACAAGCATGTCTTCCCTCCTAGCCATCTTCCCCAGTCCTCACGCTACCTTTGTACATGAAGCTAAACAGGGAAACGTGAAAGCAAATATTGCAGTTACAAAGTGAAAGGTCTCCACCAATACAGAATTAAAGTCTGTGGAGTCTCTGTGAGCTGCTGAGGTGAGTGTTTCATACACCTCAGTGCCCAGGGGCCTTACGGTCTCTTTAAATCTGCTTTATGGATTCTTCCCTCACAAGCCTGCTGAGTGTCCAGTGTTACTGATTTTCTAAGATGAGACCCTGTACAGAATGAAGACAGAGGTCACATCTGTGAATGAAAACTCATGCTCTTAACCAAGTGCACGCCTTCACTCATCTCTGTAGTCACTTTTAAGTTCAATGGAAGAAAAGTATTTTATAATGCAGTACGCAGAAGTAGGTTAAACCAAGATGGTTTTTTAAAGCTGGGTTTAAATGGCCCTTCTCTGCAGCAACAAACCATGTTAAAGGTCTAGACATATTACAGAAAGATTTTTATTAGAAAAAAACATTAAATGGTCACTGTTTCATGGAGGAGTAATTCTTGGATAAAGGGAAAACATATTTATCTTCTTAAAGCACCAACCTAATGCACATCTTAGCTCTCATGCCAGAGAAACAGGTTTCTTGGATTTACCAAAGACTTTAAAATAGATAGCAAAGTAAGGGACGGATGACAGAGGTGGGTGAGAAGGAGTTTAAGTCACTGAGATTTTCCTTTATTCTCAAAACAGTTGGTGAGAATCACTTCTGCTCTGCCATGTCTAGTAAATAATGCTATCTTCACCCAGCCATCAAAACTACCAGCCTTGTTGAGAACTGGCAGAAACTGGAAGAGATTTCCATTATAAAGTCATTAGGCTAGCACTGCTTTAAACTCAAAGAAAATAATAAAGAAAAACTCAATGTTTTTTACTATAATCTTCCATATTTACAAGATTTTCCACTTGAGTTTTTACCCAAATTACCAAGAAGCTGGTAATCACTGAAAGACACAAAGTTTGATTGAAATACCTTCAGCCACTCTTTTGCTAAATTCTGAGGTTGAGGAAAAGGTTTTATTTACATCTAGAGAATGTATTAAGTGATTAATAGAAAAGAGGAAGGGAATTAGAAAAATTAAATACATAGGAGAACTTTGTCTATAAATAAATATTTCTATAGAATTGTTTTAATACAGGGTAAGAATTAAGGTTGTGCCACAGTTTAGAATAGGGTTGACCCCCAAAGATTACATGTATTGAAGGCTTGGTCTTCAGTAAACATATTGGGGAAGTAAAACTTTTAAAAGGTGGGACCTAGTGAGTGGTGGTTAGGGCACAGAGGTGCTGCCCTGTGCAGTTATTAAGGTAGTTATTAGGATAGTTATTGTGGGTAGTTATTAGTCACAATCCACAAATGTGAATTCTACACAAGCATCTGTTGAACACTGGCTGGCTTCCTGTTTTGGTGTGCAATTCACTGCATGGCCTCACTGTGATGATATCATTATGATCTACCTAATGAGGACCTCACTAGAGGTCATGTGGGTGGTACTTCCCAGTCTACGACTGACTTTCTGTTTCTAAAACTGCTCACTAAATAAACCCCTTTGCTATACAAGTACGCGAGTATCAGGTATTTTGTTATAGCAATGAGAAAAAATATACTTCTTACCATGTTAGGGGAGTTTTCTTAGACAAAGTGAAATATTTGGTGCCACGTATTCTCCTTATTGCAGGAAGGCCAAGGGTTCTTTCTGATGCATTTTATTTCAAGCTCTTGTAGCTTGACCTTGTAAGAGTTTGACTTAAAGCCTGAGGATGGAAGCACCCCAACCAGAATAGGGGACCAGAAATCATATCTCTCTTAAATGGTATTCCTTACCTCTCCCACTGCTTAAAAAATAAAAGATACTTAGCCATTCTGACTGGTGTAAGATGCTATCTCAGAGTCATTTTGATTTGCATTTCCCTGATTGTTAAGGATGTTAAGCATTTTCTTAAGTGTCTTTCAGCTTCTTCTGTTGAGAATTCTCTGTTTAGACCTATATCACACTTTTTAATTGGATTATTTGATTTTTAATGCCTAGTTTATTGATTTCTTTATATAGTTTGGAGATTAGTACTCTGTCTGACATGGGGTTGGTGAAGATATTTTTCCCTTTTAGTAGATTGCAATTTTGTCTTATTGACTGTGTCCTTTGCCTTTCTGAAGCTTCTCAGTTTCAGAAGTTCCCATTTATTTATTGTTACTTTCTGAGTCTGTGCTACTGGTATTATATTTAGGAAGTGGTCCCCTGTGCCCATGCATTTAAGTATACTTCCCACTTTTTCTAGGAGGTTCAGTGTGGGGTTTTTTTTTATGTTGAATCCATTTGGACTTGAGTTTCTGTTCTGCCCAGTCCCATAATTCAGTCCCAAAGAAACATGCAGAGGTCTACATTAATCATAAACTGGTTGGCCTATTAGCTCAGGCTTTTTATTAACTAATTTTTACATCTTAAATTAACCCATTATTCTTGTCTCTGTTAGCCACATGGCTTGATACCTTCCATCAGCAAAGCATTTTCATCTTTCTTTCTTTCTGTCTGGGTGACAACTGCAGACTGAGTTTTCCTCTTCCCAGAATTCTCCTGTTCTTGTTGCCCTGCTCTACTTCCTGCCTTTTCACCCCACCTCTACTTCCTGCATGGTTGCCCCACCTATAACATCCTGCCTGACTACTGGCCAATCAGCATTTTATTAAAATACAAGTGACAGATCTTTACAAAGTACAAGACTGTTGTCCCACAGCACTCTCCTACACAAACATTTTTTTCAAAACAGGAATTCTGAATCTAATCTCCCTTTTTCAGTTTTCTTTCTGACCATTATCCATAACAACTTATAACCAACATTCTAAACAAAGAAAAACATCCATAATCTAATTTTTGGGAATGCAGGCATAGTTTTCCATGCTACTTCCTGCTGAATGGGGGTACTGATAATTTTATGAGGACCTAAAGAAAATTTTGAATTATGGTCAAGTCCTGACTGGAATATTCTGTGGGGCTTGATTATCTCAGTCAGCAGTCTTGAAATCATTTTGGATGTAGAATTCAGAGGAAACTCCAACAGAGGTTCTTGAAATGTTGTATCATCTGGGCCATCCACTCCTATTACAGATTTTTCAGGGGGTCTTTCTTGATCAAACCTGATTTTTCTTAACCTAGAATGAACCCACAATCTCTGATTTCCTGTGGAAACAAAAGCAAAACCTATTCTCCAAAGTAACATATCTTTTTCTTAAATTTCAAAGTCAGTCATTTTCAAAATGTGTATGTTGGATTAATCCAGCAGCATTTATAATCAAATGTCTTTTAGCAGCTGTTTCTCCTTCCTCAGCATTCAAACAATTCACAGACAACACAATAACATACAGTATCAAGACTCTCTGGGTATTTTCAATCTTTATGTGGCTTTAATTTAAACTCTATTTTCTTTTTATTTTTAATTATTGTTTTTTTGAGACAGGGTTTATCTGTGTATCTTTCTCTATCCTGGAACTTACTCTGTAGGCCAGGCTGTCTTTAAACTCACAGAGATCTGTCTGCCTCTGCCTTCCAAGTGTTGGGATTAAAGGTGTGTGCCACCACACCCAAGTACTCTCTTTCTTTTTTATTTTAAGGACTTTATCATTTTTCTTTTTTCTCCCAAGCCCACATATATTTTTAAACACATTGTAAGCCATTTAGAGGTTTTCGGTATCTTCGAATCTATTTTTACTTTATATTTCTTTTTTTCTGATCACATGAGTCTTTAATTTGCTAAACAATATGGCTAGGATTAAAGCCTTGGCTTTGGCAGTGGGATCCACCTTATTCCTTAGCTTTTTGAGAGTCTAGCCTCATGGTAGAGTTTTTGGCCTGAACAATGTTTATTGCCATAACTCTAAGGAGTTTCAAGGTCCCTGCCACCACCATGAAGCATGCTATTGGCTACTCATAAACACCATTTAAGTGTTTGATGGTGGGACCTCTTAAAAAGCTGCAAGGTTTTTGCAGTTAAAGCTGAATCAGGAAGCCTTTCTTAAATGAGATGTTCTCTCTAGCAAATAGAGCTCATCCAAGTGGGCTGATATCTTAAAGGCTATTGGCAGAAGGAATAAAGGAGCTCCCGCAGCAGAGTGGGAACTGAGAGTGGTATGCAGAATTCCAATTAATAATAAATTAATAAGATAATGTACTACATATACAATGAATATTGTTAGAACAGATAAACCTCACAGAGCTAAACTTTGAAAGGAAACTGAAAAGCTCTAAGTTTACCCCTAATTAGAAAAATTGGCTTTATTTTGATATATATCATATATTGATATTCTGTTACCATATGTTGCCCTCGAATTATGTAAAATTCGAGGTTGGCTTAAAGAGGGGATTTAGTAGATCATCAGGTTAAATGATTCAGGTGAAAAATCTACAGCTGAGAATTAAAATTATGACATTCTCTCGCATGCGGCCAGCCAACAGAAAATTACTGGCCACAAGGCAAGCCTGACCTGTGCCCCTAGTCTGCTCTATGTGTTATTAATGGCATGATGTCATTGGCCTCTGGAAGGGCATCATTATTATTCAGACTTTACTTAGCACAATCAACTTTTATTGGGTTTAAAAGGTCAATTGTGATCTCAGCCTTTCTTTGTTCCCCTTCTCTTAAAAAAAATTATTGGAAAATTTTCCATAAAAACCCAAATTTCCCTTCCTCCCTTCCTGCCTCTCATCCACTCCTCAGTTGTGTTCCTCTTCTCTTATCTTGAGCCCACTGAAGATGTTTTCTTAGCTCTGCTTTACTCTGAAATTTTCATTCTCTGAAAGATACACTGAACAAGAACGGTAATTACCGAACACAAATTATGATTTATAAATATCATTCTTTTGTGGTCTACTGATTTATGTGATTAAAGCCATTACCATACATATTTATCTATCTGCTTTAAGACATGTCTGCCATCCTCTAGTGTTCACATTAGATTGTTCAGAGTACTATCAAAAGCAGTCTGGAGGAAGAGGTAGAATATCCACTTCAGGTTTTATTTTCTAGCAGAGGCAAGACAGTTTTTCCTTAAGATACATATACTATTCAGTAAGTGAACGCTAATGGATTGTCACCTAATAAACACTAGGTTCTCAATGTGTTCCTAGCTGCAGATAGGTATACTGGTTCGTGTTCCTCTTTGTTACCCAGTCACTAAATCAAAAGAGGCTATACTGGAAAGAGTTTTAAATATTCTCAGCAAAAGAGCCAGCAATCTGATATGAACATAATGACCTCCCATTACTGAAAGATTCAAGTGTCTTTGAACTCAATTAAGTGTGTGGCTACTTATCTTTCACTTCTAACACACTTCCTAAACTAGCCACAAGCCAGTGGCTGGACCATTTGGACTTCACTCCAGCTCCAAGCTATAAATGCTGTCACTTCTGAAACCTAGTTAGGTAAATCTGTTGTAGTCCAGACGAGTGCGTATCAATTGTCCATCTAGTCAAAGATTAGCTGCCAGCCCATGCTGAGTGACGAAACCTTTTAGAGGTGGTGTCTTTGAAGGGAAGTTACACCACTGTAGACATGCACCAGAATGGATATTAGAGCTCTCCGTCTCTTGTTGCTTTCTGGCCACCATAACACGAACAGTCTCCTTAAGCTACATACTGTCACTGTGGTATAGTACATGCCAGAACCAAAAATCAATGATGTCACACAACCACAAAGTGACACCTCTGGAACTCTGCGGCAAATTAGACCTTTCCTTTCATTAGGTGTAATATCTCTCAGTGTTTCATCACAGTGAGAGGAACTTGGCTACTCATTTGTTAATTCCAACAGATCTAGTGACTGTCTTTGGTGACTCTGCTGGCAGTCTTTATGTGGGACGTCACTCCTCTGCTCACAGCCCATTTGGGTGTCCATAGAAGACTTCTGAGTGTGTCTCCATAATCCATGCCTGACTCTGCCATCTTTCCCCAAAAGAGAGCATGTTCTTTAAGACAGAAAGTCATCCACAGGCAGAGGTTATTAATAATAATAATAACTGTGTGCTGTCTATGTCAAGAGGGAAATGTCTTTATACCCAAGTTCCAGGGTATATTAAAATGAACTAACACAAAGACCCTTCCCTTTGGTAATTTATCACCCTCTTCTTTAGACCAGGCCTGCATATGATCCTTTGTCATCTCTATGTTGTCATTCTAGTCCCTAGAGCTCCAGATCTGTCTTTGTTCTTCTCAGCCCCTAGTCATTTCTTGCCATTACATTCTATTTCATTCTACCTCAAACTTTCACATGCTTCATCCTATTCTTAGGTGGCCACACCTTAATGGTGGCTTAGGACTCAGACTCATCCACTTCTTCCATACAATTTTATGTTGCAAGCAAGTATTCACATTCTTCATGCTCTTCACCATCCATATAATTCTTCCTCCACCAAGAAATGTTAGTCTAAGGCTACAGCTGCTCTTTGCATGGCCCCTATTACTGAGGTTTGCTTCCTATTGGTCCTATTGGCCTCCAGCTGGAGAAACCTTCAGTTTTTGAAAGTATTCATACATAACTTAAAGATTTCATGCTACATCCATCCTTAGCATCATGCTTGATGACTTGGGCACCCATGTCAGGATTTAGTCAACTATCCCTCAACTGTTCCCATGGCCACATCCCTAAACTTGCCATCTTCCCGAGCCTCCAACTTTAAGATGCTTTAATATTACTTTCCCTGCCCCTGAACATCTTTACGCTGATGCTAGCCTGTCACAGTCTTTTCTGTCGAGAATTCTCCTGATTGTGCATCTTTTCCCATATAACATGGACAGAGCTCTTCTGATGATTCTCATCATTAGGTTTTTCTCATTATATATTCAAATTGGTAAATCCTTTTTATTGGTATCTATTCATTATACTTAACACTGAGTTTCAGACGTGCATCTTAATCCAAGTATATAATATCCTTTGACAATGTTTCTTTCCATACCCTGAATCATCTTTTCTCTCTGTTCTGTTAGTGCCCTTTGTTCTTTGAGAGTGTTTCCTTGCTTTCCTGACATGTATAAGGACATGATTTTATATATTTCTATAGGAACTGTGTGTTTTCCAGTAGTGTCTGGCTGACAGATATCCAGCCTTCTGAGTTCCACTGAAGCAGAACCTCTTCAAGGACAACCCACTGCCAAGCTTGATTAGCTCTTCCCACTTCATATTCTCCATGCTAATGACTAACTATAACATCAACTCTGCTTTAAAAAAAAAAGTTTCCTAAGGAAACATCGCCTGTGGTACTCACTGCATTGTTTGTGCCTGCGTTGTGTCTCCTGCACAGAGTGTGACCGACGTTAGTTAAATAAGGTTGCTTCTAACATCACTTCCCAAGAGTGCCCACATAGTCTTCCTGTCTAGTGGCACTAGGGCCCTTGCTCTTTCCTGTAAGACACTACATATCTCATCTCTACTTCTAGCCCCGAGCATACTACTCCCTGAGAGCCCAAACCCTACATGCTGAGTATGTGGCCTCTAAAGTACAAGGTTTGTGGTCTTTTTCTAATTCCACTGTCTCTCCAAAGAATTTCTTCACTTTCCCATTTGGAGCTCTTGAACCTTTCCTCACTCCTTTTGAAGTTGTCTTTGGGATGACTTAATTGGTCCAGCTGTCTGATTCAGCATAGGAAAAGGCCAAGCTTCAAATCATCTGACTCTACTGGGTGGAGGCCCAAGACTAGAGTCAGATCTCCTGTGCTCTGTCCAAGGCACAGTGCCACCTTCTGCAGGTGGAGGGTGAACTTTGTCACTGAGTGTTCTAACTCAGCCGATGTCTGATTATGCTAGTATATCCAACAACAACAGCAAGGATGGTAACAATCTAAACAAGACTGTGCAACTCTCTAGAAAGAATTCACTATGTACATGCAATGTGTTTGTTTGCCAATTAGGACACCACTCATAAAACAGAAATGTACACAGTGAGATTCTTTTTAATTAATGAACATAACACATGGGAACATTTTCATCTTCATGAATATAAACTGGGCATATTCACCCATTCTCTCAATAATGTTTTCATAAAGCACTTTAAGGCAAATACATCATCATGATAAGACTCTCTAAAGAGAAGCTTTTTCTGAGCTCTTCAATTATAACTGGGAGCTGAAATCATTTTCAGAACTGGAGCAGAGCTTTCAGTCTTTCTGGAGGAAGAGTTTACCAGGGTTGAAAGGCGTTCCTGGGACAATGTATTTCTTGGGCACTATGGTGCTTTGTTCATTCTCGTTCCTGTCTTGCTGTCTTTGTGGGTTTGTCTTAACCTGTTCACGTGTTTTACTATAAGGCCAAGTTAATAGCAAAGATGGACTTAGAGCCTGTTACCCAGCAGAACAGAACAACAATAAATAGTCCCCACATCATTGTCCTAGCAAGGCTTAATTTTGTATTTTCTAGACATCTTAACACCAGCTCTGCCGGTTCTTGATTACTAACTCGAACTTGCACACTCTCATTCATCTTTCAAAGGCTAGCCAAGTTTGCAGTCAGCACAGGAGTCTTACTCAGAACCATCAGAAATGATTTTCCAACTGCTGGATCCTGAGATGGATGGGCTTTCAGAGCAGGAACAGTGCCACTGTGCAGATATATTCTGAGATGAGTGGAATCTAGTTTTGCTTCTCCCAAAAACACTAAGTGGAAAAAAACAGAAGAAAGTGTGGCAGTGCTGTGAAATCAGTACTCTGTGGTAGGAAGAGCTGGTAATCTGGACATTTCTAAAAATTAGCAAGTTAGCGACTAGTTAACATTAGAACAAGCTTAGGCTAAGACAACTTAAAAACTGGCTTCAGAAACAGAATCAGCCACCAAAACAAACTAAAACCCTACTTTTCAGAGAATAAGGGTTATTTTTCAGAAGTTAAGTGGAAAAAATAAAGCTATGTGGAAAATGGGAAAGGAATGTAGGTCAGAGAAAACAGCTCATAAATGCTATGTCCCAGGGGGGTTTTTCCCCACTTCCTAACATTTACTTAACCTTTACTGTGAAAGTAGGTGACTTGGTCAAAGTACCTAGCTGTCTGCTGTTTGTACAGATGCTTTAAAAGTAGACTTGAAATTACCTGTACTCAAACGTTTTCTTAATGCTCAAGTTATGGAACCAACTTCAACGTCCATCTAGTGCTAAATGGACAAAAAATGTAGTATATACACATAATAGAATATTGCTCACCCTTAAAAAAGAGAATCCTGTCATTAGTAACAACATGGATGAACTGGTGAACAATACACTATTAACTTCAGCAATTAATGAGTAAGCTTTGGAATCCTCAAGTGATATCGATATTAATAATGATGTATTTTATGCTAAAAATATTTCTAAATCAATAAATAGTTTAGAGGTAAGAAATAGGTCAATTTGCTTGATTGTAATAATAACATCCTAATATAAATCAAGACAGCATAGTATATACATTAAATATATAAAAAATTTTATTTGAAAATTATTCATAAATAAGTCTGGGGAAGAACTACAAAGCAGCAGAGATGGGGTCAACTCCATCAACTATTGCTAGCTCTGATACCAACCAAAGCATCTCTTCTGGAGGGAGCACATGTATGCCCATGTATTCATGGCCCACCTTAGAGAGTCTGGATAGGAGTTGCCTTAAAGATCAAACTTGCTTTGTCTTATTATAGAAACTTAGAAATTACTTAATTACTGATGTAGGAACAAAAACTGAATCTTAGAAAAGGCTGCAGTTTGGTGTTCTCCTCAGAGCTGAGACTCAAATTAGCAGTGGCAAGGATCCATCTTTGTAATTGTGTTCCCAGCTTCTCACCTGAAATGAAATGGACTATGACACTGGACTAGAAGGTATGGAGGCGATGCTGGGTACCAGTGGAGTGGCACACCATCCTGTCATGGTTGGTCACAATTGTCAACTTCCTGGGTTAGAATGGTCTGAAAGATGAAGTTAGGAGGATGCTCCCAGATAAACTCAGGAGAGATATGTTCTCAAAGTTGGCTGCCTTCTAAATGGCAGCCCAGAGAAACTTCAGGAGAAAGCAATGGTGGCTACCATCTGTTAGTCCTTCTGAGCAAATGTGTCTGTCCCCACAAACATAGATACCCTATCTCTGCTGACAGCAGATTCCAGCTTCCTTGGCCTTTTATTGTGGGCTCAATACCAGGGACTCTCCAGAGAACACACAGCCCTTCAGCACCAGAGTGGACTTGCTGAGGAACCCAGGGTCGTACACGGAGCTGCTGGTGAGTTCTGAGACACCCCACTGTGCAGGTGGCCATTGTTGGTACCCAGGCCTTGTTGTGTAAGCCAACCTGACAAAGCCCCTTATAACATATATTCATTTAAGGCTCTGTCCCTCTAGAGAACCTTGACTAATAAAATCATCAAGAGCCAACATAATTTAATACAGTGAGTTTTATATTGTAGAATATTACTTTAAAATGTGCTACACTTGCTTATGCTGTGGAACATTTGTTTAATGATGCAAAGACGTTAGTATTCTTTTATGTTGCCTTTGTTGAACCCTGTGAAGTTGTGTTGCTTTGCCTGTATAAAGCACCTGATTGGTCTAATACAGAGCTGAATAGCCAATAGTAAAGCAGGAGAAGGGATAGGCAGGGCTGTTAGGTAGAGAGAATAAATAGTAGGAGAGAAAAAGATGAAGGAGCAACAAAAGAAGGTGTCAGCCGCCCAGTCACACAGTCAGACTTGGTCTACAGTGAGTTCCAGGACAGCCAGGACTCTTACACAGAGAAACCATGTTTTGGGGGGAAAAATGTGAAAATAGTAATATGTGTAGTTTACCACAGCTGTAAATAATTTTTGCTATTAAAACCCCATATGCCTTGCTATCTTTGGTTTCTCTATAGTGAAAGCATGAAATTCTGTTGTTATTTATCATGGGGGTTCCATATTCTGAAATAAAGCTGGCACAGAATAGAATCTAATATATATGTGAGCAATTTAGATTGACTGTTGTTATCATCATCATTGTATGACATACACATACTTTCTGCGGTCTGGCAGATTTCAGGCTTCCCTGATGATAAGATTACATGGAATGATTCCCAGGTACAGCCCAGCCTGCTGAACAGAATCTCCAGGCAACTTCCCAGGACTATTTATTTTTAAACAAGGTCCCCCCAGGTGATTTGCGTGCAAGACAATCTATGCACAAAGTGGTTATTGCCTCTGGGATCTTGTTAGAGTCAAAATCACAGGCTCCCCTCAGATGCCCTGAGGTTTGACAAACATCTTAGGGACTCCTGTGTACATCAAAGTTGAAGAGGGACTAGTTGAATATGGAAATCAACTAATAAGGAATTCTCCAACTGCAATCACTTAGTACATTTGGAGAGAACGCACTGTTTCCCCTTGGAATTCAGGGGTAATTTTGAATAAGCTACAGCTGACTCCTATCCCCCTGTCAGACTATCTCACTCCAGGATTTAAAGAGAAAATAAATCCTTCCCTCTGTGGAAAAAGAGTCAGCCTTGAAGCTGTGATCATATTGCCATAAAACTAACAGAGTAAGAAAATAAAGGTTCCTCCCTACCCACTTAAACAGAAGTCTTTGCCTGGGACTGCACCAAATGGATTTAGAGACAGCTTAAGCATCATTGCCTCTCCTCTGGCCCACAGTGCTCCGCTGTCTCTATATTTACATAATGATAACTCTTTGAAAACAAAGTTGTCATTCAACTGTGACATTTCAGGTGCTGTGGTTTTCATGCCTATTAGTAAGGGTCGTAATCAGAGTCCTGCCTTCAAAGTGCCGGACTGATTCTCTGAATCTATCTTAATTAGCTGTTGCAATATAAACGCTAGTTTAAGAGATGAATCAGATCACTTTCTGTGCTGCCTCGCCTCATGAAATTTGGTGTCGCTTTGTAACCCAGGGCAGCCTGCTGATCAGACCAGGCACGTCGCTTGCATTCTCTGGCTGAGGAATGAAGCAACAGTGGTCAAATGTTTTCCAAAATACGCCTGAACTGTGTCCTAGAAGCCCAAGAAAAGTCACAAACAAGGCCTACAGCAATGCTTTTCAGGACCCATAAGAACATGGAAACTGTGCACAAAAGATTCCTGGAAATGATATTATTTTCTCAGAATGGCACAATGCACCCTTCAATTTGAATCTTTATTTTAGAGTTGACATTAAATGTATACAGTAATTACCACTAGGTAACAGTCACCCCATTCTTCTACCTCAGTATTTTTTGTTTGTTTTATGTTAGAACATAGGATCAGAGGTTCAGTAGACATTGTATCCAGTGTTTAGATCCAAATTCCCAAGTATAGGAACCCTTCAAGCTTTGCTTAGTTTTAAAAGCACACAGTTCTCATATAGACATGAGCATGTGACACATGAAATTGTCAGGAGTCACAGCTTTCAATTCTTGGCAAATGATTACATGAACTATAAAATCCATGTTTGACTCATCAATATGCCAATAATAGGCTTGAGAACTCTTAAACCCATTTCCTTTTAAGCATGATCTCTACCAAGGTTGACATCACGCTGGAAACCTGCACCTGAATAGTGGTGGATCTCCACTAGTCAAGGGCAATGGGCAGGAAAAGAAATTCAAGACATGAGTGTGTATGTATCTTTATCATAAAGATTATTTTGCCTAATAGCTATGTGGAAATCAGTATTTTTATTCTTAATAAAGAAATAAATCTGAAACTAAAAGGAAAAGAAAGAAAGCTTTTTTTCTGCTCGCTTCTCAGACGAGGGCTGTAGCACTCCTCCTTCCCAGCAACTTTGTAGTAAAACTTACTCCTCTATTCACTGTATAGTCTATGGTGGCCTGGCTGTTCTACCAAGGATCTGTCTAAAGACAAACCGTGGACTGTTAAGATGCCAGGAAGTTCATAGACTTTAGATAATTCCATGTGACTGACTGGGACTTAAGTGCAAGGTCACATTCTTAACTAAGCCTGGCCCAGAACCATTCCAGTGCTCCTCTCCCAGCCATCACGTTCAAGTCTGCCCACAATCCAGTCCTGCTTCAGGTACAACAGCCTTGATTGCTGTGGGATAATGCTCGTGTACCCTGTAAAGATTTTTCATTCGTACTGGTTTAATAAAATGCTGGTTGACCAGTAGCCAGGCAGGAAGTATATGCCGGGTGATCAGACTAGGAGAATTCTGGGAAGAGGAAAGGCTCAATTTGCAACCCAGATGCAAGATGAAAATGCTGCACTGAGAAAAGGTACCACACCATGTGGCTAAACATAGATAAGAATTATGGGTTAATTTAAGTTGTAAGAGTTAGTTAAAAATAAATCTGAACTTATTATTTATAATAATTTTATTTTAATAAGTTTATAATTGTTTTAATAAGCTTATAATTAATATAAGTCTTTGTGTGTTTCTTTGGGACTGAATGGCTGTGGGACCCAGAGGGACAGAAGTTTCTGTCTACACTTGATTTTTTAGTTGCCAAATCTCTGGCAGTTCCTCTCTTAATCAAGAGGTGTTGAGTGCAGTCCAGGTCCAGGCAACACTATTCTGCTTGGTCAAGTAACTGCTTTAGGCTCAAGCATGTGACCCAGTCTAGACCATGCAAGCATTTCAGACATTTATTTTGTGGGAAAGCTTGGGAAACATTATCCCCGATTGGGGCAGAGGGGCGGTTGGTGTGTGAACTGTGAGTTTAGGGATATGGGTAGCCAAGTTATTGTCACTGAGGAAGAGCTTGTTGTGGGATATTTGAAACTCCTAGATTGTATTAACAAAATTAACCTTGACACAAGAAGTAGAGCCAATGAACAGTTAAAAAGAACTAGCCATAAAGAATACAGAAGACCTGGGAAGACAGACATAGAAAGGAATAGGGAGGGACGTACACATTCAAAGTTCTTTTTGGTTTAGCATGGTGTGGAAACGCAATCTCTTGCTGGGTCTCTGACTGAAAAGGAAGGTCAGTTTGTTGCTTCTCTGCTTCTCTGATCTAGCAGGTTTCCACCCCAACGTCTGACCCTTCTCAGGGTCACAGAGCCAGGTACCTGCCTTGGCCATAACTAGTTAGAAGCTTTTGTACCTGTGGCGATGGAATGAAGTTGCTTCTGCTCATCTAACTTTGGTAGCCTCGTCTTCAATATTTGTGCAACTCCCAGACCCAACAACCATATGTAATCCTGATCATGTCGAGCTGTGTCTCTTCTAATTTTTCTCAAGGCTCTTATCATGAAGGGATGTAGATTTTGTCAAAGGCCATTCCTTCTTCTGTTGAGATGAACATGTGATTTCTGTTCTTGAGTTTATTTATATGATGTATTGCATTTATAAACTTGTATATGTTGAAACATCCCTGATTCTCTAGAAGGAAGACAACCAGATTATGATAAATGAGCATTTGGTGTGTCCTTGAATTTGATTTGCAATCATTTTACAGAGAATATTTGCATGTAAGTTTATCATGGAGATCGGTCTATGGTTTTCTCTTGTATCATCTTATTATGTGTTAGAGTCATACGAGTTTTGTGCACAGTACTTTGAAGCAACCTTTCCTAGTTTATAGACTAGCTTGTTAGTGGCTCTGCAAATTCTGTTTGAACTGAGCAGAGAACCAATCTATCTGGACCTAGTTTTCAGTTGGAAGAGTTTTTATTACTACAGTCTTCCTGCATGTTATAGAGCTATTCAAATGGTTTATCTTACTTGGCTTAGTTTTGACAGGTCTTAGAATTTTTCCATTTCATCTAGATTTTACTATTTCATGCAACATTCTTTTTTTTTTTTTTTTTTGATTTTCGAGACAGGGTTTCTCTGTATTTTTGGAGCCTGTCCTGGAACTAGCTCTTGTAGACCAGGCTGGCCTCGAACTCCCAGAGATCAGCCTGCCTCTGCCTCCCGAGTGCTGGGATTAAAGGCGTGCGCCACCACCGCCTGGCTCTCATGCAACATTCTTTAAGACCCATCCTAAGGCATTGCTGAATTTCCTCTGTGTCTTTCAAAATGACTCCCTTTTCATCTCTATTTCACTAATGGGGGTCCTTTCTTGTTTTTCTTTTTATGTCTTTGGCTAAGGGTTTGTTGATCTTGTCTATCTCTTAAAAGAACCAACTCTTATTTCATTTTTCTTGTGTGAAAATGTTCTCTATAACACAATGCTGAGTACAATAAATATGCCTAATGGAAACTAAAAACAAAAGTACTTTATCCTGAAACACTCTGCAAAAATTTGCAGCTAAAATGGAAACTCCTCAGGGTACACAAATGAATGAAGTAGTGAAGAGGTCAAGGGATAAACATCATTTTACCTTCCCTATCTACTTAATAATCTAACTGACAACTTCATCCTCCTTTACAATATCCTTAACTGCTGTGGACATAACCAACCTGATAATTTTATTTGCTCTCCAGCCTAGTTTCCTTCTTCTTACAGTGTCTCGTGCTTCCAAACTCAAGTCTCTCAATGTCTTAAATGCCTTCAGACTGAGAAACCTCTGGAGAGTAGGATGCCATTCTCCTGAGTTACGTCAACTCGCAATAAGAGTTCATTTTTTATTATCCTGTGAACTCTCTATGGCATATCTAGCTTCCATGCTTCGTCATAGACGTTTGCCTCTATGATCTTATTTAATGCATGTAATAGCGCAACAAAATAAGTGGATTATTAGTGCAATTTTACAGCTCAGAAAATCTGAAGCCTAATGAACTTTCCCATGCTGCGGCACAATTCAGCTCTGGATTGGGAGTCTTAATCAGGCCATAATAAGATGATTGTGCTCGGTCCTGTCAGAAATATGAGTTCCCTGAGAACCAACAAGGTAATAAATCCTAACAAGTCTTTCATATCGTGGGTGCTCAATGTGTGGGAGTGACTTGGAATGCAAGCATGTTAGCAAGCAGAAAGGAAATTTAAAAAACAACTGCAATATTCAATTGATTCTACTTTTCCTCAAAATGTTATGTTTATCTTTAGGGAGATATTCCCTTAATAATAAATGTCTTTAAAGTGAAAACTTTGAGAGGCTTTTCAAACTCATTATTCTAAGTATTTCACGTGTGTGTGTGTGCGTGTGTGTGTTTGCGTGTGTGTGCTAACCATGTTCTATTACTGAGATAGACCTCTGCCCCTACACTGTGCATTTTTTTAAAAAATATTTATTTACTTATTATGTATACAATATTCTCTGTGTGTGTGTATGCCTGCAGGCCAGAAGAGGGCACCAGATCTCATTACAGATGGTTGTGAGCCACCATGTGGTTGCCAGGAATTGAACTCATGACCTTTGGAAGAGTAGGCAATACTTTTACCCACTGAGCCATCTCTCCAGCCCTACACTGTGCATTCTTATCTGACATTTTTGGATATGATTGTAGTTCCATATGCAGCTGTTGGAGATAAACAGGGAGCCACTGACTGCGCCACAGTGAGCCACTGAATAACTCTCAAAAGGTGCAGCTTCACAGGCAGTTCACATCGCTGTCCAGGGTCATCAGCATCACCACAAGGAACACTTCTCACTCTCCTACCACCACACCTGTTTCCCTCCTCTGATCCATGTTCTTTGTCCTTGAAAGTGGACAACTGAAGAATGTCGTACGTACGGAATCTTCCAGTACCAGCCTACTGCACTGTTGTCACATCCTTTACGTGGTGTAAGGAAGACATCAGTGACTTGTGCGACAGTAGTTTGCAGCTCTTCCTGCCTCCTTTGTTTTTTCCATTGTGTCTTCATAAGCTTTAAAATAAGAAAATATCTAAATTTGGAATAAGATCCTGCTAATTAACTTTTTTAAAAATGGAATACAAATTTTGTGTCAAGTATGCAAACTGTCAGGCCAAAGATCTTGCAATATTTCTTTTATGATATAAGTTCCTGAAAGTTTTATGTTAGCTTTTCATCTGAATCCACTGTCTCTTCCAAGATGATTTTTTGTGTTACATGCAAAGTCTAGAAGTTCATTTCTGTACCTATAGATGTTTAATTGCCCCATCACCTCCACTAGAAGAAAAAACTAACCCCCCCTACTTAATAACAATAGCTTGGTGCTTTTATCAAAAGTATGAATACACAATTGTCTCCAAGTAAACTTAACAACAACAACCACAAAACCGAGCCCTTTTCAGGATGAGGTGAATTTCAGGGAAGGAGATAAAAATGTTGACACGAGGCTTTGAATGTATTAAGTGCGGCTGAATTTTATGCTTTAAAATGTTTGTGTTCAGAATCTCATCTCAATAAAAGAATGAGAAAAACTGTACCCCAGCTAAGCTTTCAATAAATGTTTTATTGAAATAAAAGCAATTAGATAAATATTTCAAAGAATGTATCAAGCCCTGTCTTCTTCCAGGCTACTCTTTGCTCTGTTTGCTTCTAGCTCCGAGATGCCGTATTGCTAAAGCCAAGTAATATGCCCTCATGTGTCTAACCTCAGGGCCAACATTTTCAAAGGTGAGGCAAGAACAGGCAGCAGCATTCTTAGCAGGCCTGGTGCTTCAGGCAATCCATCCCACAGCCCTTAGTCATTCGGTGGCCATTATTTATACCCTGTCTGCATCCCTCAGAATTAAAGTGTCCTCACCAAGGCACTCTATTATATCATGTGGTGACTGTTGCCTTCCCTTGGACCTCACAGCTCCCAGATGACATATTTTATGACTTTTCTGGCAAGGGATTTACAGACTTCTGCTAAAAGAGAGCAATGTGTTGAGTCAAGGGCTGAGATCAGGAAGGGCATGACTTTCTGAGTTTGTACTGTCTGGAACTGAAACTTCTTTCAATCTACTTCAGTTCCACTAATGGTGAAGGGGGTCATGTTTATGCCAATATATTAAACTCATCTTTAAATGGCCAACAATGGCAGGCCAGAGAACCCCACTCTAAGCAAATGTCTTTTGAATACTTATAAGAAATAGAAATGGTCTTTTTTCTTCAAATTATTTAACTCATGGTACCCTGGTCATGAGCATCAAACACAGATAATGAGTATGGAAATCTTGGAAAACTGAATCCAAATTGTTACACATTTAAATATCTCTAATGCAACATAATATCATACTATGAAGCTGATGGGACCCCAATGGGAGAAGACATTTTCATTGCTCCACTGACTAGGTAAGTCTTCCTGGCCACACTTGCCTAAACACAAATGAAGCCTAGGATGATGGGAATATCACAGCCCACTTGTAACAAAGGCCCTTTTACTGTCACTGCTGTGGGCACTTGTCATTTCCTCCTTTAGGTAGGAACAATATCCCAGCAGGCTCAGATGCCATCATTTCCTGTCTAGATGTTCACTACCTTTACTTGTAAGGCATGAAGTTTCTAGACTAATTTTCCCATGTTATTTTTACCAATATTTATATCCCAAGAAACAATGAAAAACTACTCTGTGAATATGTTCTGTCTTCTCTTATGGGAAATACTGCAGAGAGCAAATCTTTCCAGTCACAGTTGTTGTTACTCCTCTAGATTGTTGAGGGAAATGTTCTGGAAATGTGGTAAGGAAATTTGATTGACTTGTTCTTTCTTTCCTTTTCCTTTTTATTTTTTATAAACATGCTTTACTTTGTAGTTCTTTTGTTTACTTTTTCTTTTATTTTTTTATTGATTTTATTGAGCTATACATTTTGCTCTGCTCCCCTTCCTGCCTCTCCCCTCCCCTTCAACCCTCTCCCATGGTCTCCATGTTCCCAATTTACTCAGGAGATCTTGTCTTTTTCTACATCCCATATAGATTAGATCTATGTAAGTCTCTCTTAGGGTCCTCATTGTTGTCTAGATTCTCTGGGATTGTAATTTGTAGGCTGGTTTTCTTTGCTTTATGTTTAAAAAGCACTTATGAATGAGTACATATGATAATTGTCTTTCTGGGTCTAGGTTACCTCACTCAATATGATGTTTTCTAGCTCCATCCATTTGCCTGCAAAATTCAAGATGTTGTTATTTTTCCTGCTGTGTAGTACTCCATTGTGTAAATATATTATATTTTCCTCATCCCTTTTTTGGTTGAGGGGCATTTAGGTTGTTTCCAGGTTCTGGCTATGACAAACAAAACTGCCATGAACATTGTTGAGCACATGTCCTTGTGGCATGATTGAGCATCCTGTGTATATATACCCAAAAGTGGTATTACTAGATCTTGAGAAAGGTTGTTTTCTAATTTTCTGAGAAATCGCCACACTGACATCTGAAGGGACTATACCAGCTTGCACTCCCACCAGTAATGCAGGAGTGTTTCCTTTACCCCACAACCTCTACAACATAAATTGTTATCAGTGTTTTTGATCTTGGCCATTCTTACAGGTGTAATATGGAATCTCAAAATTGTTTTGATTTGCATTTCTCTGATGGTTAAGAATGTTCAGTATTTCCTTAAATATCTTTCAGCCATTTTAGATTCCTCTGTTAAGAGTTCTCTGTTTAGGTCTGTACTCCATGTGTTCTTTTGGTGACCAATTTCTTGAGTTCTTTGTATATTTTGGAGATCAGGTCTCTGTCTGATGTGGGATTGGTGAAGATCTTTTCCTTTTCTGTAGGCTGTTATTTTGTCTTGTTGACCATTTTATTTGTTTTACAGAAGCTTTTCAGTTTTAGGAGGTCCCTTTACATGTTATTTTGCCTTTTCCCCTTGCAGCTCTTAATATTCTTTCTTTATTGTATATGTTTAGTGTTTTGATTATTATGTGGCAAGGGGACTTTTTTTATTGATCCAGTCCATTTGGTGTTCTGTAAGCCTGTTATATCTTCATAGGCATATATTTCTTTAGGTTGGGAAAGTTTTCTTCTATGATTTTGTTAAATATAATTTCTGTGCTTTTGAGTTGACTTCTTCTCCTTCTTCTATCCCTATTATCTTAAGTTTGGTCTTTTTATGGTGTACCATATTTCCTGCATATTTTATGTTAAGCTTTTGTTAGAATTAATGTTTTCTTTGACTGATGAGTCTATTTCCTCTATTGTATCCTCAGCACTTGAGATTCTCTCTTTCATCTCTTGTATTCTGCTTGCATTTGTGGTTCCTGATATTTTTCTCATGATTTCTGTTTCTATAATTCCCTTGGCGTGTGTTTTCTTTATTGTCTCTATTTCAGTTTTCAAGTCTTGAATAGTTTATTTTATATGCTTGTTTGCTTTTTCTTGGTTTTCTTTAAGGGATTAGTTGATGTCTTCCAATTTTTTGTTTGTCTTTTCCTGCATTCCTTTGAGGGAATTTCTCATTTCCTCTTTAAGTGCCTCAAATATTTTCCTGAAGTTATTTTTAGGTCACTTTCTTTTTCTTCATCTGTATTTGATTGTTAAAGTCTTGCTGTTGTAGGGTCACTAGATTTTACTGGAATCATGTTGCTCTTTGTGGTGTTGTGTGTATTCTTACCTTGCCTACCCATGTTTTCCTCTAATTGGTGTAGTTAGGGCTGTCTGTGACTCTGGTGATCAATCTTCCAGGTATGAATGAATCCAAGACTCAGATGGCTACTCCTCATGGTACAGTCAGTACCAAGATTCCAGTTACCCCATTGGTAACTCCATGTTCCTGGCGGTTGCTCAGTGCTCCCAGGGTTTGCTCAGCTTCATTGGAGTTTCCTGTCTCAAGTCTGCTCTGGCCTAGGTTGCTGGCTCAGGCCTGTTTCTGTAAATGTCCCTGGTCTGGATCTGTTCCTGCAGAGGTCTCTGACTTGGGGTTGGTCCCACAAAGGTCTCTGGCTCCAATCTACACCCACACTTGGGTATGCCCAGACCAGCAGAGGACATGGCTTAGGACTCTTCCCTCAGAGGTCCCAGACTCATGCCTGGACCTGCAAAGGACCTGGCTCAGGCCTACTCCTCAGAGATCCCAAACTCACACACAGACCCGCAGAGGTCTCTGGTTCCCATCTGTTTCCTCAGAGGTCCCAGACCAATGCCTGGGCCTGGACCCACAGAGGTTTCTGGTTCCTGCCCACTCCCTCAGAGTTTCCAGACTCATGCACAGACCTGCAGAGGTCCTGGCTCAGACCTAGTTCCTCAGAGGTCTCAGACTCATGCCTGGACCCACAGACGTCTGTGGCTCCAGCCCACTCCCTCAGTGGTTGCTTCCTGTACCTGCCCCAGTAGAGTTCACTGTCTCAGGTCTGCTCTGACCTAGGTCACTAGCTCAGTCCTGTTTCTGTAAATGTCCCTAGTCTGAATCCACTCCCTCGTCTGGATTCCTCACACTCACGTGGAGTTTACTATCTCAGGCCATCTCCAGCCTAGGTCCCTGGCTCAGTCCAGATTCTGTGGAGTTCACTCTCTCAGTCCTGCTCCAGCCCAGGTTGCTCTCTTAGTCCTGCCTCTGCAAATGTCCCTGGTCTGGATACACTCCAGCATAGCTTGCCGTCTCAGGCACACTCCAGCCTAGGTCACTGGCTTTGTCCTTCTCCTGTGGATTTTGCTGCCTCAGGCCTGCTCTCGCCCAAGTCGCTGGCTCAATCCTTATATTTTATTTTTGAGTGAATGCCTCACTGTGTCTCCTGGGCTAGGCTTGGATTCACTATGAAGTCCAGGCTGACTTTGACCATGCTACATTCCTGTCTCAACCTCCCAACCATGAGGATTACAGGCATGCCCCAAGGCCTACAGCAATTCTGTTTCAGTTCTTAAACCTGTTACCCTCACAAGTGTGTGTGTGGTATGTGTGTGTGAAAAAGGGAAAGAAGTAAGGAGAGCATGCTAATAGATCCCTTCTGGAACACAGATGCTTTTCATCATGTTCTAAAACAGATGGCTTTTGTTTGTTGCTTGTATTTTCTCATTCTTAAAACTATATTAAATGTGCTGTCTTAGCATACACCAGCAGTGCCCAGACACTGAAAATCTACTTATTGATTTCTTTCCTCAGATTATCTTCATTTTGAAATTTCTGAGCAGGCCAACACAATCAGTAGCATGTGTGCTCTTCAAACTCATCACTTGGAATCCATAATTTCACATCAATCATCATTTATGTATCTCAGCTACTCAGCTCATGATGCACTGCCTAGGAGTTTCAACACAGCCATCAGACCCACATGCTCAGAGCCATCTCAAATCTCTACTATACCTCCTTAGAATCACATGCACAGACCTTCATCCTGACCAGTCTCAAGCACTCACCACCCCATAAATGTGCCTGGTGTATCTCCACCACAGAGCAGGGAACCTGCTTCTGTTACATGATTGCTTCTGTTGCTCCTCTTACTCATCCTGCAAGCTCAACACCTTTCCTTACCTGATGTTCTCTCTTCAAATCTTTTGTTATCAATATTTCCTCTCCTGATACCATGAACTCTGTATGGCCAATAGTCATCTATGTGTGTCTAGCTACTAATGTTCATTTTAGTCAACAGTGGGGAAGTGATCCATAGGCACCCAAAAAATGAATGTTATTTGAATCTAAATTCCTTGAACGTCCATAGTGCAAGCTTCTCACCCTGCTTGCTTTTCATTATTGTGTACTTCTCTTGTTAATAGATATCTCCTTGGCTTGTGCCCTGAATCAATCACCTTAAGTGACTTAAGAATCACTCAAGATTTGTGACATCCTTAGCCACTAAAATGACCACAGCTCATGCATATTAAGAATGGAAACCCTGAGAGATTGGCTGGTTAATTCAGAAGACCCCATGTGCTTTTGTTTTCTAATAGAGCTTTCCAACATTATGAGCCATAGGAAACCTCCCAGCAGTTACCATGGAAGATTTGTCTCATACCTAGGTTGTTTTACTCATCCTGATCTTGTGAACATTTTATTTTCATTCTTTTTTGCCTTCCAAGAATATAATAGGAATTGGTCAAATTTAAGCTCATACTATAGTTTGCTTTATTATTATTGACATTTATCATATAACATTACTATTCCAATCTTTTATGTGGACAAAATAAATGATATAAAATACAAAATGAGCTTTTAACAAATTTAACCATACACAAAATATGGAATGATCAAAACTATGTTACAT
This sequence comes from Microtus agrestis, assembly GCA_902806775.1. NCBI lineage: Eukaryota > Metazoa > Chordata > Mammalia > Rodentia > Cricetidae > Microtus > Microtus agrestis. Next base: position 615,341 of record CADCXT010004901.1, on the reverse strand, counting down.
GGGTCTTTTACAAAGGAAAAATGGCTAATAATACATTTAGATGAAACATCATTGAATTTTGAATGTTACATAATATTAAATATAGACATAGTCAAAACAGTTACTTTTAGAGAACCAGTTTTATGTTTTACTATTAAAAATGAATATTATGTAAATGAAAGCTTACAAAAATATTTTTAAGCAAAACCTATGGTCTACTCATATACTTGCAGTTACAAAAATATATTTTCCTCTGAAACTAAAAAATTTGCTTCAGGCATTAGATATTTAATGTATGCTTTCTAAATATTTCAACAACTTAGTATTCTTGTATAATATACAATACACACATGGCATTAGAATAGATTTACCTTATGAATAATAGAATTTTAAGTAAAAGATACAAGTGACTATTGTATATATAGAGATATAAGGACCCTGTGAAGATTTTTTAATTAAATATATCCAATACACTGATTAAATATATTATATATCCTATTTATATCCAATGCAACTGATTGGGTCTTATTAAGTGAATTTTCAGAACATCTGTTGAATGACAATGAGCGGATGGCAGTAATTACTGTGTGTGCCTAAAATGAACTCCCCAATCCTTGTTCTTTCTGGTGTTCCCAGTACTTTTAATAAATATCATTTATGTCCATTAGACTATTTTTTTAATGGTAAACCAGGTAAGTAGATTTAAGATTGACTGGACAGTGATTCAGCTTGGACCCTGGTATGTCTCCCAGAGCTCTCTGTGTTAAGGACTTAATTCCCAGCCTGGTGAGGTGCCTGTGTCTGTGGAGACCTGCCTTTGAAAGGCGATGGGGCTCAAATCTCTTCCTCATCTCTGTGATTTTGCTAAGAATCAAAGGAGTTTTGTTCTGCTATCCTCTCCTGCCATGAGCTGCTACTCACCAAAGTGATACTCACTGCACAGACTTCAGCTGATTATGGCCTAGATCCTCCAACCTTGGAGTAAAATAAACCATTCCTCTTTGTAAGTTAATTATCTCCGACAAGTTTTCACAGTGATGACCAAAAAAAGGAAAAAAAATGGAAGAAAAAGAAAAGGCGGCTCACATAAATAGCAAAATAACACAGCGAACAAGACACCCACCAGGCACACCTAAACCCTAGACAGTACTTGTGTCTATAGAAGACCTCATACTAGCCACCAATAAACTCTATCTCATATTTTTATATAAATAAAACTCCCAAATCTAACTTTTATAGTTAATTATCACAAAATAAAAAGTAGTTGATATATGATGTATAAGGAATCATTTATACACGTATCTGTATATCACATGGCAGACTTCAGTATACTTCAGGAATCTATCGCTGTGAGGAAAAAAAACTGTCCCAAGTGAAGCAGTCTTCTCACTAGGTCACAATCAACGGATGCACAGACTGGCTCTCCTTCAGTAGACCTCCTTGCATGCCAGGTAGTGCTTGGCAATATCAGTATTAACAAAGTTGACAATGGCAAATCATTAAAGTAGCCAAGGATTCTGAAAGCAAACATTGGTCACTATGACCAGCATAGAATTGCAACACCTAGGAAAATGGTGGCCATTTGTAAAACTACTGTGCTGGGGCTATTTTTGGTAAAGACGCCTCTTACATGTCCCCTTCTTCAGAGTATAGATTTTCTACAGGAAAGTAGAGTATACTTTATTTAACCGATAAACCATTTCAGAATCTTCTGCCCTCACACATAGGACAAGGTTATTTCTGAACACTGGTTAATAAATGTATATATATAAATCCATACTAATGCATATGTGTGGCAATGAGATCATATCTGGCTAAGGAACAACTATAGACTTGCAGGAAAATTCACATAAAAACAAAACTTTAAAAACTAAAGTTTCCCATAATTCAGAAGCAATTCGGTCAAATGCTAAACTTTAGTAGTTTGGTTTGAATACCACTAGTGTGAAGAGTCTAGAACTAGTTTAACATTTTTTTAAAGGACAAATGACTTAAAGCAAGGTTATTCCTTTGAAATTTCAATATTATGATTTTATAAATAGACAGTAAGACAACACCAGCTAAGCTATGTGGAATTGTTTCCCACAGGACTACAGCCATGTGGACTCGTGTGAGAAGACGTGACTGTTGGAGAGAGAAATGTGTTTGCTTTCAATTACATGGAATAATTTGCTATCAACCTAAAGCTTCCAGAACAGTAAATACATGCATTACCTATAAAATCTATGTGCCCATGACAGGGCATTAGCTTAAGTTAGCTAATACCTCCTCTCTAGGATTTTGTTTGCTTAAAGTTAGGTAATACCTACTCTGGGATGTGTTTCTCTCATTGATTTTCTTCACTGTTAAATGTAGCATAGGGTCAACTTCATGTCATTCTGAATTGAACTACTCAAGCTTACAATCAATACAGTCAGAAACAGTGCGTTCTTATGTGGTATCTTTGTCCTTCGTAGGCAGTATCTCACACTGCCCTTAAGACTGGCCTCACATTCACTCTGTAGCTCAGGCTGGCCTCAAACATCTGGCAATTCTACTGCATCAGTCTCCTCTGAGTACCAGTATTTCAGGAATGAGCCACCTCTGCCCCTAGGAGATGGTTCCATAGACCATGCTGTCTTCTCAGCTTGTGTAGTGTATCCCATGACATTTGCACAGCGAGAGTATCACCAAAGGGCACGATTTATCCCTATCATTAAGCAAAACACAACTCTATCATAATCACAGTGAGGATATTTTAATTATCTTTAAAATTATATATTTAAAACCAATATTAACCTACTCATGGTGATAAAAATAATATTAGTATAACGACACAGAATGTTTATTGCATATACTTTAGAATGAATACAGTCTATACCT